>CM043713.1:15581082-15948060 GCA_023969325.1 Oryzias curvinotus | reverse complement strand
ACATAGCTAGTTCGAACTTAACCCGGATGCCGATCATCATATGTGATGTCCAAAGCACAAGCTCTCCTATCTTTTTAACACCTCTACAACACCGCTCTTTACAGTTCCACATCAGCCATTTCTACATATTATTCATTTTCATATTCTCTACCCAACAATCTTTTCAAGCTGACCATTATTTACTTGAATTTGGCATGTTATTTTTCCACTTTGTTTTACAAGAATGTCCCTGTATGTAGGGCCAATGATTTTTATGTCTACAGCTGCCTGAGTACATCCTGCACTTCCTGAATGAAGGACAAATGAAAAGTTATTGATCAGAAACTAGATGTTCAATCATTGCAGCTGGATGTTCCACTTACCTCCAGAAGATTCTTCCTTGTAGGTGGCATTAGCCTTTTCCAACACGTCAGTATTGTTCACACCTTTCCCCTTGAACACACATGTAAATGTTGCACCAGGAGTCAGCTCAGTGGGGTTTACTGTCAGCAAACTTGCTGCAGAATACAGCTTAGATCCATTTGTGTCATTTCTTCCCTCAGAGAAAACACTGGTCTCATCAAGGATGCTGGCTTTTTCGCTGCCAACTTTCTGCCAAATGATCTCATGGGTCCTAGGAGAAAAATCTTTGGCAAGCAGTAGAAAGAAGCCTGTTGCTTTTCCTCATCAAGGGAAAAACTTGTTGTGAGATTGGGCGACCTAAAACACACATCTGCAAACAAACACATACACAAACATTTTTGCAGAAGCAAAGAACTTTTTTTGTGCAATATATATGCGAGAGCTCATAAAATTAGGTTTTTGTATAACATTGAGATTTTAAAAAAATAATATTAAAGACTTTCATTAAGCTGGTAATTATGATGATCCTTAGATAAATTATTTTTATGATTTTGTTGTGAATGTAATTTGAGACTTTGTAAATAATGGGAGAGCATTGATACTTCTGCATATACACTGACAATGACTGGCAAGCAAACATAGATTTAAAGTCATTGTTAATAATGTTTAATTAACAGCAAACAGTGAAACAGAAACAAAGGTCACAGTTATGAGGAAATTATTCAGAGACATAAAAACACACAAATAAACTGCTCATCTGTGAAGGTAAAACAGACACTGAATGTCTTTTTGAATTCCCTAGAGGTTTTTTTTTGCTATAATTTGGCAAAAATAATTTTAGACTTTTCTTTTAAATTACAGTTCTTTTTGCACAAAAAAACTACACATTTTGTACTTTCTTCATTACATTTATGTCATATTTTTTACATTTACAGAAAATGGTTTGTGCCAAGAATATGATCAAAAAGTCTGAAAAATCAATGTGTTATAAAACATAATAATGATACAGTAATTACAGCTAATTAATATAAAAATTTATAGAAGTTAAAATGCTACTGAATTAAAGAGATTAGGTTTATTTATCTGTAATTATGGTCAAAATTCTAAATTACTTTGAAGATGGCTTTTATAAAAAAAAAAATATTTATATAAACACATCATTTACCATAGCTTTTATTTTTAAGTTCTAAATTATACCAAAGCAAAGAATCCTAATTAAAGTGTTGCCAGAACCTTCAGTTGTTTCTTTACATTTATAATCTTAAGCCTTTCAAATATTTCTTTAAAACCTGTAAATTTTCTTTTAGTAAGTTGTTTACAAAATTTTACAAAAATGTAAAAAATTATTTTGCAATTTTAACTTTATTTAACAAAACTAAAAGCAGCAACAACAATAAAAACGTACCTGGTTTAATAATAATGAACGGTCTTCTCAGATCTTGATAAGAGGCAGCACACTCGAAAGTCTTTTTGGCGTCCCAGTCCTGTCGGCTGACTTCAACCTGACTGATTCCCAAATATTTGTCATCTTTCAGCATTAAAGGGTACTGGGTGATGTTTTCCAAATTGTTGGTGCCCTGAGTCCATGAGAAAGTCCATGAGGAGGGGGTGAAACCGTCGGCAAGGCAGCCAAGAATGACCGTGTCTTTACTTTGAGGGCCGCATGGCATCAGACCAAACACTTTTGGAGCCTGAGCAGGAGTGGCTGAAGAAGACAAAGGGATGGAGAATTAAAACAAAAAAAATATACAATTCATAATCTATCAAGACAGAGAAAAAAGTTTTTGTATTGATCTAATTTATGTACAGCACACAGATCAAATTGAAACAAAGAAACAACTAAATGTTTTGAAATTCCATTTGAAAAAATACTAACCCTACTTTTTTATGCAATTTTTCCCTCCTAAAAGATATCCAACAAATCATGACATTTTGTTTTAACACTGGTAATTCACCCTGAATACAGATTAAAGAAACTTTTGTAAGTGTTGTTTCCTAAACTTCCATGAATAGAATTTTAATCAAAACCTTATCAAATTGAATTTTTGTGGTAATTAATTTTACACCCATAATCAATGAAACACTGATCTTACCTGAAGAAACAGTCACCATTGTACCTTTTCCCCAATAGTCAAAAGCAGCGTAACACAGTGCTCAATCTGCTTGACTCTCAGTGTAAAAAGGTCACTACCAATAATGACTGAATAATTTCTTTAAGTCTGAACTGTCATAATTCTAAAAATTAATCAAATCAACAGTGAATTATTTTTATGGATCTTGATTAAAACATTTTATACTAATGCATGTCCAATTGTACTGTATTTGAAATCACAGTAAAAAAAGAGTTTATTCTGAAAAAAACACAATTTGATTTTACATTTTTAAGTGCACATTCTTTTATATTTATAAAGAAAAGGTCTTACCTGTGTGCTCACTGTTACCACTGTGCCTTTTCCCCAATAGATCAAAAGCATATACAGCACACACACGTTGCTGAATCTAGCTGGACTCTTAGAGTAAAACTCCATTCTGACTACGATACATTCTTATTCTCACTGCTACTATTTGTAAAGTCAACTTATGAATGAAACACTTTTAAAATCATCACTAAAGTTAATTTTAGGTAAAAATATTCTCCAAGAATTAAAATATTTACAAGCTTTACAGCAAATCATAAATATAACTTTTATAATTTAAATTAATCCTAATCCCACATTCTAAAGAACACAGAAAAATCTTACCTGCAGAACCGTCACGTCTGTGCCTTTTCCCCACAATAGTCAAAGCCCAGTTAAGCCCAGTCTCACAGGTTAAAAACAAGTCTGTGACTTCCCCAACAAAAACCTCTTAACTATTTATTCCTGATTTTCTCTTTGGAAAACTTTGATTTATAGAGAATTCAAAGCCAAATTAAACCTGCTAAATATTTATCTTAGATTCAGAAGAAAACTGTTTATGTTTACATATTTTTAAGTAATAAAAATATGTTTTTGAAATATTGACAGTCAGTCGTTTGTGTTTAGGAGAAAAACATTTAAAACTAAACATTTTTATAACTAACTGAGTTAAATTCATGAATGATATTTGTACTTACTGAAGTGACGGTGACGTGGTGCTCCTTTACCCAGTAGTCAAAGCATCGTCACAGTTAAAACAAACTATCAACTATCCATGATTCAAAACCTGTTCAGCTTTCTACAGACCCAAGACACATTATTGTTCAGGTCTGTCATTGACCAGTGACTAGTTTAGTACAAAAAATTAACTGTTATTAAAAAACGTATTATTATTAAACTTAAACTTATTGTTAAAAAAACATTTTTCAAATGTTATCTGATCAGTAGAAAATAATTGTTTTTTACCTGAAGTAACTGTGACCGTTGTGCCTTTCCCCCAGTAGTCAAAAGCATTGTCACAGTGTAACATCCCAACACATCCGACATACAAAAACTTCTAATGCATCAATAATATCAATATTGTCCAGAAGATGTCTTTTAACAAGGTTAAATTCGTAGTTTTAAGAAAAATGTAAACCTGTTTGGACAGATTCTATCAGACGTGATCAGTAATACTTGAGAACAGGTTTTTTTTTTAAACAAATTCTTGTGCCCTCTGAGTTCTAAGTGTTCTAAAATACAAAGTCTAAAAGTCACAAATTCAAAATAAGGATCAAAATCTTTGATTTTTACCTGGTGTTACGGTTACCGTTGTTCCTTTTCCCCAGTAGTCAAAGTAGGGGTCACAGTAATAAATTTCAACAGCACTTCAGTACAAAAATGTCTCACACCTCTGTCTTACAGTTAATGATAATACTTTGTCAGAAAACATTAAACCATCACAATATTAAACATGGGAGATCCTAATATTTGTTCATTGCAAGTAAATTGAATAAACAAATACCTACATTTATTAATAATACATTTTTGAAAACTAAATATTCTAGATGATGACTTACCAGAACTTGTGCAACTTGTGTCCCTCAATAGTCAATATAGCTGTCACAGTGATATTCTACATTCTGATGATAACATAGTAAGTTTCTTAACATCAATGAGAGTAAAAATGTTTACTGTGGAAAAATGTCCACATTCTTCTATTAATTACCCTAATCCCCTTGAGAACGGTCTTTTCCTGTCTCAGTCACATAAAATTAGATCTCCATGGTAACAGTTGGAGCACACTTCCTCTTTTGTGGGTCTCACTGTCAACTCTACTTCCTTCAGTGTGGACTCACACAGATAGACCTGATATAGTTAATATTATGCTGTAACTGCTTGTGCAGAAGTAATAAGCAGAAAAATGTCCAAACTATGATATGGAGAAACAGTGGATGTTAGCCGGTGTCTGGTCCCCCAAAGACAATTGATCACTGCTTTAGATGCTTCTCTAAGGCTACATTCACACTGCAGGGCTTCATGCTCAATTCCGATTTGTGAAAAATTAGAATATTTTTCAAGTAGGCCGTTCACATTTCCAATTAAAATTCAAACTGTTGAAATGACCCAGAAGTGACCCGCATGCACAGAAGAGTACTCAACGGTGAGAACGTCGATCCACTCGTTTTTGCGGAAAGTTAGATAATGTAATAGATAATAGATAGCTAATAGATGTCAACAACAGTGTTGTCAACGGCGGAGCTCTTTTTACATTTATTTTCACAAAGGAGCCAGCACAATTACAATCTTCTCATTTTAAGACGACATTGGAGCCAGGATCGTCTGCTGTGGAATAGACCTTTACGCACTTCCGCATTTTTCGAACAGAAATACGTCAATGAAGTGTATAAGAACTTCCTGTTAGCATAGAAATGAAAAATGGCAAAGTCAAAGAGTCGCAGTTTCTGTTGTGTTCCAGGCCGTTTGTCTTCAATCCAAAAACAGCCCTACCTTTCATTTCATTCTTTTCTTGTGGATCCAAACCTGAAACCCAAATGGATACAGGCGATCCGAAGAGAGGAAGGGCATAGTTTAATGTAAATACAGGTAGCACCCTCTGCTGCCGGCACTTCGCTTCTAATGAATTACAGTGGTGCGGCTGCGTCATTCGTCGCCTGAAGAGTGGTGTTGTCCCGAGCCTATTCCCTTGGAACAACTTTACTGCTCCTTTGAGAAGGGAGTCATGACAGAACCATCAAACGTCAGTCTATGCAGCTATGCTGTGAAGATAGCAACATGGTTTCTAAGCTAAGGCAGTAAAGTGATGGATCACGACTACGTGGCACACCCACCTGCAGGTAAGGTTGTTCATAATGTGTTTAGTTAGCGCTAGTCAACTATGTGTACCGTTATTGGATAAATGCATTTCTACCTGGACAAATTATTGTTCATAATATAAACTGTTCACACTCTCCCCTATTTTAATGACATGTATTTAATTACTTATGAGTATTTTGTCATTTTGTATTTTCCTTAACAAAAATAAATGAAATGTAATGTGTAATTAAATACTTAAAATACTTTTCAAAACATGATTACTGTGTTGTGTTGAAAGGTAGCAACAATATGTTAAGACTGGTTTTTAATTCCTTTATCTTTATAGGTGCTCTGGATGAGGCTTTGGATACATCCATGCCTTAAAAGCCAAGTTCCCATGCTGGAACCAGGAGACAATGTCATGGCGAACTAAGGGTTCCTCATTCAAGACCTCTTACTGACGTTGGATCTAAGCTCAACATTCCACCTTTTAAGCGTTCAGCTCAATTCAGCAAGGAGTAAACGGAACAAACCCAAGCCATTGCTCACCTCAGAATTATAGTGGAAAAAGTGATCGGTAGGATAAAGTCCTGTCACATCTGGGACTCTCCCGAACCGCTCACACTGATGGGCAGTGTGAATCAGATCTGGCTTAACTGCGGTGTTTTGGCAAATTATCATGGACCTTTTTGTTTTGAAGAGTGAATTAATGTTTGCTATGTAAATAATGTATAATGTGCAAATAGTATGTAAATAATTTAGTGTTCCCACATAATCTTAAAATCGAAGTAAATATAATTGTTATATTCTTAATATTTTTCTGTTGAAATGTGACTTTGACTTCACAAAAAAATTTGATGAACAAATGAAACAACTTCAGTCAAAATTGTGCCTCATTTAATATTTGGTATGCGTAACATCAATCGATAACAACTCAAATAACATCAAACATTTACAATAAAAAATAACATTACAGATCATCAATAGATCATCATCAATATCATCAACAGAAGGCTGAACTAATTGTTAAAGAAAGATAAGTGTAATTTAAGGTATGCATTCATGCATTTGCCATAATAATATATATCCAATTTCTCTTTCATTCCATCTCAGAAACCCCATCCAACACAACAGCCATGAAAGGTTGGAGCTGCACTTGGCACAATTTGCTTCCAGATGCCATCATATATGATTCTGGCAGTGGTCCTACACAAGAGAAACACAAGATTATTGGTCACACAAAAAAGTTAGACATGAGTGAATAACTACATTTAAATTGTATTCATTATATCTGCGGTAACCATGATTTGGTTAGTTATAACATAAAAAAAAAAAAACTTAACTTGCTCTCACAAAACAACAAAAAGTTAAATTAATCGCTTATATATGCCTTGTACAGTGTTGACTTCAGACTGTCCCTGCCAACTGTTTTGGGCTTTTGCACCACCAGCTCACTAACTGGTTCAGGATGGATTCCCTTATAAGTAAAAGGCAAAAAGCAATTACAGTCTGTAGTCACTACTGTGGGTGTTTATATATTAATTTACAGTTGTTATGGATACACATACGTTCTTAAGTCATAATGACAATTTGATCACAAACCCACCTGTGTTCTTGGTCTGTGCCATCTTTGCAAGCCACTTGTGCAGGCCAGGGTGGATGGAACAGCCTGCAGACCCAGCTGTGAATAATGTGCGGTCTGGTATAGGATGACAACTATGTGATTGCAGAATCCTTTACCAGCCGCACAACTGCAGGAGAAAGCTTTCAGGCACTTTCTGCATCCAGTGATATCTGGACACAATCAATTAAATAGATTACAATTAAGGCATACTTATGTTGCTACATTAATGTTCATAATAACATGAAACTATAACTTTCAGTAGGGTGACCAGATTTGAGTTTTTAAAAAAGAGGAGTGAAGTGAGTTTGTGAGATCGAGACTAATAATTGGTGTTCAGAGCTGCGTACATAAATCAAATATGATTACATTTCATCTATGTTCAATATTATTTTATTATATAGGTATCAAAACAGAGGACATGTCCAGGAAAAACAGGACATCTGGTCACCCTACTTTAAGAAAAATAATACTAATAGTAAGTGAAGAAAGTGCCACAACCACAGTAAGAATGGGCAAATGGGCAACTTTTGAATGTCAGTAACAATTCATATTTACCTAGTACAGCTTCACCAAATTTGTGGTTGTTATGTTAATCTCATGCCTTCTCCCTAAAACATACACACAACATATTCACTGCGATGTGTTATACCTTATATTACAAATTAATAACACCAGGATTTACAGTCGCCGGTGATGCGGCGATGGCTAAAGCTAGCTAAAGCTTACCCCAGTAATTGTGGATAAACTCTTCGTGGACGAATTTATATCCCTTGTCCAATTTGTTTCCTTTAATAGACGAATAAATCTTCACACTCTTCACCACATCTGCGCTGGTGAACTTCGGAACACAACTCAGGCTCTTCGAAAACACTTTAATCTAGATGCCATTTCTCTGCCAACAAAGCACAAACTGGAACTGGGTTAACAATTTGATTACGTGTTTCCGGTTTTTGCGTAAAAGGTCCATTGGGATGTGTATGTGCTTGGGCCGCACGCGTTTGTGAGAGAGAGGCGAGAGCGCGTGCAGTGGATGAGGGATTAAGAGGGGGCAGTGGAGGTGTGTTTGGGGTGCACATTTATGTTGTGTGTTACGGAAGAAGGAAAATTATAATAAAAGAAGGCTCCCTCCAGAAGAACTGCCATTGACTCTTAACATTAACCCGCTCTGGAGAATCTGAGGGTCCAAACGGGAAAGTGAACCTCAAAGGAGGATCCGCCTTCAGCCCTGAAGTAGGACTCCCCCACGCTTCTGACCACGGACAGAAAGGAAAAAAAGTAATCACAGGAAAGGTTCAACACCCCACTCTGCCATTTCGCTGGAAATTTTTTCAAAACTGCCCGCTTGCGATATGAGCCCTCGAGTTTGGCCTGAATAGAGCGATCCCCCCAAATATGAATCAAATCGGTGTCCTCTCTTCCCTTCCACTGACTGGTCTCAGCAGCATTGTCCGCCATGGTTGATGTTTATGTTCTCGTTCCCGCCTACTTCAACGCATAATTATGTCGTTTTTAGCGTATCAATGACGTACGGGTCGGATACATGTGGCCTGGCCGTTCAGACGGAGGTCGCATTTCAAAAGATCAGATACGTATCGGATTTAGGACCACATACCCAAGTGGCCTGGGTCACATTTGAAAAGATCAGATCTGTGTCGTTCAGACTGTCATGAAAAAATCGGAATTGGGTAGTTTCAGGATGCAGTGTGAACGTAGGCTAAGAACAGTCTTACTTTCTATATTGATGGTGATTTTTTTTTTATTTCAGAAGACAACTCATGCAGTAAAGAAGATTTTTTCCATATTTCTTTTAGTTTGGCACAAGGCTCCGTTCAGAAACATAAAACAAAGATCTCCATAGAAAACTTTGGGTATTAAACTACCCCTAATGGAGCTCACAGGTGTAATTCGGGGAGGAGGATAGGGTGGCGAACGCAGAGCTCACGGAATTGGAAGAAAAGGATGGGACCGCACCTGGAACTTACATAGGACACTGAACAGTTGAGTTGATTAGACTGAACTGCCTGCAGGGAGGAGTAACCAGGTAAATGCACTTTTCAAGCTTAAATAGTTTTTCACAAAAAGAGGACTGTTTGATACTTGGTGTGCCGCATTTTCATGACAATGGCTACAGTGACTTACTGACGTTGTTTTGCAGCTGTGGAGGAAAATGTTATATTTTAAACATTATGAGAAGTTAAACAAAGCCTCATTTTAGAGTGAACTTATGACTATCTTATGGCTTGTTTTTGTTCAGATGGTAAATGGCGTATACTTATATAGCGCTCTTCTGCCTACAAGACCCAAGGCTCTTTACACTGGTGCCCGCCTACCACCAGAGGCAATTTCCTGCCCAAGGACAAATTGACTCATGGGCGTGCAAGGCGGGAATCAAACCTTCAACCTTACGGCCATGGGTCAACCACCTTACCGCTGCACCACGGCCACCCCAGATCATTAAGCAAAAGTTTGTTTTTAAAGAAACAAGCCTAAATTCTAAATTGTTTAACTCCTCTAGTGTTACCTCTTTGTGTCTTATCTCTTCCTTTTTTCTTTCTCTTCTGCTGCAACCCAGTCTTCAAAATGATCACCAAATAGTTTGAAGGAAACTATAAAATCACTCATATGTTGTTTTCATGCTGTTGTTAGAAACCGTGGAAGAAGGTATTTCCACCAATGTTCAACGTTTCTCCATTGTTCAACCAAGTTATCATTTATTTACCTCTCATCTGGGGTTAAAGACCTTGTATTTCTAATACCTTTACTCATTCAATTCATCCTTATTCAAGAAGACACAGAAAAAGAAGATTGGAGACGCCTACAGCCATTTACCTCGCTGGTGACTGACTCCAGCTCTTCCTCATTCTTTCCTAAAATGTTCAATCTAATCATTCAGCCTCTGTGTCTGGGTTTTTTGTTATTGGGTTGTTCAGAACCTTTTTTCAGAACCTTTCACAACAATTTGGTTTATAATGGCAGTTTGGTTTATAATGGCAGTTTTCCTGAAATTATTATCGTAACCATGTGGACTTGTGCTGTGGTTTTGGAAGAGGCAGGCTCTGCCCCGGGAGGGAACACTCTACTCTTCCTGTGACGTCATTTCCGGGTGAGCGTTACCCAACATTAGTCGTACTTGACTACTGTCCTCTTGTTTGGCTGACTACTATTACTTACTCTAAGGGTTATCTGGGTTAATATTCACATCTAGCACTTTTTAGTAGCGAATTCACTACTGTTAAACCGCTTGCTGTTCACTTTCTCATTTTGCTAAATAAACTCCTTCTCTTTACCTAAACACAGCTAGCCTTAGCTTAGAACCTAGCATGGCCACCACTCCTTCCACCTTTCCCTCTCTCTCCTGCTCCATGTGCCATATGTTTAGTGACGACCCTGCCTCCTTTAGTGAAGATAGCGGTAGCTGTGTTAAGTGTAGTCTTGTGTTAGACTTGGAGGCCAGGCTTGAGCAGTTAGAAGCGCGGCTCCGCACAGTGGAAGCTAAACCGGCTAGCCAGGTCGTTACTCGTAGCGCGGGCCGCGCTACCAGGGCTAATTTAGCTAGCACCCCAGCGTTCTCCCAGCAGCCGGGAGACAGTCAGGGGTTTGCACCGGTTGGGAGGAAAGGTAGTGCTAAATGCAAAAACTTAGAGCACCCGAGACTCCACGTTAGTAATAGGTTCTCCCCCCTTAGCGACACACCCGCTGAACCCTCAACTCTGGTTATAGGCTCTTCTGAAGTTAGAAACGTGGAGCTCCCAGCGGCTACAGTCAGGTGTTATCCGGGGGCCAGAGTTGGTGACATCGAGGGGAACCTTAGAATGTTAGCTCAGAGTAAGTCCAGGTTCCGTCGAGTCGTGATTCACGCAGGCGGTAATGATGCCCGACGGAGACAATCAGAGGTGGTTAAGTTAAACGTAGCTTCAGTGTGTAAACTGGCTAAGACGATGTCCGACACTGTAATTTTCTCTGGTCCCCTGCCGAACTTAGTCAGTGATGAAATGTACAGCCGCTTTTCATCATTCAACCGCTGGCTTTCTAGATGGTGCCCAGAAAACGGCGTTGGTTTTGTGGATAAGTGGAGCGCGTTTTGGGGGAAGCCCTGTCTCATGCGGAGAGATGGTGTCCATCCCACTCGGGACGGTGCCGCTCTCCTTTCTAGAAACATTTCTGCTAGCCTTAGTCTGTCAACCTGACAACCCAGAGACGAGACCTGGGCCCAGAGCAGCAGTGTAAAACGCTCCTCTGAGCCTCCCTTAGGGTTAGTGCTGGTGCAAAACCCATGCAGGGAAAGTCAAGCAGGTCCTAGCTTTAGCTTATGTGCTGAAAGACAAGTAAAGGAGTGCATCATAGAAACCTTACAGTGACAGACAGCAGTTCTCACAAGCACAATTATGACGTCATTAAATGCGGTTTATTAAACATTTGATCCATTTCCTCTAAGTCCCTCTTAGTCAATGAGTTAATCACTGAAAACAACCTTAGTTTACTAGCCTTAACAGAAACTTGGCTCCAACAGGATGACTATGTTAGATTGAATTAAGCAACCCCCCCCGACTTATGCTAACTATGAGAAATCCAGAATTTCTGGGAAAGGAGGTGGTTTGGCAGTAATATCACAGTCTAGCTTACTTCTCAGCCCTAAAGTTAAAAATACTTATAATTCATTTGAAAGTATCATATTGTCTATAAATCACCCAAACAGGAAGACTCGAAAACTTGTTTTATTCATAATTATTTATCGCCCCCCCAGCCCATATTCAGAATTTTTAACTGAGTTTTCCGACTTTCTATCGACTATTGTCTTAGATTCTGATCAAACTATAATAATAGGGGATTTTAATATTCATGTTGATGACCCCAGTGACTGTCTAGGAAAGGCTTTTGCAGCTTTATTAGATGATGTTGGTTTCACCCAAAATGTAAATGAACCCACTCACTGTCACAAGCACACCCTGGACCTCGTTTTAACCCATGGTATAGAGATCAGCCAGCTGAGTGTCCTTCCTCTTAACCTCATCATTTCTGATCACTTTCTGATTACCTTCCAGCTTACTTTAGAACTTGCTACTGCCCCAGTGAATAAGAAACATCTTAGAAGAACCTTAACTGACCGTTCTGTGTCTGAGTTTAAACTCACAGTTCAGCCAGTACTTAGTGACATTCTGAGCAAATACTCTGAGACCAGCTCCCATAGCATCAGCCCTAGTATAAATGACCAATTTGTTAATGATGCCCTACAAGCCCTCAGGAGTACACTCGATGTTGTTGCCCCCCTGAAACCTAAGTTCGTTAGACAAAACCGAGTAGCACCGTGGTTTAACGCTGAAACACGTTCTCTTAAACAAGAAACCCGTAAGTTGGAAAGAGAATGGCGCCGCTCCGGTTCAGAGCAGTCTCTGAATATCTGGAAACATAGCCTATTAAATTATAAAAAAGCCCTGCGTAGAGCTAGAAGCCAGTACTATTCAACCTTAATATCAGAGAATGGAAACAATCCCAGATTTCTTTTTAGCACCATTGCTAAATTAACTGGCAGTCAGAGCTCAGTAGAACCACATGTTCCTGTTTCTCTCAGCTCTGATGATTTTCTTACATTTTTCGATAGTAAAATCTCAAATATTAGACATAAGTTAAATCAAGTTATTCCTACTATCAGCCCAGAGCAGGCTGAAGCGGTAGAAGTGGAGGCATCCATAGAAACCTCTGTAACATTAGACTGCTTCACTATTGTGGATCAAGTAGAAATAGCATCAATTATTACGTCCTCCAAATCCTCAACTTGTCTGTTAGACCCAATTCCCACTAGACTTTTTAAAGAAACTTTTCCCCTAATTAATGACTCCATATTAACAATGATAAATACCTCTCTAGAAACGGGTTACGTGCCACAGTCTTTTAAATATGCTGTTGTTAAACCTCTTCTGAAAAAGCCCAGTTTGGATCCTAACATCTTGGCCAACTATAGACCAATATCAAACCTGCCCTTTATTTCTAAAATCCTAGAAAGAGTTGTAGTTAAGCAGCTTTACTACCACCTATAGGACAACAGCCACTTTGAAGACTTTCAGTCGGGGTTTAGACCCCACCACAGTACGGAAACTGCACTAGTTAGAGTCTCTAATGATTTGTTATTGGCTTCAGAAAAGGGACTACTTTCTATTCTTGTCCTGTTAGACCTCAGTGCAGCTTTTGACACTATCGACCACAGTATTTTACTCCATAGATTGGAGCATGACAAAGGGATCAGAGGATCTGCTCTCCAGTGATTTAAATCCTATCTGTCAGAGAGGTATCAGTTTGTTAATGTAAATGGATATTCCTCTCAGTGCACTCGAGTTAACTACGGAGTCCCACAGGGCTCAGTCTTAGGACCCATCCTGTTTACGCTTTACATGCTACCCCTAGGGAACATAATCAGGAAACACAGCATTAATTTTCATTGTTATGCCGATGATACTCAGTTGTATTTATCCATGAAACCTGACCAGAATGACCAGATAGAGAAACTGAACGCCTGCATCAGAGACATCAAGATCTGGATGACAATTAATTACCTCCTCTTGAACCCAGAAAAAACTGAGGTTATTATACTAGGTCCTAAAAACCTGAGAGATGCTCTGTCTACTCAGATAGTCTCCCTGGATGGTGTAAGTATAGCCCCTAATTCCACAGTTAGAAACCTTGGGGTTTTATTTGACCAGGATTTATCATTTAAGGCTCACATATCTCAGGCGTGTAGAACTGCATTTTTTCACCTGCGGAACATTGCTAAGATCAGAAATATACTTTCTAAGAGTGATGCTGAAAAACTCATCCATGCATTTGTTACGTCGAGGCTGGATTACTGTAACTCCTTCTTAACAGCGTGTCCTAAGAGTTCCTTAAGAAGTCTCCAGCTTGTTCAGAACGCAGCAGCTAGATTGTTAGCAGGAACTAGCAGAAGAGATCACATCACTCCTGTGTTAGTTTCCCTCCATTGGCTCACAGTTGATTCTAGAATCCAGTTCAAGATCCTCCTGTAAAACCTATAAGGCCTTACATGGAATGACCCCGTCCTACATTAATGACCTCATAGTCCCTTACCATCCAATCAGAACACTTCGCTCACAAAATGCAGGACTGCTTGTGATTCCTAGAATTAGTAAAAGTACAGTTGGAGGTAGAGCATTTAGCCACCAAGCCCCTGTTTTATGGAATAAACTCCCAGCTCATGTAAGAGAGGCAGATTCGGTTTCTACATTCAAAGTTAGACTGAAAACATTCCTCTTTGGACAGGCTTATCAGACTAGTTAGTATTCAGAGATTATTTAACTTAATGTTAATTGTTTAAATTAAACTTAATAACAATAACTATTTGTTTTAAAAGGCTGCTAGAAATTGAAGCTGGGGTAACTATGGTGCACTGGGGCTCTGTCCTCTTTTCTGTCCTCTTTTCTTTTCTCATCTGTCTCTACAGTTCCTCTCTTCTCTACTTTTGATCATTATTCATCATTTAGTTCTCCATGCCTCTGTTTGGTGCAGTACGATTCATGTAATGTCCCTTTTTCCCTCTCCCCTCCTGGGGAGTGGGAGTGCTTCCAGACTCCAGTTGGCCCATCCGCGCTCCTGTTCCTGACTGTGTACCTCGTCTCTGCTCCTGCTCCTAAACCTGGCTGTGGATCCTGTCTCCGGATCGACTCGCGCCCCTGACTGTCCCCAACCCCGGCTGGATGAAGCTCGTCTGCTGGACTTTAAATATATAGATGTAGAGTTAGATAAGTTAATTCTTCTCTATGAGTTCTGGTACATCGCCTGTCCGTCATGGGGGAGGATCCCTCCTTCATGTGGGCACCCCTGAGGTTTCTTCATTTTTTTCCGGAATCCGGTTTTTTAGGAGTTTTTTCCTTACCGCGAAGGGGGGTCTAAGGGCAGGCATGCCAGTATAGCTTAGTCAGTTTGTTAGTTCATTTTAGTATTTTCCAATTGACTCTTTGTATTCATGATCCTTTTTTTTTTTCCTTGTGTTACTTCAAAGCCCATCGAGACGACTGTTGTTGTGATTTTGGGCTATACAAATAAAATTGAATTGAATTATCCTGTATGGTGTGCCAAAAATGTTATGGTCACCAGAATAGAATATCACTTTTGGAAGGGATAATGCACAATAAAATATCCATTATAGGAGGGATGATGGCCGCCACAGTGAGCATTATTAGAAATGTCCGCACGCCATGGAACCCTTCGCATCAGACAGTTGCTTTCGGGATGTGCCTTAATTTCTGCTAATGCACACTTTGAAGGCAATTATCCTTACACCAGGGTCACTTACAAATCAAATAAATATTCAATCAGTTTTTAGTACTCTATTCTTGTTATTTATTTGGTTTAGATTGCTTTTTTTCACACAAAAAAGACTTCTTGTTAGGTTGTGAGGCTCGTAAAAGTTTGTTTTAAAGAATCCAGCGCAGAGATAAGGAACATTTAAACTATGTGACCGGAACTTCTTTTTTAGGTGTGTATTATCAGTGTGAATTATCACTTTTTAATCCACACCCTGCAGCCAATCAGAATTGAGAATTCACCTGGACCATGGTATAAGTAACAATGCCCAATGTGGTATCCATTATCAGAAATTAATAGACAAAGTGGAGACATGAACCATAGACTAGAGGACCTTTGCTTCATGAAGTCCAAATCAAATAATAGTACTTAAATCTAGCTTTTTTTACGTTAATCATTTTTCACAAGAATTGGAGTATATGATACAAGTTGGTGCAGATAAAGGAAGGCTGAGGAAGGTTTCTGTCAGACAAATGTATCCCATTAAGAGAGTAGATGCTAAAATACAATTACAAAACAGGAAGTACATATTTGAAGCTGCTGGTGTCTCTGGAGTCCCACCAACATCAAGGTGTAGGATCCTCCAAAGGCTTGCAGTTATAAATAAACCTTCTATCCACCCCCCCTAAACAACAGTCACACGCAGAAACAGATGCAGTGGACCCAGACGTACATGAAGACTCATTTTCAAACAGTCTTGGTAACTGATGAGTGCCTTGCAACCCTGCATGGTCCAGATGGATGAAGTATTGGGTGGTTGGGGGATGGCCACCATGTCCCAACAAGGCTGCAAAGTCAGCAAGGACGTGGTGGAGTCATGATTTGGGCCAGTTTTAGCATGGCTTTTTACAATTATAGAACTCATTTAGTTATGTATTTCTAAGCAAAAGTAGCTCTGCTCTACCATAGCCGACCAGCAACTATCAATGACGTCATCGAGAGGGAGTAACGTCCAGATTTAAAGACACTGTTTTTCTATAACTATCTGTTTGGTGGGCTAAATGTAGGGGTAAGGAGAAGCCGTAGGGATAGTGGAAGAATTTGGATTTGGCCCTAAAATATACTATAATGTTACGTTCACATTCACATCATCCAACTCTCTTTTACTACGCAACAAATTCACTACTCAACGCCAGTCCAAAACGGTGATAATATCTTGACGCCCCAGACACGTGTTGGAGGAGCTAGTGTCAAATGTTTTCAGCCTGATTGCTATATGGAACGGTGTCTATGTGATTCATTCACATTGCATGAAAGACATGGATAATATGTAGAGAACAGGTTTATTTCTTTTGAAGAGTTCTACAAAAGTGTTGGAAATCACGTCTCCATGTCTGAGTGAGGTTCACGATTGCAGGGGGGGGCTGTGTCTGAATGACGGCTGCTTCTGTTTTGTTTCTGTCTCTGTGACCCTGTTTGTAGGCTCACTGTCCCACAGTAATTCAAGAAAGGAAAAAATCACAACAACAATAAAATTAGGGGACCTTTTCTAAAAAATAAGGACAGGCGTAAGCTCTGCTGCCCGGTGTAATGAGTTCCACCACCAGTGTCCAGCGTAGCGAGATTGCTCACTGCCAAAGTTCAAATTTTTAACTTCTGATGTGCCGCGTCTGACTCCCAAACCACGCTGCTGCCTGGCACTAAATTGCGTCTAGCATGAAGAGTTCAATATTTTTTTCCCAAATCACGTTTTCCTTACATCTCTGGTATAAGCTCAATGCTGAGGGTAGTCATTGAAGGTAAACAACAGTAGGAATTTGGTTATCAGCCAAGAAATTATAACACAAATCAACCACAGCATAGGAGTTTGAGTCTGTGTGTCAAATGGTGTTGCTGTTCCTATGCATATGTTTCTGAATATATACAGGCAAAACATTCACCTGGTTGTTTATGAGTAAAACACACATTTGACAGCTTTATTTATATGTTGGAAATCTTAGCATCTCCTTTAATATAAAGTTAAATGTTTTATCTTTTTGTCTTATTGCAATAACTTGTTGGGCAATGCACACATGAATGTATAGAAATTATTTCCTTCACCAATGCTGTTCCTATTAGTACATTTGTACTGGGGGGGAGAAGTGGTTCAGGTGGTTGAGCCGGCTGGTCAACGATCAAAGGATCAGTGGTTCAATCCTCGCTATTCCCAGTGAACTGTCCTTGTGTTTTTGAGCAAGACACTTAACCCTCCTGCCTCCAGCGTTGCTCCACTTGTGTGTAAATGTGTATCAATGTCCCAGTGATGGTCAGAGGGGCCATAGGCGCGTCATGGCAGCCACCCTCCTGTCAGTCTGCCCCAGGGCAGCTGTGGCTACATCAGTAGCTTACCATCAACAAATATGAATGATTGTGAATAACGTAGATTGTAAGCGCTTTGAGCATCTGGAAAAGTGCTGATAAATCCAATATATTATTATTATTACATTTTTAATCTGGTGTTGTCCTTTTCCGTGTGTTCAAAAATTCTAGCTAAAATAAGACTCATTTCTGGCAAAGAATAATTAAATCAATTAAAAATGTTATATATCTGCCTTGCAACATTTTCTCTCATTCCTATTGAAGCTTCTGTCTTTCAGTCCAAAAATTCAGTTTCTTAACAGGATGAGGAAACATCTGCTTCTGTGGTGTTCCTGTTTGTTACATTATTTATGTTATACAGAGTAGAGGTCTAAAAGTTAATGTGTGAACAACTGTACATACATTTTATGAAAAGACTTTGAAAGTATATTAATTGTATCAAATGTTTGTCACATTTGTATGAGGGTAAGAAAAAGTGGAAATCTTTCTTATAGTATTTTACCAAATACATGTTTTGGGGACAATAGAGAAAAAAATAACAAAGTTGTGTAACTCAACTGTTTGTCCAGAGGATATTAACATGACCAGACTGTTTTTTTTTTTGTTTTGTTTTTTCTTTTTTAACAAATTGTATAATGTTTTGGTCATTTGAAAATGTTTCATAAAGCCTGTGAAGATATTGGGTTCCTGTTTTTTTTTTTTTTTTTGAATACATGGACTTGATGTTTGATTTAATCTTAGGGCAGACCCAACACAGTCATCCATGGTCATACAAAAACATATTAGTCCTTTCTTTTTTCATTCATTTATTTTCTCTTTAAAATATTCTTCTTATAAACTGTTTCTTGAAACATATTATTGAGTATTTTTGATTTCCAATTATTTTTTACCTCTTCCAAATGGACTTACAGTAAACTGTCAGTAAATTGGAATAAACTTAAAATATTATTTAAATCTGATAGACATAAAAAAAAATAAAAATCAGTAAATTAGACTTTTAAAACTATTTTAAAATTTGTTTTACGTCAACAGTTGAATAAAAACCAAAGCTGATCTTTTCTTGGATGTTGCTTCGGTTTAAAATTACAGCAGAATACTTACAAAAATGTACAATTGTGCTCTTCAACCTCTGAACCTGAGGTCCCTTTGTAATAAAAGGTGAACAGCACATCTAAGTGAAGCTATTTTATTTAGCTACTATTGAAGGAAATAGTTGGCTTTGCATTTTTATTTTATTTGAGCATTTCCCTAAAAAAACTTTTGAAAAATTCTTAAACCTGTGACCTTTAACCCTTGTGCTATCTTGGATGACCCCACCCTTACTTTGACATGTTCTCCCTACCATGACAAAGGTGGATAAAGGTGGAAAAACTTCATGTAATCCATTGAACCAATGAAGATCACAAATTAAATAATAAAAAAAAAGGTTCAGAGCTCTGTCTAGTGAATCTAGATGACCCAACTCCCAACTGTAAAGTGCCTAGGATAGCACAAGGGTTAATAATCATTTAAATATGTGATCTATCCAAATGTCATTCTATTTCAACGTTCAGGTAATTCTCTAACTGTTTCTGTTTTTCAGAATAAGTGTTTGGGTTTTCAGCTCAGCTTAGGTTTTTGTATTACCATTTCACACTGCCACTCCATCCACAGTGACACATGCTCTAACAAAAACCTCATCCAGGTTTTCTGATCAGTAGAGCAGACAAACATTTACATTCTTAGTTTTTTTTTCCTTGTGTTTGTTCTTTATTTTCACTTTAAAATTTCTATTGCAAAATTTTGGTAAAGTTCAGCTTTAGTTTATTTAAAAATACAAAAACGTACAGCTGATTTTCTTAACACTTCCAAAAATGTTATTTATTTTTATTTACTTATTGATATTATTACACAGGTTTGTTCTTCTTAATGATAAACATTTTTCTGAATCATATTTGTGTCATGATGTGTAGTTTTATACCAAGAATGTCCTTTTCAGTGAATGTAGGTTTTTGTCATTGCATGGATCACTGTGGTTCCCATAGTTTCCACTGTGACTCAGCCCCTTACAAAAACCTCACGCTGTTGATCGCTGCATGATTCTTTTTATTAGAATTATAACACATCTTGGATACCTTTACTTTTACATTTTGATCTTTAAACATTTATCAAATATTTTTCCCCAGTGACTCACAAATATGGTACATAAATAAAACATAAGTTTTACCTTTAGCGCTGTTAAGAAAATGTTTAGATACATTTGCCCCCTTTTTCTGTGTGTAACAAATCCCTCAGTATTTTTCTGCTACAAAGTTATGGTATAATTTAAATAGGATGGGAAATAAAGGTGGTGTAAACTAGTAAGAGAGAATAAGACTTGGTTCTTGTAAATGTTTTTTAATGTGGTGAATGAAAAAGTTGAGAAATAAAGGTGGTATAAACTAATAAGGGAGAATAAGACTTGGTTCTTGTAAATGTTTTTTAATGTAGTGAAATAAAAAACAGAGAAATAAAGTTAAAAAAAATGTAAAGTACTGAATTTCTGTGGAGTTACAGACATATGATGACATTTAAATTTTATATTTGTTTGAAATTTAAAAAGGCTTTATACTTCAGTTGAAAGCAGAAGAGGATTTTGTATTGCCATTTATCACTGTGGTAACCCCAGTCTACACTGTGAGAAACAGTCCTACAAAAACCTGCCCACAAAACCTGATGGAACTTTTGGACTTTTTGGGTTAATTTGTCTTCATGAATTAAAATATTTTATACTTAATTATTTTAAGTAAGTGACTGCAAACAAACATTTGTACTTAAACAAGAAAATGTATTTTAAAGAACATTAATAAAAGAAAAAAACTTAAGCAAAACAGATATAATAGACAGTTTTATTTTAAAATAAATGAGAAACTCTAGGTCTTAAAATGCTGATAAATGTAGTTTTGAAATTTTTAGAAATTATTACTTATTGGTTAAATAAATACAATTTGGTGTTGTATTCCTGACCTCACTGCTGTTTATTTTATGCTTCTCTGATAAATACATTTTTACCTGTGAAATTTCTCATTCAATGCAGGATTTTGTTTACATGTTTGTTTGTTTTTGTTTGTGCTTTTTTAAATAATATATTTCAATGTCACACATGACTTATAAAGGCTGGAGGTTTTTGTCATGGCGTTTTTCACTGTGGCCGCTATACCACACGGTGACACAACCCTGAACAAAAACTCCACCCTGCAAGTCACTGAAATATCCTCTTTTCTAAACGGTAATGCATCTTTTGATTCTGTTGAATTTTCTTTATGTTTGCTGTAACTGCAGTTAGGGAATGTTAATTTGGTATGTCAGGAAATGTGTAAAATAAAAGTGTTTTTTAGTGAATGTTTCTAATCTTCCTTAGTAGATAAAACTTTAAGCTCTTTATGCATGACTCGGATTTCAATTTTATGAAACAATTTCTTCAATGTTTTCTGTTCAAGATGAAGCTAAATTAAATGGAGTCCTAGATTTTATGCAATGCTGCGAATATGCCATTAAGCTATTTAATAGTTTTTCTGACCTTTAATAAATCTTAAATACTCATCAAAACAATAAAGTGTTTTAAGTTTTAACAGAAATAAATGTAATTTTGCATCACTCCACTTTTGCAAACAATTAACCAAATATCAAAATTACTGACTTGTTGTTTTTTTGTCAGACCATTTAATTTGACCACAGGCTGTACAAAAGTAATAATCGGTGGCGCAGTGGTTAGTGCTCTTGCCTCAAAGCAAGAAGGCCACCGGTTCAAGTCCCAGCTGGGGGACCTGAAACGGAATATCAATTATGGTTTGCATGTTCCCTTGCATGCGTGGGTTCTCTTCAGGATCTCCAGCTTCCTCCCACTGTCCAATGCTTCATAGGCAACTTGAAATTGTCCTTGTGTGAGAGTGAATGGGTGTGTGATTGTGGACATTCTACCCTGCGGTATAGAAAATGAATGAAAGAAAAAAAAGGTAATTTCATTCTTCTTTTTCTTTTGGTTGCTTCTTTTAGGGGTCATAACAATCATTTGCCTCCGTCTAATCCTTTGTCCTCCTTAATAACACACACCCTCTCATTGAATTAAGAAAGTTTCTTAGTGGAGAAATGGTAAATGGTGTATAATTATGTAGCGGTTTTCTACCTACAAGGCCCAAAGCGCTTTACAGTCACAGACCCATTCACCCAGTCACACACACATTCACACGCTGGTGGCGGCTCCGCTGCCAAGCACAGGCGCCCCCTACCACCAGAGACAAGGTGGGGTTCAGTGTCTTGCCCAAGTACACTCCGACTAATGGGCGTGCAAGGCGGGAATCGAATCTGCATGGGTCGACCGCCCTACTGCGGTCGTGGTGCAGCGGTGAAACGTGAAGCACGTATTTCTTCACTGCATGAATCCATACTGTTGCTCACAAATGCTCATTTCTGACATCAGCCACTCCATAACTTCATTCTTTGACTCATCAGCTACCTCCGTTTCTACAGCTCTGGACGTCTCCTTTGTTCCTAAAATGAAATTAGAAATGGGTTTGCCATTGACATAACTGATTTGGCTTTGGTTTAATGTCAGACACAACGCTCTGCATGGGGCTGACACATAAAAAGCATTGGATTGTGCCCCCTTGTGGTGGAAAATGATAAAAAATGGGAATACAGTTGGTCTTGAAAAACATACAAGGCATGGAAATAATAAGTGGCAGCAGAATTTCTGACTGGACTGTTTAACATGATTTTTGACTATGAGAGGATGTCTAATGAATAGAGGAGAAGTGTTCTGGTTCCTATTTTTAAACAGAAGGTAGACATGAAGAGTTGAGAAAACAACGTAAGAATAAAAGTGATGAGTCACACAATGAAGTTATTTTAAAGAGAAATGAGCATTTTTTCATTTATTGAGCAATAGAATGGATGAATCCAAAAGACAAGAACTAAACAGGAGAAAGCTTTTGGAAAAAGAAAAAAATATATATTTTTTTACTATTTACTATTTAACATTTTTTGGATAACAGAAACCTGATCAAACCCCAGCCTGTATTCCAGTTACATTTTACTGCTTTTACGTGTGTTTAGAATCCCTACATTTTGTTTCAATATTTTACGGAAAATGCAGTTAATTACGTCACAGTGAAGAAAAACAAATTGTTTTCAAACACATCGTGAGCCCGTGACCTTACGTGGGTACAAAAAATAATGGGTAAAAAAATAATAAATAATTGGTTCCCACGAAATAAAATTCTGAAAAACATTTATCCCGCTGTATTTGAATGCATCTCAGTTACAGTGACACGTGGATTGGTCGAGCTGCATTATGGGATGTGTGTGATGTCATGCAGGAAACTCGGGTTCGATTCCCAGGGTAGAATGAACAATTAATGGTAATTAATGGAATGACAATGGGACAATTACCATAGCAATGGAAATGGGGCAAAATGCCATAACAATAACGGGCAATTAACATCACCCAGTGAGGGTCCTTGGGCAAGACCCTTAATGCTAATGCCTACCTCACTATATGAGAGACAATGAACCACATGTCATGCCTGGCTCAGACGTCGCCCGGCCAAACAAGGTCTGCGTCAGGTGCTGGGGGACCAGAGCACTCTGATGGAAAGTGGGCTACTGGAACAAGACGGAAATGGACTAGATGTGAGAACAAGGATCTGTTAGGATGCTACTACTCAAGTAATCCAACCCAGAGGGGTTACATGCAGAGAATGTAGAATGAATGGATGCTTCGAAACCCACAATCAAGGCTAACTGCCAAACAACTGGTAGCCCAATGCTCGAATATCCACAAACGCCAACTCCTATCACAGCTTGAGATTGAAGCGATACAATACAATGGCAATACCACGGGAGAGCCAGAACAACAGGTCAGAGAGGAGGTTATACCACACTCACACCCTGAGATTGGGTACACAGCCCCAACAACCACAATTACGCTGAGCAAGGCAGCAACTGACCTGAAAAACAAGATCATGTCTACAATAAACACTAGGAAACCCCGACACCAGCTACAACGGTTAAGTGATGTACTGCCTGAAAGTCTACTGGAAACTGTGAATGAAGCATTGAGGGCAATTCCTACCACAACCATCACAGAAACCAATGAACTGGTTTACACTTCAGCAGCAGTGATCCTTGAGATGCTTGGCTATAAGAGCAACCATGGGAGAAAACAATACCCACCATGGAAGCAAAGGTTAGAGGCCAAAATCAAGGCAACTCGGAAGGATGTGAGTAAACTGAGAGAGGCTCAAAGAGGCACAATGAGAAAGCAAGTACCAAAGAGATACAGAAACTGCCAAACAAAGGCTCCTAGCCTTGAGCAGCCGCCTAAAGAGATACACAAGAGACAACAAAGCCAAACGAATAAACAGGCTGTTCGCAACTCAACCAGCGAAAGTGTACGCTCAGTGGCAGGGTCAGAACAGCCGAGCAGGCCCACCAAGGCTAGAAACTGAACAGTACTGGAAATGCCCAGTGGCTGGTCTCTCTGAGAAAAGAACACAGCAACCTCCCTGAACAGAATCCAGTAACCATCACAGTGGCAGACATCCAAGAGAGAGTCTCAGGTATGAAGAACTGGACAGCACCGGGCCCTGACATGATACATGCCTACTGGCTAAAGAAGCTTACCACACTCCACGAGCACCTGGCAGCACAAATGAACCAGCTGCTAAGAGATGGGACTCACCCCGAATGGTTAACGGAAGGGCGAACGATCCTGATCCAGAAGGATCCCTCAAAGGGTGCAGTCCCATCCAACTACCGGCCAATAACCTGTCTCTCCACAACATGGAAGCTCATGTCAGGCATCATTGCAACCAAGATAAATAGGCACATGGATCAATTCATGAGTAACACACAGAAGGGCATTGGTAGAGACTCCAGAGGAGCCAAACACCAACTCCTGGTCGACAGAACAGTCGCTCAAGACTGCAAGTCACGACACACCAACCTGTGCACAGCCTGGATTGCATACAAGAAGCCCTATGACTCAATGCCACACACATGGATCACTGAATGCTTGGGGCTGTACAACATCAACAGGACTCTAAGAGCCTTCATAAGAAACTCAATGAAGCTGTGGAAAACCACCCTTGAAGCCAATGGGAAACCACTTGCACAAGTGTCCATCAAATGTGGGATATACCAAGGTGATGCTCTGTCCCCACTGCTGTTCTGCATAGGTCTGAACAGCCAAATAATCAACATGACTGGCTATGGATACCGACTCAGAAATGGGGCCAACATCAGTCACCTCCTCTACATGGATGACATCAAGCTATATGCTAAGAGCGAGTGTGACATTGACTCCCTGATCCACACCACCAGGATCTACAGTAATGACATTGGGATGTCATTCGGGCTCGAGAAATGCAGCCGGATGGTCACAAAGAGAGGCAAGGTAGTCCACACAGGGGGGGGTCTCACTCCCAGAAGGAACAATAGCAGACATCGAGGACAGTTAAAAGTACCTTGGAATTCCCCAGGCAAAATGGCAACCTGGAGCAGGCAACAAGGAAAGCTGCAACAGCTAAGTACCTCCAACGAGTAAGGCAAGTCCTGAGAAGCCAGCTCAATGGCAAGAACAAGACCCGGGCAATGAACAGCCATGCACTGCCAGTTATCAGATACCCTGCAGGAATAATAAGATGGCCAAAGGAAGAGATACAGACCACGGATGTTAAAACACGAAAGCTCCTCACCATGCATGGAGGGTTCCATCCCAAATCCAGCACTCTGAGACTGTATGCTAGCCACAAGGAAGGAGGCCAAGGACTAGTGAGCGTAAAAGCCACTATCCAGGATGAAACATCCAAGATGCACAGTACATCAAGTACATCAAGCTCAAGGCCCCAACTGACAGTGTGCTCAGTGAATGTCTCAGGCAACGGAGAGTAGAGGATACAGTGCTGGAGGACAGATCCTCATGGGAGGACAAACCCCTCCATGGGATGTACCACCGGACCATAACTGAAGTGGCTGATATCAAGAAGTCCTACCAATGGCTAGAAAGGGCTGGCCTACAAGACAGCACTGAAGCCCTGAACAAGCCCTGAGCACCAGAGCGATAGAGGCTCAGATCTACCACACCAGACAAGACCCAAGGTGTAGATCTACCACACCAGACAAGACCCAAGGTGTAGATCTACCACACCAGACAAGACCCAAGGTGTAGGCTGTGCAAAGAGGCGCCTGAAACAATCCAGCACATAACTGCAGGGTGTAAGATGCTGGCAGGTAAAGCATACATGGAGTGCCACAATCAAATGGCTGGAATAATATACAGGAACATGTGTGCAGAATATGGACTGGAAACCCCAAGGTCAAAATGGGAAACACCTCCGAAGGTGGTAGAGAATGAGAGGGCAAAGATCCTGTGGGACTTCCAGATCCAGACTGATAGGATGGTAATGGCGACCAACCAGACATCGTAGTGGTGGATAAAGAACAGAGGAAAGCCGTTGTGGTGGATGTGGCAGTGCCAAGCGATGGGAACATCAGGAAGAAGGAACATGAGAAACTGGAGAAATACCAGGGACTCAGAGAAGAACTGGAGAAAGCCTGGAAAGTAAAGGTGACAGTGGTGCCTGTGGTAATTGGAGCACTCGGGGCAGTAACCCCAAGCTTGAGGAGTGGCTACAACAGATACCTGGAAAGACCTCAGACCTCTCAGTCCAGAAAAGCGCAGTGCTAGGAACAGCTAAGATACTGCGCAGGACCCTCAAGCTCCCAGGCCTCTGGTAGAGGACCCGAGCTTGGAGGAGAAACCACCCGCGGAGGGTGAGAGGGGCGTTTTTTTTTTTTACATACATATCCAATTTTGCCAACTTAAATAATTACTTCTATTGGTAACGAGTAATAAAGTAAAGAAATGTATTCAACCTAATTTCTTGCGTCTATAAAACTCAATAATTGTTTATACAACTCAAATTTACAAAATTTTCTAACTAAATGTCATATTACTCCAATTCAATTAACCTTTTTTCTATTTTAATTAATTATAATTCTTGAACTTTCATATGTCTAACTTTGAGTCGGCAGATATAACATGAAATAAAAATGAAATATAAAAATAAAAATAAAAATATAAAATAAAATGAAATATAAAAGTTTGCTCTAGTTTAGAACTGATATCCCTCCCATAAAAAGGAAAATGACTAATCCAACTGAACTGAACTCTGTGTGGTGTTTTTGTACAGAGTTTCTGTCTCTTGAGTCACTGTGTGTCTCGCGCAGTAATAAACAGCAGAATCCTCAGCTCTCAGACTGTTCATCTGCAGATACACCTGCTTTCTGCTGTTGTCTCTGGAGATGATGAAGCGGTTTTTCACTGACTCTGAGTAGTAGATGCTGCTGCTGTAGATAACAGCGATCCATTCCAGTCCTTTTCCTGCAGGCTGTCTAATCCAAGCTATATGCTGATCACCACTAAACCCTGAATATGTACAAGTCAGTTTGTGGGGTTCTCCTGGTCTTTTAACCACTGATTCAGATTCAGTCAGTGTTTGACCCCTGATACCTGCAGAACAAGCAGCACATTAATACAGTTAGAGGAACTTTCTACCATTTTGTTTGTTCAGCACAATTTCTTACCAGGTAAGACACAAAAGAACAAGAGAAAAACAAGCAAACAAACATGTCTGATCATTGTTGAAGTCATTTGTCTTTGTTCTGTCTGCAGCTTCTTTGTCAGATTGAATCACTGAACTTTGCTTCATATAAGAAGAAACTGAAAATGTCCGTTTTGCATAAACTCCTCCTTAAAATGTTCAGATGAGCTCAAATGATTTCTCTTATTTCAGATCACAAACTTCTGAAAACAAACTTCATGTTAAAAGGTAATTTAAGTAATTTGTCTGGTATTGTTGACACCTACAAAATGTTTTTATATAAATGTTTACTATGCTTTTTCATTTTTTTATTTTATTTACATATTTTTCATTCTAAAAGTAATTTGACTGCATTCGAAACATTTAATATTTGGTTGAAGTAAAAAAAAAGAAGGAAGTTACACAAATTACTTAGTTTTTTTAGTCCCCTATGGTTCACTGGACCAAAATGTGAGTAGTTATTGCTTAACCAATCTAAACAGACAAAGCTAAACTGAGCATCGCTGTCCTTAGACCCTCCTTCTTGGTAAGAATAAACTTCTAAAAAACAGATTAAAAAAAAAAGACGAAACCTCAGGGATGTCGACATGAAGGAGGGATCGTCTTCTAGGATGGACAGGCAATGTACCAGGACTGTTAGAGTGGAATTAGCTTAGTCTGTTTAGATTGGTTAAGCAATCAGCTGCTGTATTTTGTAACTGAAGCATGTTAAGACAACTGTGTTGTCATATTTGACTATAAAACTGAATTGATTTGAATTGGTAATGCCCCATCATCCACAATGGCTTTCCTCTGTTCTTTATCCACCACTACAATGTTTGCTGGTTCACCATTACCATCCAGTCTGTAACTGGAAGGATCTTTGCTCTCTCATTTTCCACCACTTTAGGAGGTGTTTCCCATTTTGATCTTGGGGTTTCCAGTTCATATTCTGCACACATGTTCCTGTAAACTATTCCAGTCACTTGGTTGAGAAGCTCCATATGCTTTCCCTGCCAGCATCTTACAACCTGCAGTTTGTGTTGGATTGGTTTAGTTTTCTCTTTTACACAGCCTACACTTTGGGCCTTATCTGGTGTGGTAGATCAGGATCTCTATTCCTCTGGTGCTCAGGCTTCGCTCCTATGTTGGCAGGATGAGTGTTTCTGCGCTGTCCTGTAGCCCAGCCCTTTAGCCGTTGGTAAGACCGATTAAGATATTTCTGGCGGTATGACATAATGTTTACCTGTGTGTCACCTTTTGGGATTCAAGAGTGTGTCAAGATCAGTTATTATTTGGAAAACTTTATTTATTTATTATTTATTAGCCTTTAATTTACTCTTTTTTTCTGTTTTAACTTTATTGTTTATTCATAATGAAGGAAGAATAATCTGTTCGCATTGTAGATTCTTTCTTTGCGTGTTCAAAAAGTCGAAGGAATAAGGAAACCACTGGATTCGATCGGATTAAAGATAAACAAAATGTATTTCCCTGACAATATTTCTAAGACATAGTAAAACAAAAATCATAACGAACGCCGGGTCCTCAAGAGTTTCCAGAGCTGGCAAACACCTAGTTACTGGTGACTTACCTTGCCAGCCTGTTGAGAGAGACAAAGGGAATCTCCCTGTCCAGGTGTTTTTGACCTGTCAATCCAGCCCCCTCCTCCGGAGTGCAAGATGGCCGCCAAACTCTTCCTCTGGACGCTCGGATTGGCCGGCAGAACAGACTGCCCACTTCCTTCAGTCCATATTTGGAATCTCAGCATCCGGTTCCCGTCTAAAATATCCAGGGGGTTATCTGACAGACGAATGTGTCCGACCCCCAAATGAGTCACCATGGGGGTTCAACACTGGTCCGGATCCTTCACCGCATGCAGTCAGTCTCAACTCTTTGGTCTCCACATGTGAATCTGCGCTTTCAGAGGTTCTCATGCATTGATTAATTTATGGTCCATGTCAGACCTGCAGCCAAGTCTTAGAAATTCCAGGTGCCCCTGCAGGGGGTGAGTTTGGAGCTACAGTGAAAACCTTCTCACATATGCAATGGCAGGATATCATTGGAATTCAAAAGACGAGAACCACAAACACTTAAACCTGAAAAACAACCTTCAATGAAATAAAGATGAGACAAAACCTAAGAGAAATAAGACCACAAAAATATAAATTCCTTCAATGGTAAAAATTAACTACTGGCAAATCCTCTTATGTTACCTATCCGTTTAGAAACTTCACTGCAAAAACTTCTTACAGGACATGAAACTGATGGGGAATAAACTTTAATAGCCAATGATGTAGTACTGTACAAAACAAAATGTATTCTATTAAAATAATAAAATTACTTTTTAATTTTAGATTTTCTTTTTTAAAACGAAGTTTTAGGGCCACCAAAAAATAAAGGAATATTACGAGATTTTAAGTCATACTTTTATGAGAAAAAAAACTCATGAATTACGAGATTAAAGACGAAGTGAGCATGCAGAGCAGCAGGTGAACGCAACGCAGCAGCAGATCAGACCGACTAAACTTAGTTGAACAGGTGAGCTGAATGCTTATTGATAATGTTCCAAATGTTTGGAAGCTCATTTTTTTTATTTACAATTTATCAAAGTTTTATTTATTGATGGGTGGTTTGCAGGATCTCTGCAGACCGATGAAGCCGTCGGTGTCCCTGCAGGCAGCTGTCCACCTGAATCCTTTCTTCCTCCATTAAAGACCAGGGGCCTCATTTATAAACGTTGCGTACGCACAAAAGAAGGCGTACGCCACTCTCTACGCAATAGTTGAGATTTATAAAAAGCAAACTTGACGGGAAAATGTGCGGTCCTTCACGCAAGCTCTGACCCAGGCGTACGCACAAAAACGGGTGAAATGAGAAACGGCGACACCGTCAGCAGATGGAAGAAACACGTGAAAGTGAAACAAACAAAAAAAATCACACGAAAATTACAACAGAAATTCAAATGAACACATATTTGCAAAAAGAAAAGTGAAATATGTTCTGCAATATTGGCATGTTGTGCAATTCATCTTCATAAATAATATAGTTAACAGAACGAAATAATGTACAAAACTGATATTCTCGTCAATGTGTCCGTCTGGCGGAGCAGATATAGTCAAAGTCAAAGTCAAAGTCAGCTTTATTGTCAAATATGCTGCATCCGTAAGACATTCAGCACAGATGAGATTGCTTTCCTCTCACCCCACAGTGCAAGCAGCAGATAAAATAATAAATAAACGACTTAAAAATACATTCTTTTAAAAACAATAAATCCTTGAAACCCAAAAGATAAAGCCAAAAGAAAAGCCAAAAAACACTGAAGGTAGGGGAGAGAGGAGCCGCTGCGTGTGCACGCGCCGCCAGATGCGTGTGAATCAGACAGACAGACAGACAGACAGACAGACAGACGTATTAATTGTCCACTGGGGAAAGTTGTTTTCATAGTAAAACATTTTTTCGTAAGCTACGGAATTATGGTATTCATGCATATGCCTTTAGTTTGTTTTATTTTTGATAAAACAATGTATGGCGTATGTCTCAACCATTCAGAAAGCAACAAGAAATTACATTTGCGCTAAACAATTTCCCATTTCCACGTGGATTATTACCGACATCTGTAGCTTGTCAGATGCAATTAAATGCTGGAAATAAAATGCCCCATCACAATGCGTAATGACACACAATGGCTGATCTCGGATCTTAGAAGATGTGGCAAATGGAGGAATTCAGAGTGAACGCATCTTTAGACAGCAAGAAGACTTGCTGGCAAACGAGGACGAGCATCTTATGAGCCGGTTCCGACTTCCTTGAGCCGTCCTGTTGGAGCTTTTGGGGGTGTGTCACCCGGAGCATCTCGCGCGTCGTGTCCCCCCCCTCTCCCCTCAGTCACCACTCCACATAAAAGGGATTCCCCAATAATTGCAGCCATTCTCTCATGAAGAGGGGTCAGCTCCGGTGTCCCCTGTCCCCCACCCCCCACCCGTGGCAGTCTGCCACCGTTTGCCACTCACGTGCCTTTTCGACATTAGTAATGCCCACACTGTGCCCTCCAAACAACATTTTTCTCATCTTTTCCACCTCGCCAACGATAACTTCTACTTCACATCGAGTGAAGTTCCGTTTTTTTTATTTCTTCTCAGCGTTTGCCATGGTTTCGCTAACAATGAATATTCATTTGTGGACGTTTTACGGACTATTTATGGGCAACTATGGGCGTGTCATGAAGCCGCAAAAGCTGCGCATCATTTAGGATTGATTGTGATTTATTACGGGAATGATGCGTAGGATGTGCGTGCGCATGGTTTTATAAATCCGAATATTTCTGTGCGTACGCACGTCCTATGTTTCATCCGTACGCCACTTCTGACGCAAATCCTACGTAAAGTTTTATAAATGAGGCCCCAGATCTCTACGTTTGTGTGACGCTTACGTCTGAGTAGGAAGCACCTTTTGGCATTTTCAACGTTGTAATGCTAATATAGCAGACTATTTTCATTCCTCTTTATTGTTTTATGTTGAAATGGAACGTTTCATCTGGAGGAAGGGGCGTATGTGAAACTGTTTACTTCCGCATTGGTGTTTGGATGACAGGTTCATGACGTAATGGGACAACAAACTTCAGGTTATGTAAACGAAAAGGAAAATAAAGTGGCAGTCCTCTACACTCAAACGTGTCTCTGACCTCCTTATTTTACATACGAAACTCCACTTTACCCAGACAGAATCCGGGAAAGCCGGCTACACTGACAATAATTTGGTTTTGAGTCGTCAAAAGGTTCAGTATCTCTTTGTTTTTAAACCTATCCGTAAATAAAACTTCACAAAAGGCTCCACACATTTCATCTTCAAGCAGCTAGGCTCTGATAAACGGAAAACTTTGGTGTTTTTTCTCATTAATCTATGAATTCTTTCTTGTAAATTTACAAGATTTTAAGTCGTAAATGTATGAGATATAAACTCGTAAATTTATGAGTTTTATCTTGTAAATTTACGAGATAAAAGTCAGGCCTAAAACTCTGTCGTACTTTTTGTACAAAATAGTCAGCTTTGCTTTTATTGAACATTACACATTTTTTAATTATATCTGTATTTTTTTAAAGCAATGGCAAATATCTATTAAATTATTGTTTACAAAACACAAGTTGTTTGGATTTTATAGTTGTTGAGTTTTTGTCCAGGTTTGTGTTTGTTTGTCTCACTGTGGGGCGTCTCACACAGTAATACACAGCTGTGTCTTCAGGCTGCAGATTCTGTCCTGTTATTGTCACTGTTCCTACAGAAGTGTCTCTGCTGTAGCTGAACTTGTTTTTCAGAGCATCATTTTGATAGAAGCTCCCACCTCCCCACTGATGAAAAATCCAGTCCATTGGTTTTCCTTCTCGCTGTCTGATCCAGCCTGTTGCATAGCTGCCATCAGTCAGTGAATATCCAGAAACCTGACAGCTGATGGTCAAAGACTGTCCAGGCTGAACAACCTTTGAGTCTGGCTGGATGAGATCAATACTGTCCACACCTGTGGAAACACAAACCAACATCATCTCCATCATTCATCTGAAATGTTTCTGATCTGATTATTGCTGTGAATCCACTGAAATCTCCTCACAGGATCCAGCTGTCAGCAGCAGCATCAGAGCTGCAGAGAACATGGTTGATGCTGAAGATGAACTCACTGAGGTCTTTCTGACTCACACACTCACACTTCACTTCCTTATAATAAAATTTCATTTGCATATTGTTAAATGAAAATTTTATATAAATAATTTGAATGGCCATTTTGAAGTCTTTTATTTTGGTGAACCTCTGATTCAATGAGTTTTAAAAGAGAAAAATAAAACATTTTCAATGACCAGTCTGGATACAGCTGTATTGTAATTATAAAAACAGATGTTTTGAACATGCGGATCATTAAACAGTCAATGTTTCAGGTGAAACATGTCCATCTATCGTTGTTTGATCTTGAACACGTCATCAGTGTTTCCTGAACACACAGGGTGTTGTGGGTCTCTAGACAGAAATCCTACTGGGAACCGAGGCTCATCAAACCCCAGCCTGTGTCTGAGAGGCATCAAATATGTTTAGAATCGTTGGTTTTTGCTTTACTAGTTTACTAAAAAAAATAAGTAGAAGAAAATAACAGATAAAAGATTGCTTTAGAGTTGTTTTGCTTCACTGACCAAACACATAAGAGATTTTAGGTTTAAAGAACTGAGTGAAAATAAAAAAAAAATGATATTGATATTTCATGTAGATAAAATCACACACAAAACACAAAGACTCTAAAATCTTACACAATATTATAAAATAGATATGATAAATATGATAAAAAGAGTAAGTTAGAGTAAATGATATATGGATGTTATAAAACTTTGTTCTTGTTTGGAATAGGTATGTCCCAAAAAAAGGGCTGAACAAAATAAATAAATTAAAGTAGAAAATGACAAATCCACCCAAACTAAATGTTAGAGTCAGCGCCTCTCTCTAACTAACCTACAAAAAGTATGAAATATTAAATAAGACCTTAACTAAATAAACAACAAAAAAGTAAAATAGTGACATTCATTTTTTTCTATACCGTTTATTCCCTTTCGGGGTCACAGGGCTGCTGGAGCCTATCCTGGCCACTTGGGCGAAGGCAGGGGACACCCTGGACAGGTCGTCAGTCTGTCGCAGGGTAGAATGTCCTCAATCGCACACCCATTCACTCTCACACCTATGGACAATTTAGAGTTTCCAATCAATCTATGAAGTATGTTTTTGGACGGTGGGAGGAAGCTGGAGATCCCGGAGAAAACCTGCACATGAACGGGGAGAACATGCAAACTCCACACAGAAAGATCCGCATTAATGTTATGTTTTTCATGTCCCCCAGTTGGGACTTGAACCGGGGGCCATCTTGCTGTGAGGCAAGAGCGCAAACCACTGCTCCACCGTGCAGCCCCAAAATACTGACAAAGACAGAAAAAAACAACACATCTCATTTTTCATGAAGCTCTTATTTTATTCCTTTAATAGGGATTTTGCAAATATCAATTTTCCCTTTTTTGCATTGACTACTCTGTAGAATAATTTTTAAAGCAACGGATGACAGCTATTTTCTTAACGTGGTGTTTTTGTACAGAGTTTCTGTCTCTTGAGTCACTGTGTCTCTTCTGGCGCAGTAATAAACAGCAGAATCCTCAGCTCTCAGACTGTTCATCTGCAGATACAGCTGCTGTCTGCTGTCGTCTCTGGAGATGGTGAAGCGGTTTTTCACTGACTCTGAGTAGTAGATGTAGCTGCTGTAGATAGAAGCGATCCATTCCAGTCCTTTTCCAGGAGCCTGTCTGACCCAGCTCATGTAATAGCTGCTGAAAGTGAATCCAGAGGCTGTACAGGTCAGTCTGTGGGATTCTCCAGGTCTTTTAACCACAGATTCAGACTCAGTCAGAGTCTGTCCATCAACAACTGGGAAGGAAAATTAAGAAAACTGGATTTATAAAAAGGAAAACATCATAAATCTACAATATCTGCATGATGATGTTCACCTGCATAACAGAGAGTTAAAAGCAGCAGTCCTGTCCTACAGTCCATCATGTTCAACTGAGTTCAGTGTCTCTGCTGTTATCTCTGCTGTCAGATAAATAGAGGAGGAAGACGTCCATGTTTGCATTGACTCCACCTCACAGAAGACATTCAGCTCCATCAGAATTCACAGTTGAATCAGAAAACACTTTTTTCCCGTCTATAAAATTATTTCACTATTTTTTTCTTTTTTTAGTAACTTTAAGTTCAGTGAAACATAAATCGTTTCATCATTATTCTGTAGGTGACTTAATTTGTTGAATTCCTGTCACATTTCTTTCATCATATCTTTATTAATACTTCTTTGTTTTTTTATTAGGTATTATTCATAAATGAAGAAATTATTTATATACTATTTTTACTGACATTTTTGTTCTTTTTTAGTCAATGTCATATAGTAAATATTGAAATTAGTTAAGGATAATAGTTTTTCAGATTTAAGATATTTTTCAGATAATCCACCAGAATATGTCACAGCATAAATGATAAAGCTTTTGTAGATTGAAATTATTTGTGAGTTTTAGGAAAATGCAAAAATAAACCCAATAAATAAAAAACACATACCCTCTTCCTCAATTTGTTAACATTTGCTTTCTATTTGCTTTAATTTATTAATGTATTTTTAAGTACTAGATAAAATGACAAAGCATCTGATATTGTTTTAAAATTAAAATTAGAATAGGAAATTGGGTCATAGCAGGAGAATGTTACTTTAATAAATGTAATAAACAATTTATAAGCTTTGAAAAATTTCATGTAAAAAAGTGTCCCGACTGTTAATAATTCAATGTATTTATATTTTTAGTTTGATGGCATTTTTTCTGGGATATTTTTTTCCTAAATACACGTTTGCCTAACCTAAATACATTAAGTTGACCCAACCTACTGTAGGTACATTAAGTAGGACCAACATGATTTATTTTTGTTCAAGTAAACTATCTAATCAGGTAGGAATCCTCTCCATAATTTTTTTATGTTCATTCAAGTGGCCGTTTTTTTAATGCAGGTAGAGTAAAGAGGTGGGTGCCAAACAGGATCGGATGACCTTCATGCTGCTCTTGGCTGCTGTAGAGCAGGCCATTGGATAAATTATTATTTTGTTGTTCTGTAGCTGCTATACCTAGAAGAAAAAATGCATTCACTTTTAACATGATTTTTCTTTTTCTACATAATGAACTTTGTCCACACTTTGCACCAGGCAGCTGTCTCCACTTCAGGTACAGACAGGTGAACCCTCTAGGAGCCACAGCAAACCAGCTTCAAAAAACAAACAAAGGAGTGAGAGCAAAAAACAAAAGGAAACTGACAGACTGTGTCATAAACCCCCTCTCTATGTCCGGTGTAGGTATAATAATAGTTCGGCCTACAACTACCCTTCGGGGTCCTTTTGACTGAGGATAACGTCACACTACGGTAGCCCCACTTGTACAAACTACGAAGCATGGAGATCTGCTCGGGCTCTACATATTTTAATTTCACGTTTCCTTTTGTAATATAAAGTTCTTTTCCCTCATACGTTGTGTCTGACATTAGTCTTTGTAGTGTTTATAGAGAGATTTTGCCACAACTCACTTTGTAAAAAGATCTGTGGCTGTTAGAATGAACCAGCTGCTCCACAGAGCGAACCGTGTCTCTGAGCACAGCAGCTGGAGTCTCGTAGCTTCGTATTTGCAGGCAGGGACGGTACTTTGTTATAGTGTGGGGTTCGGAGAAGGGTTCTGAATGCAGTCTGTTCGGCTGCAAATGCACTTTATAATAATAAAAGCATGTTTAGAAGATAATCTCGCTGTATCTCGGAGCTCTGTTTGCTTACAAACAACCACATAATATCTTCTTCTGTGGTAGTATCGTAATTTGTCCAGACCAATCACTATCTGATACGTCATCGGACCAACGGACAGCCAGTCACATAATGTGACGTCAGGACTACTCGAAGGACCCAGAACAGTTGTTGCAGGCCGAACGGTTATTGTACCTACACCAGCTACCAGACGGACGACACGGCTGGTCAGGATGATCTAGATGGAACTGGGAGATCATGTCCTTGTCCAAGATGTGACGATCGGGACCCATTGGCAAACTGCCGGGCCATAACCCTCCCAGTCCTCCAGGCACTGGACACCTCAGCCCACGAGATGGGGTGGCGGAGGAACCTCAATAGCGGCATGAAGGGGACCCATCCTGTCAGGCTTTAGCTTACTCACAAGAAGCACTGGACAAACTCTCAGGGCACAGGAGAGGTCCAGCTTTACTGCCACAGGGTTGGTGATCCTGTTGATCATGAAGGGTTTGATGAAGCGTGGATGCAGCTTCTTGGAGCCACCCTTCAGGGCAATTTCCCCCACCTTATACTCAGGAGCAGGTGTTCGTCGACGATTAGCTTCTCTTGATTTTTCAGCAACTGATTCTTGAACCTCCTCCAGATGCGCTGGTACTGCAGTATGACTGCTGCTGGACCAGTTGTAGACGCCAACCCCTCCTTGTGGGGAAGAAAGAGGCTGATACCCATAAGCAGCCTGAAAGAGAGAAAGAACCCATTGGAAATCACCAAGGAGGTATGGGCATACTCAGCCCCGGGTAGCTGAGTTGAACATATGCTGGGGCTCCTGGAGCTCATGGCACATTTCTGACATCAGCCTCTCTTCTTTCCCATAACTTCATTGTTTGACTCATCAGCTTCCTCCGTTTCTACAGCTCTGCACGTCTCTTTTGTTCCTATAAATAACTTAAAAATAAATTTGGGATTGACATAACTGATTTGGCTTTGGTTTAATGCGGGACACAACCCTCTGCATGGGACTGACACAAATAAAAAGCATTGGATTGTGCCCCCTTGTGGCGGAAGAGGATACAGACCTCACTATATAACATTTTTGGATAACAAAAACCTGGGGGGTATTCCAGAAAGTATGCTAGCTCCCACGGTAAGTTTGAGGCTAAGGAAGTTGATAACCTCAGCTTTCATTTCCAGAAATGGAGGTATGTTTCAGAGTATGTCAAGAGACTCATGCTCTGAACATAACCTGGTCTGGAGCAGGTTTAGTTGAAGGTTAGTTTGTTTTCAGAGAGCTGAAGCAGCATGGCGTCTCTATTTGAAGATGATTTAGTGGATGAAGAAGCTCAGATAATACATCTTCCACCGTGAGAGGGGGATAAGACCACATATGGATGTTGGAAAAAATAACTTTTTTACATTGTTGTTCTAACTGAATTATTTGCTTCAGTTAAGATCATTAAAAATCTTTTTTTTGTTAAGTCAGCTTAAAAATAACATCTAGTTTTCAGACAGTTATTTTACTTTCATTCAAATTAATTCAATTAAGTAGGTGTAACTTTGGTGCTGCTGTTAGATTGGCACCACAAGGGATTGTGGGATACCATTCCCTTTGCCTGTCTGGACGAATTTGGGTTAAAGTGTGGGTTTTTGACCAAATGTGTTTAGTTGTTTATCTGTTTTACTATTTTTTTCCGTGTTTTGCCGAGTTATTTAGTCCTGCTTTGTTTAAGTCTCTGAACCATGAGTGAGAGGGAGGGAGATGATAATGAGTTCATATAGCACCCCTTCCATTACATACTGCAATGATAAAGTTGGACAATTCCTAATTGTCTGTATGTCCATTATGCATGTTGTTTTGTTCTTTTTATTATTATAAAAAAAAAAACGGCTCAAACTTAGACATTTGAGAGTTCAAGGATTATAATTAATTAAGATGGAAAAAATATTTATTGAATTGGAGTAATATGACATTTAGTTAATTAAATATGTACATTTGAGTTGTATAAACAATTATTGAGTTTTATAGGCGTAAGAAATTAGGTTGAATAAATGTAACTAATTTACTTGTAACCAATTGAAGTAATTCATTTAAGTTGGCAAAATGTGATAAGTTATTTATATATATATGCGCCAAAAGGAAAATGGAAATAAGATCAGAAACTCGTGCGTTTACTCTGTCCGTTATTTTTCTCCAAGCAGAAACGCTTTCTTTTGCTGATGCAGCCGTATTACTCTTTTGATTGCCTTATAATCTTTATATTAGGCGTCATTAATCTCCGACTCTGTCTCACTGAAGTGTCGCGCTCACTGTTTTTCACCACGTGTTTCCATGGTCACTCCAGAAATCGGCGATCCTTTGAGAATGTCTTTATGTACTTGACGTGCACGTGCATTAACTCAGGGTTACCAAGTCGAGCGTAATTACGCCAACTCACATCCTGTCTTTTGGAACTGACATACCCAGAGTAAGCAAGTTCAGGCGGATTTCAGCCAGAGTTCAGGGTAGTTTAAACATGCTTCCTGGAATATCAAACCCAAGCCTGGATGCCAGTAGTATTTTACTGCTTTCACATGTTGAAAAACCTGACTTATTGTTTCAATTAGTTACTGAAAACGCAGTAAATTATGTTACAGTGAAGAAAAAACTTTTTTTTTTTTTTTTTGCTCAAACACACCATTACAAGATTTGTTATTTAGATTTGAAAATATGAGAGTATTTCATCCTGCTTATTTGATTCAGTCATTATGAAAAATGTCCAAAAAAATGACTTTGCTGCAAAGAAAATAACATTTTTCATATGAATAAATTCACACACAAAGCATAAAGTGATGTAAACTCCTATATAATATCATAAAATCTCATAGTGAATGATAAAATGAAATACAAAACTTTGCTCTTGTTTAAAAAAAAAGAAAATGATAAATCTAATTGAACTGAACTTCATGTGGTGTTTTTGTACAGAGTTTCTGTCTCTTGAGTCACTGTGTCTTTCTGGCGCAGTAATAAACAGCAGAATCCTCAGCTCTCAGACTGTTCATCTGCAGATACAGCTGCTTTCTGCTGTTGTCTCTGGAGATGGTGAAGCGGTTTTTCACTGACTCTGAGTAGTGGATGCTGCTGCTGCCAGAGCTGATATAAGCGATCCATTCCAGTCCTTTTCCTGCAGGCTGTCTGATCCAAGCTATATAGGGATCACCACTAAACCCTGAATATGTACAAGTCAGTTTGTGGGGTTCTCCAGGTCTTTTAACCACTGATTCAGATTCAGTCAGTGTTTGACCCCTGATTCCTGCAGAACAACAAGCAGCACATTAATGCAGTTAGAGGAACTTTCTACCATTTTGTTTGTTCAGCACAATTTCTTACCAGGTAAGACACAAAAGAAAAAGAGAAAAACAAGCAAACAAACAGGTCTGATCATTGTTGAAGTCATTTGTCTTTGTTCTGTCTGCAGCTTCTTTGTCAGATTGAATCACTGAACTTTGCTTCATATATAGAAGAAACAAAAAATGTCAGTTTTGCATAAACTCCTCCTTAAAATATTCAGATGAGCTCAAATGATTTCTCTTATTTCAGATCACCAACGTCTGAAAAACAAACTTCATGTCAAAAAGTTTTTTCAGGAATTTGTCTGGTATTGTTAACACTGACAAAATGTTTTTATAAATCACATATAAATGTTTACTATGCTTTTTTCAAAATATATTTTTCATTTTAAAAGATATTTCACTGCACATTCAATATTTGGTTGAAATTAAAAAAAGAAGGAAGTTACACAAATTACTTTGTTTTTTTAGTCCCGGTTGGTTTACTGGACCAAAATGTGAGTAATGGAGTAATGAAGTTCTTTGTAGTCTAGTTATTTAATGTATTATTTCAGTCAGACAACTCTTGCAGTAAGAAATATTTATTTGACATTTTCCACATACTTTAGTTGGCATTCACAACTTTTGGTTTGGCATAAGGCTCCGTTCAATTCCATGAGAGATTTCCATAAAACTTTCGGGTAACAAAACCCCCCCTTTACGGAGCCCACAGGTGGAAGCCGGGGAGGAGGGTGGGGCGAAGAATGAGCACTGAAGGTAAGAAAGAGAATGAACGCCTGCGCACCTGGCTTAAATAGGACGCTGAGCAGGTGCGTTAATTGACTGAACCGCCCTAGGGTATTAGCTGTACACTGCTACGAGTATCTGCCCGAAATACGATTAGAATCGTCATTTCAGTCAGACAACTCTTGCAGTAAGAAATATTTATTTGACATTTTCCACATACTTTAGTTGGCATTCACATCTTTTGGTTTGGCATAAGGCTCCGTTTAATTCCATGAGAGATTTCCATAAAACTTCCGGGTAACAAAAACCCCCAACACTTAATTATCCAGAAGAAGAAAAAATGTGTATGTATAATCAGTGTGTAATAAAATGGGGTGTGTTTTCGGCAGCATTCCATTTCCATTCATTTCCCAGTATGACTGCTATGTGTGACCCGGCACCATTGACCGTTTGGGCCGCCCCCGTTCGAGTACAGCGCCACGAAGGGAACATGCTATCTAGTGGATCTGCTATGTGTGACCCGGCACCATTGACCGTTTGGGCCGCCCCCTTTCGAGTACAGCGCCACAAAGGGAACATGCTATCTAGTGGATCTGCTATGTGTGACCCGGCACCATTGACCGTTTGGGCCGCCCCCGTTCGAGTACGGCGCCACGAAGGGAACATGCTATCTAGTGGATCTGCTATGTGTGACCCGGCACCATTGACCGTAGGGTCGCTCCCGTTCGTGGAACATACTATCTGAAAGAGAGAGGGAAAGAAATAAAAGAGGAGCCAACATAAAATTACTCATACCTGATCTTAGAACGTAACTCACTTCCCAAAAAAAAAAAAAAAAAAAAAAAAAACTGTGCAGAACTAATTTAAACCGCCAAACAACCCGTATGATACACTAACTTCCGAAGGCGTATTATGACATGCTGAACAGCCATTATACGAACTTCTATTAAAATAAGAATAAGCTTGATGGCCATAACTTCTTCCATGTGGCAACTATAAATACACGAGCTTAATTACATCCATTATTTCGAAGCTCCCAACGACAGTACAACGAATGAGCTTAAAGCCATAATTTTCTCCATCTGGCATACCAATTATAAGCGCTCAAGGAACATCATTTAATTGAGATCCCATCCAAATATTAAGACGAGTTCAACGCCCATAATTACTATGCTTCAACGCCCATAATTACTATGCATCATTGGCATACTACAACGAATGAGCTTAAGAACCAAATTCGAGCTCCAGCGCATACTATTATACAACTTAGAACATCCTAAATTTTGAGGCTTCCACCTGGCTATAATTTCTTTTAACATCCATAATCGAAGAATTTACATTCATTCTGCTGTTGACATTGATTGATTAATACAGTCAGAAGTGTCATTGGAATGCAGAGGAGGTCCACCGCCCCAGCACTTTCAGTGCAGCAATAGGTACGTCGAGCAGTCATCGGTGCAGCACCAGATCAAGGAATGCAGGGGTGACATCACTTCCTGGAAACAGAGAAGCTGATCGGGGCGTAGGGGTTTGCAGGCTCAGGATGTGGTGCATAGATAAAACAAAGCAGTATTAGTCTTGACAAGAATATATAAATAACCCAGAAAATGATCAGTTTCAAAATACTTGAGATAAATGAAATAACAGTGCTTTTAAAGAACAAATCTGAGAAAGTGAAATTTAGTAGATGGTTAAGGTAAAGACCCATTGTGGATCTATTGCACCCTAGAAACCACCATAATTACAAATTCCAACAGTAAAATGATAGTGAAATATATAACCTGCACAAAATCTTAACACCAATTTTTATATATTCCAAAGATAAGAAAAGTAACCTTTGACAGTTTCAGAGGGACGCACCTTCAGGAGGCCATCGAGGAGTAGGTGATGGGAAGAGTAGCCAAGGAGATTTGTAGATGAGGAAGGTCAACATCCCACGTAGCAAAGGATTACAGCTTGCTGGATTTGATGCTTTGTACTTGATATTAGTGGTACTCAAATTGGTGGACACAAAGTACAGACTACTGAAATTGTAATTAGCCAAGGGCGTCTGGATACTGAAAAAGAGAACTTGAGAGCCATGAGGGATCATAGGTATTGATAGTATTTTTGCTAGACTGAACCTTAAGCATTTAGAGGCGGAGTATAAGCCACTAAATGGGGAAGCATCTAGCAGACTGTCATCTGCTTAAGCAAGGAAGATAGAAGACTGACTTGTGGACACAAGATTTAACTCTTGAACTAAGCTTGAGAGCGCAAGTGATATATTTCCTACGGTCAGGGTAGAAATTGCTCAAGGTGTTATTTAAACATTAACCAAGTCAACCGATGACACAATACTATCATTAACTATTGAAACAGCCTTAACATAATCTCCAAGGATGAAATAACCGGACGACACCTTATAAATCATCAGAGCTGTAGATTCTGGCGGCCGGACAAACACAAACCACTCTTCTTAAATCCTTTTCCCCCAAACCAGAAGGCACAGCCTCAGAGGAACAAGTGGAGGGAGCCTGAAGACACGACAGTCATCATAACATAACTACTCCAAGCATAGAGAGGGAAGGAACAAACGCAAAACATGAAATCCAGAACAGGAACACGGGGCCCAGGACGGAACTACCCAGAACAAGAACACAAGATGAACGGATGACCATAGGACCAAAGCCACAGCAAATGTCAGGTGGCCCAAACATTGACAAATCATATTCAAACCAAACAATGAATAAACACGCTACACAAAAGCCAAAGATGACATAATGGGGAGAGACAAGCAGCAATGAACCATCTGATCCATAGAAGAAAAATAAATCCGGAAGGGTGGAGGACCATACAGTATAGACAACGTGGAACCCAGATTTGAAAATAACCCCCCCCCCCACAGAGATCCAAAAGACCAGGGATACAGAGGAAATTCGGCCACTGAGAAACCATCAACAACTCGCAAAGTGAAGGGGACCCATCAAATATCCAGTACAGAGCTTCTGCTAAGAAAGTGGAAAGTATGAGGACTGCCACGGCAGCTGAAAGGTAAACCGACAAACGTGTCGAGCGCCAACTGAATGCCAAGAGACGCCGAAAGGCATAGAGGCAGAACAGGGAGAACCTCAGTGATAAGACATTCTCAGCCTTATATCGTGCTCAGAAGAAAAATCGCGGAGACAGCATGGGCAGCTGAAGAAAATATATACTAATCCTGAAGGCGCATGAGGAACTAGGCCACTGATGCCCAGAAAGATAAACTGTGAGGCGCCAACGGGTCCAGATCACGTCACGAGAACCTGAACCTTCGAAGGGGCCACCCTCAGGGGTAGCTTTGAAAACGATGCCCCGGAAAAATCCATCACACAGCCCCCACAAACCTCCAGACCAAACCAGAGAGAGAATAACAAATTAACTGTCCAGCCGAGAACAAAAAGGCAGCGACGAGACTGACACACTCACTAATGCGGCCGACGCAAGTCCCCGAGCCAGGGCAGGACCCACTGGGGCACACAGAGCGGGGAAAAACAGGCGAAGCAGAACCAGATGCAGAACGTGCGGGGGCAACGAACGAGTGATTAAAATGAGCCAAAGACTGCATAAAAGAGACCAAGCATAAGGAATTTGTCCACAGAGGAGAGACGGGTCCAAGAGAGACCAATCCACATTCAGACTAACCAACAGCTACAACAACAAAGAAAATAAACAGAAGAACCGCCATAACAATAAAGCCAGCATCTAATTTAAAGATAGTCAAGAGTCACCTTCAGCACCTAAAGAACAAAACAGCAACAAAGAAAATGCAAAAAGCCACAAATAATTCAGCCAGCATGAGAAACCAGGCCAGACAAGGACCGCCAGCCGTCACAACCACAGAAAAGACCCCACAACCCCTGAAACAATAACCGGACGACGCAGAATAACAGCAGAAAATGAATCAGAAGTGCCTCATGAACAGACCACGAGTCACAAAAACTACAATTCCCAGGGTCCTTAGGGGCGCGACGTCACCATACACACTGAAAAAAATGTGGAGTGATATTTACTTAAAAAAAGTTAGGAAAGTTTTTCCACACAGAAAGTGCTTGTAAATTTTAATCAGGTTGTTTTTAAGTAATATTTACTTACTCGAACCACTTATTATTCATGTAAAAAACGTAAGTACATTTTACTGGCAATATTTACTTATAGATTGTGAATTTCACTCACATTATTACCATTACATTTAATTACAAAACTTAAGTAAATATTGCTTACGTTTCTTATTGTATCTTACTCATTTTTTTTGTCAAAATCTATGTAATTATTAAGTAATGTTTACTTAATTGAACTACTTATTGTTCATGAAAAATACATAAGTAAATGTTGCTGATGTTTCTTTGTGTATTTTACTCAAATTATTTTGTTATAATCTATATAATTAATAAGTAAAATTTATAAATGATATATTAGTTACCATTAATTGAATTAAGGAATTATTTTCATATTCTATTTAAATTTTTATTTTTTTTTATTTTCCCCAGTGAAATACTTGCAGCACAAAAGAATGTTTTATAGACATTTTTATTCAACATTTTGAACATATGTATTGCTTACATTTATACCTGTGTATGTATATATATATATAAATAGAACATCTTAGCAAATTAAAAAGTGCATTTACACAAGTGCATGCATGAATACAGTACAGATATTAATAAAAGACTCAAAGGTAAAGCAGTTTATAATTTTTTAAAAACAAATATGGATTAAAGCACTAACTGCCAACCTGACATTTGCTAGCATTCTCAAAATGATCAGAACAAGAGCTTATTTAAAACTCAAATCACTTGAAATGATCGAAAATATGTAACCAAACTGTGCTAGAAACACACATAACACTACAACATTTACTGTAAAAGTTTTTTGTGGAGAGACTGGACCTTTGCTGACATCTTAAGATTGTCCAGCTCAAGAAACAGTTTCTGAAATACTTCAAATGTATATTTCAGTTTTACTGGATAACTCAAATTGACAGCATAGATGACACCCATGAGTAGGATGCAGGCATTTGTCAAACCTCTGCAGTCCTCCAGAACTTCCTTTCCCTCAATGATTAGTGACACAGACACAGGACCTTGGTCATCCTGTGTCACTGTGGGATGAACTACAGCGATCTTCATCGAGTGGTTGTTGCAGTCCTGTTTTACCTCTTCTTGGCTGACATCCTGAATAAAAAAGAGACATAAGGCAAGAATAGATTCCAATTAAAATAAACGTATAGAAAAAATGTTAAAACAAAAGAAAGAGGTATACTTAATTTAGTGTAATCAAATCAAACAATATTCATATGACTCTTTATGTTTAAACAGCATAGCTCACAGAGGCTGACCCTGAGAAAGAGACACTTTTAGGGGCCATCCAGACCAAGAGTTGTCAATACCAACAACCACAGCGAATGCCGCCAGAGACCACCCTGGCCTGGGCACACAGAGGTGCAGAGCCCAACAGTCACCCAGGCTGTGGCAGTCAATGCAACAGCAACCGTGCTGAAAAGAACTAGTTCCAGTGTGGAAGGTTCCAATGGGGGAAACCACTGAAGCTGAAAACTAAAATAGAGACTGACCTTTACAGATTAGCAAGGCAGAATGAGAAAGACATGCAGCAGGTTATGGTGATTAAGGATGGGATGGAAATGTATTAACAGGTGTCAGTAATGTGATGGAAAGAATATTTTGAAGAGCAGATGAATAAAAAGAATGAGAGACCAAAGAATAGATGAGACTGTTGTTGAGCAAAAGTTAAAGTATTGTAAGGGTGAAGAGTGTGTGCGTGCGTGGGTGTGTGTGTGTGTGTGTGGGGGGGGGGGGGGCATTGAAGATGATGTAGAGTGGAAAGGCACTTGGTCCTGATGATATACCTGTGAAGGTATGGAAGTGTGTAGGAGAGATGGGAGAGAAGTTTTTCACTGGGTTGTTCAACAGAATCTTTGGCAGTTAGAAGATGACTGTGGAATGGGCAAGTGTGATGGGGCCCATTTTTAAAATAAGGGAGATGTCCAGTAGGGGTGACAGAGGTGGTCATGGTGGAAGTGGGATTACATCAAAGATCAGCTCTGAGCCCCTTCCTGTTTGCAATTGTAGTATACAGACTGACAGATGAGGTTAAACAGTAATCCCCATGGACTATGATGTTTGCAGACAACATTATGATCTGTATTGAGAGCAGGGAACAGGTGAAGGAAAAGGTAGAGAGGTGGAGGTTTATGTAGGTTTGAGATGTTAGGTATGAGGTTTGTGTAATAGAAGAGTTTCAGGTGAAATGAAAGGAAAGGTGGAGAAAAGTGTGGAGAAAGCAGCCATGTTGTTGGACCCAAAGACACTGAGGAAGGCATAGATGAAGATGCTGAGGTTCTCTTTAGGAGTAACCAGGATGGATCAGGAATGAGGACATCAGAGGAACAGCTCATGCTAAAGGTTTTGGAGATAAATCCCGAGAGGTCAGAGTGAGATGGTTCAGACACGTCCAGAGGAGAAACAGTGAATCTAATGGTACAAGGATGCTGAGTCTAGAGCCAGAGTCAGAGGTCTAGAGAAAGAGGAGGTTTTCTGGGTGCAGTGAACAAAGACATGAAGGTAGCTGTTATTAGAGGATGCAGAAGACAGGGTTAGACAGAGGAAGCTGATTCACTGTGGCGAAATCTTAAGGGAAAAGCTCAATGGAAAAAAGGGAGAGAGCATAAAATACATTTAATAAATCATTTTAAAGCGAGATTTGAAAAAGATGCATCTTGAGTCTCTTTTAAAAAAAAAAATCACAAGAGTAGAGAATCTTTGACCTTAAATGTATCTCATCTTAAAATTATATCATAAGGCTAGATAATCATTAAAATATGGTCACAATGATCATAAGATACCTGATAGTCTTTAATCAGCTCATCTCCACTCTCTCCAAGGTGCTCAACTAAGCAACGGATGATGATGTCCCTTCTGCCATAGACATGATGCTATTGAAAACAAAAAGACATTTTATTGTAGAAAAAAGAAAGAGTAACTTATTTAACATAAATACATACATAAGTAACAGCAAATATGGATGTATACAGAAAAATACCCATAGGGAATGTAAGACTCCAACTGCATTTTTTAACATTGTGGTGTGTGCAACTTAACATGAATTTTATGTGTTGAAAAGAGAGTGCATTCATAGTGTATGTATTACTCAGTGGGTCCACAAACTCTCTGCTCAGTGAGAGAAATTTTCAGCCTCAAGACTTGACCTGTAAATTTTTTTTTAACTAACAGTATTAACTTTCACATCATAAACATATAACTATCAGGAAAAGGAGACTGACACTGATGAAATTAAATAAAAGGTGATACATTCTCAGTGTGTGTATCCTCATCATTACATTAAGTAATTGTCATTATTTGAAATCTCACCTCATCCAGTAAGTCCAACATTGGTTTTATTTTGGTCCCTGCAGTCCCGCCCTTCTTCCGAAATATCTCCAGGAATTTGGTGGTGTACCTGTCCAGTCTTGACAAAAAGGTTCGCTCAAGATGCACTGTAGTTATTCGTCTAAACTCCTCTTTGATCTGAAATAAAACATAAAAACACAAAATCATGTTAACAATGACTTGTGAGAGCTCACATACACTTAACTGCTGCATGAACAAAAACTATTTAGAGATTCAGACTTATGGGATCCATAACTCTTAAATGTTTTCAACTGACAATAAGTGTCACTGTTGTGTTCTCTTTACGCAAACAACAACAACCTACAAATGCATTTTAACAGAAAAAGGATCCGATTTTTATTTCCTTTTAATGTGAGCGGTGTTGTCCTTCTGCAGGAGAAGGGAATTTACCCCCTTAAGACCGGTTCCTTTTTTTTTCTTTGGACAAAGCCTTGGTTAAGTAGAACTAACTACTGTGGTGATATACCCCAAATTCTTAAAAGAAAAATATAGAAATAATAAAAAAAAATCTGCTTTTACATTTTTTCCTTTTTAGAGATATCACAATGGTTTGGGAGTGGGTAACCGTAGATACTCAAAATCAAATCGCTTAAGATGATATTGTGTCAAAAAAAAAATCCTGATTGTGACATCCCTACTAGTCAATATTAGTTTGATCTTAACTTGTGTCAGCCAGGGAATGCAAATTAGTAGTGTGAAGGTGCTATGCTCTGTAAAGAAAAAAAAAGTACATCTATATGCTTCTCACCCAATTTCTACACCAAGGATGTAGATTGATATAGATTTTTTATGCACATGTGTTACAAATGATGTAAACATCCTTTTGTATTATTACCTTTATGGCCAGGTGTCTTGTAGTTGTCTATAATGTTTGCAACAGAACAAAGTCCGATGTTACTTAAGCTCTCACTGTAAAAGGAAAACAGAAATATAATGACAAAAAGTAGTGACTCAATTTAAACAATAATATGATTTCCTGTTCAAAAACAAAGTTATAATATGATAATAACAACATAATATAAAAAGTTATTATACATTAAGTGCAAAACAAATAACAAAACCTGCTGGTTAAAATGGGGTAGCTGTGTTGATGATGACATTGTTACACTAAAGTTTACAAAGGGAAAGTTATTGCAGTTCAGAATATTTTAAACAATACGCAAAAATAGTTCAATAGCTCAAAATTAATGGTATAGACAGGATAAATCAATACATATATATATATATTATATTCTGACATATATTATGTTTCTGACCATAGCATGCACACATTTAGATTTTGCATTGGATTGGATCTCAAAATAAAAGACAATGCAACCACCCTGGGGCAGAACTGCAGTTGCTGGACCACAGTGTATGTCTGGTGGGATGGAGGGGGCGGGGTCGGCCTGTGTGGGTGTGTGAGTGAGGGGATCTGTTCTGAAATGCTGGCTGCGCCTGGTTGCTCGTGCTCCAGTACAAGAACTTACATTCATTTTCTTAACCCGTATCCTGAAAGGGATACAGCGGGTTAAGAAGCTTCCTAAAACCTGTGCCCCGTCCCCACAACTGTTGCGCAAAGTTGTGACGTGTACACTCTGGGCGGTCTGTCGCAGAGCTCATAGAGCGGGAGCAATTTCGACCAATACGCCTGCTGACGGCATGACAGAACCCCGCTGCGGCATGGGGAGACAGCCTGCTCGGGCCTCTTGAACTTCTTTTATATATATATATATATATATATATATATATTCTAATGAGTCTGGGTTGAGGCAGGACTGCAGGCGCCCTGCGCCCCCCTCTTTTCCCCCAGTTGCTGGACCACAGCGTATGTCAATCAGCGGTGGGCTGGTGACTGGGGGGATGGAGGGGGCGGAGTCGCCCTGTGGGTGTGTGTGTGAGGGAACCTTTTCATTCATTCGGTCCGCTCCGGTTTGAGACGTTCAGTCCGTTCTTTCTGATCACAAAGTGAAATAAAGAACTGTTCTTGGACCACCGCCGACTCAGTGCTTCCTTGAGGCCATTACAATATATATATATCGAGACAATAATTATAAATCAGATCGCTTGGTTTGACCATAAGCGTCACGGAATCCAACGGCCACTCAGACTAATTTAGTCTGCTACTATGTTTTCAGGAGAAAATAAAAACCAACTAACCGACCCCAGAACCACCCAAATTATGCCCACCAGCCATTTACGCGCAAATTTAGAGCCAAAACCGCCAGATCTGGCAACACTGATCGGTTTCGCATTTCAAACAGGTTGATGTAGAGACTTACCGTAGACATAGACCGCCACATTTTTAATATATATACATATACATACACAAATACATTTCATGGCAGTGGAGCAAAAACTGAAGCAATTATTTCAAACACGAGCTTTGTCGTTTTATTATGTCTAGCTCAGGTCTATTGGAACAGCATGATTCAACAATGCACGGCTGGAACGGTGTGTGTGTGTGTGTGTGTGTGTGTGTGTTGGGGGGAGGGGTTATCATAAAACGCGTATGATAAAAGAATAAAGATTCACTCGCTCCAGCCAGCATAACCTTAAACACAGCTAATTTGGATATAAACACGACATGAAATGGCATTTTCACGTAAAAATGACATACAAAGTGATAGCAAAGTTAGTTAGCTTGTCAACTTAGCTAGCTAGCTAGAAGTAAAACGCACAATTAGTTAGCGCAGGAGATACTGCTTTAAGTGAGGTTTTACTTATTTGATGAGCCAACAGGAACGTACAAAGATTGTTTCACTTCGAACTTACCTTTGTAATCCACGCCGCAGTCAACGAAGTCCGCCAATATTTAAAATTTGGAGTGTGCGCGCTGAAAAACCGCTCAAATGAGGGGCGGGGCTTTGACGTACAGGGAAATTGTCAGAATCACTGATGTCACTCAGTAACATTTACTTGGAAATTTCACATGATCAAGCCAACAAACGGGTTAAGTAAATATTACTTGGATTGAAGGATTACATTTACATACAAAACTGAGGATTTATAATTACAAAAAATCACCAAGTAATGCACTGCATGAAAACCAGCTATTTTAAGTAAAAGCGCAGAATTGGTATTATTTTGTAGGATTTACATAGATGATTGAAATAATATTTACAAAGCCAAAAAATCATTTTTTTCAGTGCACGGAAGTAAACAAAACAAGACACAGCCTAGAAAAAACGACACAGGAAAAGCCACACGCCGCTCACCGTAGAAGGCCGGCTGACCACGGCAGACGATAGACCTGGACAGCTCCAGATCCGGGCCCACGGACAACCCGAACACCGCTGAAAGCGCACCCCCTGCAGAAGCACGCGACCGCGGCGGAACGAACGCGCTGGGCACCGTCAGCCTCCCGGTGATCGCCGCTAGCCGCCCGGCGATAGCCGCAAAGGAGCAGGCGCGGCGAAAACGGAAAGCACACATCAGAAAACGGGGATCATCCATCCGAAGGACTGGGGGAATACAGCAAGACGTCGAAGAAAAGGAGATCCGCCGGATCCGCGAGCACGGGGAATGGCGAAGAATGAGCGCTGAAGGTAAGAAAGAGAATGAACGCCTGCGCACCTGGGCTTAAATAGGACGCTGAGCAGGTGCGTTAATTGACTGAACCGCCCTAGGGTAAGCTGTAAACACTGCTACGAGTATCTGCCCGAAATACGATTAAAATCTTCATTTAAATTTGAACTATAATTCGTTAAGTTAATCACTTACTGACAAAAGTAATTAAATTACTGTGATTCATTGCTTTGTAATTCATTTCTCACAACACTGTTTATTAGTTTGCTGGATGAAGCCAAAATTAATTATTTTATAAAAGTTTAAAGACATGTAAAAATAACTATTTTTTAAAACATTTTCTGCTTTTAATGGAAGAAAGACAAAATTTGACACTTTTCTTGTAAGCTTAATTTAAGAAATTTAATATTGTTTTAAAATACTGTAATGGGTATTTCATGAATTCTACCCACCTGTAGTTTCTCACCGAAGCTCGGATCCTAATACCAAAGGCCTGGGAGATTCAGGGTCCTGTTCAATATCTTAGCTGTTCCCAGAACTGTGCTTTTCTGGACAGAGATGTTTGACGTTTTTCCAGGGATCTGCTGTAGCCACTTCTCCAGATTAGGAGTTACTGACCTGCAGTGTTCTGATCACCACAGGCCCCACTGTCACCTTCACCTTATAGGTCTTCTCCAGTTCTTAAGGTTCTTGTTTTCTCCAGTTTCTCATGTTTCTTCTTCCTAATGTTACCATCATTTGGTAACATCAGATAAGCTAACTCTTCTTTAACAGTCCTGCTATGTTGCCTGTCCGTCCTGGAAGAGGATCTCTCCTTCATGTGGACATCCCTGAGGTTTTTTCTTTTTGTTTTTTAGGAGCTTTTTCAAACCAAGAACTAGGATCTAAGGGCAGGGATGCCCTGTTTAGCTTTGTCTGTTTGGTTTATTTTAGCAATCAGCTGTTGTATTTTATAACTTTTATAACTTTATAACCTGAGCTTTAAAAACAGAATTGAATTGAAATAAATTGAATTGAATTCAATGGAATTCAATACCAGCTGCGGCCTGGACTCATGTGGAGGCAAAAACTCTATCCTGGGAGGAGTTCGGTGAGTCCATGGAGAAGGACCATCAGTTGGCCTCGAAGAAATTCTGGCTAACCATCCGGCGCTTCAGGAGGGGAAAGCAGTTCTCTACAGGCACCGTTTTCAGTGCAGGTGGGGGGCTGTTGACTTCAACTGGGAACATTGTCAGGCGGTAGAAGGAAGAACATACACACTCCTCGAACACACCCTTGCACAAATAGTTTGCGTGACTGAATGAAATATTGTGTTTGTCTGAAGACATAAGTATGTGTGTGTGAACATGAGTTGTATTGTGTACATATTGACATGTTTGTGTGTGAACATTTCAGTCAGACAAAACTCTTGCAGTAGAATACATTTATTTTCACATACTTAATTTACATCTTAGTTGCATTCACAAACTTTGATTGGCATAAGGCTCCGTACAATTCCATGAAATAACTTCCATAAACTTTAGGGTAAAAACCCCGAACGGAGCCCACAGGTGGAAGCCGGGGAGGAGGGAGGGGCGACGAAGCGGAGCTGCGGTAAGAAAGAGAATGAACGGCTGCACACCTGGACTAAATAGGAAGCTGAACAGGTGAGTTAATTACCTACCGCCCTAGGGGGAAAGAGACTGCCTGAGTTTTGGTGCCTGAAATGCGAATATCATTCGCTATTTTTTTGGAGCCAACTAGTATGTTGATAATATTTGAGTGTGTCTGTGGACAGGCCCCGCCCCTATAGATTTGTATTACTTCTGAATCTGACCTTAATGATTAGAAACATCCAGCAAGTTGTTGCTTTATGCTGCTTCATGATTTTACCCCCCCCCTCCTTCTATAATCACCCTCCAACCCCCCCCTCTCTAACATCCCTCTCTCTTCTTTCTTCCTTTTATTTTCCGTCTGGTCCAACAAAAAAATGTCACAAATAAAGTTAAGATAAATAAGGATTTGCCGAAATTACAAAAGGGGTTAATTCAGATTTTGTGTGTCAACAGAGTCATAACCATGTTGTAACAGTAAAATATGTCAGACACGAAAGGCTTTCAGCTCTCATCTGTTTGCTCAGCTGTTGGACAGGACATGTTAAGAAAATAAAAAATAATTAAATAAAAGTATTCCATGAGTAAACTTTATTTGATGTAGGACTTTTTCCACTATTTTTTGATGATGAAAATGTACTCTAAGTAGTAAGATGAGCTAAAGAAAAAAAATCCTGACATGTTTTTGTACAGAGTTTCTGTCTCTTGAGTCACTGTGTCTCTCTGGCGCAGTAATAAACAGCAGAATCCTCAGCTCTCAGACTGTTCATCTGCAGATACACCTGCTTTCTGCTGTTGTCTCTGGAGATGGTGAAGCAGTTTGTTGGAGATGATGCTGCTTTCAGTGCTGATCAAAGCAATCCATTCCAGTCATTTTCCTGCAGTCAGACCCAGAAAATGCTGTCCTATTTTATTTTTTTATTATTTTTTTCATTTTTATTTATTCTTTCTTTTTGGGAAAAACTAAGTTTGCAAATTTCCATTACAATTTCTATTACACATTGTTTGGTTTTTATAGTTGCTTAGCTTTTGTCCAGGTTTGTTTTTGTATCACTGTGGGGCGTCTCACACAGTAATACACAGCTGTGTCTTCAGGCTGCAGATTCTGTCCTGTTATTGTCACTGTTCCTGCAGAAGTGTCTCTGCTGTAGCTGAACTTGTTTTTCAGAGCATCATTTTGATAGAAGCTCCCACTACTACCAGTGCCTCCCCACTGATGAAAAATCCAGTCCATTGGTTTTCCTTCTCGCTGTCTGATCCAGCCTGTTGCATAGCTGTTATCAGTCAGTGAATATCCAGAAACCTGACAGCTGATGGTCAAAGACTGTCCAGGCTGAACAACCTTTGAGTCTGGCTGGATGAGATCAATACTGTCCACACCTGTGGAAACACAAACCAACATCATCTCCATCATTCATCTGAATCTGAAATGTTTCTGATCTGGTTATTGCTGTGAATCCACTGAAATCTCCTCACAGGATCCAGCTGTCAGCAGCAGCATCAGAGCTGCAGAGAACATGGTTGATGCTGAAGATGAACTCACTGAGGTTTTTCTGACTCACACACTTACACTTCACTTCCTTATAATAAAATCACATTTGCATATTGTTTAATGAAAATTTTATTTAAATAATGTGAATGGCCATTTTTAAGTTTTTTATTATAATGAACTTTTAATTCAATGAATTTGAAAAGAGAAATTTAATTATTTTCAAAAACCAGTCTGGATTCAGCTGTATTGTAGAATGTTTTGGGCATGCAGATCATTGAACATTTAATGTTTCAGGTGGGACTTATTACGAAGCCATTGTTTGACCTTGAACACATCATCAGTGTTTCCTGAACACATCAGGGTGCTGCTGGTCTCTAAACAGAAACCCTACAGGCAACCGAGGCTGTTCAAACCCCAGCCTGTGTCTGAGAGGCATCAAATGTGTTTAGAATCACTAGTTTTTGTTTTAATAGTTTACTAAAAATGAGGTTGATGAAGAAAAATAACATCAAAATTGTCTAATGATATTATTTTGCTTCTCTAAACTTAGAGATGTTTTAATATCCAAACATATAAGAGGTTTGAGATTTAAAGAACTGAGTAAAGAAAAAAATAAAAAAACTTCATTTTGCCAGTTTAATTCAAATAGTCATCATAAAAAATTTCCAACAAAATGACTTTGGTGCTGCTAAAATAAAATATTTCATGTTAATAAAATCATACACAAAACAGAAAGACTGTAAAATCTAACACAATATGATAAAATACTGTTAGAGTAAGTTTGAGTAAATGATATATGGATGTTATAAAACTTTGTTCTTGTTTAGAATACAGTGGTATGTGAAAGTTTGGGCACCCCTGATAATTTTCACGATTTCTCTTCATAAATCATTGGTTGTTCGGATCATCAATTTCAGTTAAATATATCATATAATAAAATAGGCAGGTGCGTAAATTTGGGCACCCCTGTTGTTTTATTGATTTGACTACCTTTAGCAATAATTATTGAAACACAAAATTTGTTTAAGCTCATTGACCCTTGACCTACATACACATGTGAAGCCAATCATGAGAAGAGGTATTTAAGGTGGCCAAGAGCAAGTTTTTCTCCTCATTGCAGCTTCTCTGAAGAACGTCAACATGGGAACCTCAAAACAGATGACCTGAAAACAAAGATTGTTCAACATCATAGTTTAGATGAAGGATACAAAAAGCTTGCTGAGAGACTTCAGCTGTCAATTTCCACTGTGATGAATATAGTGAGAGAATGGAAGACCACAGGCACAGTTCAAGCAAAGGCCTGAGTGGCCGGCCCAGAAAAATCTCACATAGGCAGAAGTGAAGGATGGTGAAAACAATCAGACTCAACCCACGGACCAGCTCCAAAGACCTACAACGTGATCTGGCTGCAGATGGTGTCAGGGTTTGATAAAAAAATAATTTAAGTGCTTAATAGAACTTATAGACACAATGAACTTCATTAAATCATTACGAAAAAGTTTCTGACAAGTATGCATGAGAGAACTCCGGCGGCTGAAAAACTGGAACGTAAACGGGCGCGCCAGAGGAACCATCTGCGGTTCAACCTCCGCTGCCGGGATGAAGGGATTATTCCAACCAGTCTCAACATAAAAAACCCGATCAGAACCGACAACGCAGAGCGGATGATCAAAAGAGTGCAGAGGGCTTTGGTTAAAAAAAAGGTAAGTTTTACACAAAACAAACCCAGTATCTGATAAAAAATAATTTAAGTGCTTAAAATTTCACTTCTCAAATATCACTGCATTCATCTGCTATATGATATATTTAACTGAAATTGATGATTTGAACAACCAATGATTTATGAAGAAAAATCTTGAAAATTATCAGGGGTGCCCAAACTTTCTCATACCACTGTAGGCATGGCCCCAAAAAATGGCTGGACAAAATAAGTTAACTAAAGTAGGAAAACGACAAATCCTCCCAAACAAACATCAATCAGCCCCTCCCTTTAACAGCTCCATCGAAAGTATAAGCAATCATATAAAAACCTGCATAATAAAATGAAATGCAACAATGAAGGAAAATATTGACAAAAAAACACCTCGGATTTTTCCTGAAGCTGTTGTTATTTTACTCCTTAAAAGGGTTTTTGCAAAATATCCGTTTTCCCCTTTTTTGCATTCACTGTTCTGTATGATAATGTTTAAAAAAAAGAGGGGACAGCTTTTTGCTTCATGTTGTGTTTTTGTACAGAGTTTCTGTCTCTTGAGTCACTGTGTGTCTAGTGCAGTAATAAACAGCAGAATCCTCAGCTCTCAGACTGTTCATCTGCAGATACAGCTGCTGTCTGCTGTCGTCTCTGGAGATGGTGAAGCGGTTTTTCACTGACTCTGAGTAGAACATGTTGCTGCTGTAGATATGAGCGATCCATTCCAGTCCTTTTCCAGGAGCCTGTCTGATCCAGCTCATGCCATAGCTGCTGAAAGTGAATCCAGAGGCTGTACAGGTCAGTCTGTGGGATTCTCCAGGTCTTCTAACCTCAGATTCAGACTCAGTCAGAGTCTGTCCATCAACAACTGAAAAATAAAATCAGAAAACTGGATTCAAAAAAGGAAAACATCATAAATCTACAATATCTGCATGATGATGTTCACCTGCATAACAGAGAGTTAAAAGCAGCAGTCCTGTCCTACAGTCCATCATGTTCAACTGAGTTCAGTGTCTCTGCTGTCATCTCTGCTGTCAGATAAATAGAGGAGGAAGACGTCCATGTTTGCATTGACTCCACCTCACAGAAGACATTCAGCTCCATCAGAATTCACAGTTCAATCAGAAAATCATTTCTTTGTGATCTAATTAAATTATTTCACTTTTGTTTTCTCTTTTTTAATCTTTAAGTTTAGTTAAAAATAAATGTTGTTGAAATGTTGTTGAATTCCTGTCACATTTCTTTTCATCATTTCATTATTATATTTCTTTGTCTCAATAGGTATTATTCATAAACCTAGAAATTATTTATGCAATATTTTTTAGTTTTATTTTTTTTTTTTACTTTTTCAGTCAACATAATACAATAAATATTGAACATAGTAAAAGACAATCGATGATCAGATTTAAGGTTATTTTCAGATAATCCACCAGAAAATGTGTAACAGCATAAATGATAAAGCTTTTGTATATTTAAAATCTTAGAATTTAGGAAAATGCAAATACAAACCCATTAAATGAAAAAACAAATACTCTTCCTCAATTTGTTTACATTTTCTTTAATGTATGAACATTGAAATTAAAAATAGAAAATTGAGCCACAAGAGAATGTTACTTTAATAAATGTTATAAACAATTTTAAAAGATGTTTTTATTTTGTTGAATTTTCATGTATTTATGAAAAGTACCTCATAAATAAAGTTTGATTTTATATGAAAGGATTTTAATTGTTTTGACTTGATTGAATTGTTTTATAAAAGACTCATTAGTTGAATCAATATTTCCAAGGCTTTAGAACAACATAGTGTTTATTAGTACAGTGATCCCTTGCTATAACACGGGTTACTTTTCACGGTTTCGCTACTTCACGGATTTGCATCGTGCATTGTGTTCTGGATTCTGATTGGCTAAAAAGTCACTCCGCTTCTTCTCTACCTGTGCGTCAATAACATTGTAGTTTAATATGTGCACGTACGTAAAACAGCTAGCCAAATTTACATTAAGTTCGTGCAAATTCTCTTGATGGTGGCATGTCAGTGGATATGGATATTTTTGCAAAGAAGAAAAAAGAGCGACAACAACTGCCTATCACTATGTTCTTCTCCCGAACAAACACAGCTGCACCACTGGCTTCAAAAAGAAGAAAACACTGCAGAGCGGAGTCAGGATGCAGCGGCTCAGTCTGAAGAGCAGTGAAATACACCTGAGTCACTATTTGTCCGACTGTACTTTGTATTTTTTCATAATCATTTTAAATGTTCTCCCGTTTAATCCAATTACTCGGGTCGCGGTGGGCGGGGCTAATCTCCGCAATTTGAAGCCTTCTGTTCACTTTGATGATTAAAATTATTATTTGACAATACAGAAGTTATTTGTTTAAATAAACGTTTCTAAAGTACTTTTATTTGTGAAACAAATGCTTGAGCCTGTAAATGGTTTGTTCTTTCTTTTCAATTTATAATAGAGTATTTAATTGTATAATAATAGTTTTAAAAAAATAAAGGTTTCTACTTCACGGATTTAGCCTATCGCGGGTTCTTTTTGGAACGTAACCCCCGCGAAAAACAAGGGTTTACTGTATTGCAACTAAAGCAAAAGAGCCCATTCTCACACCATGGGCTGATTTAGCTTTCCTCACCTCCTTGCTAAATCTGTGCTTGGGCTTGAGTCCTGGGCTTGTAGTGGACTGTGAAGTTGTATGGCTGCAAAGCCAGGTACCATCCTGAGATCCGCCCATTTCCCTCCTTCATCCGGTTCAGCCACTGCAACGCCCGATGATCCGTCTCCAAAATGAAGTGACGTCCCAACAAGTAATATTTAAGGGTCTCAATAGCCCACTTCATCGCCAGGCACTCCTTCTCCACTGTTGAGTACCTCGTCTCCCGGTCCAACAGCCTTCGGCTTAGGAACACCACCGGTCGTCTCTCCTCATCCACCTCCTGGAGAAGCACTGCTCCAAGGCCCACCCCTGATGCGTCTGTCTGCAGTATGAATGGTTTATCAAAGTCTGGAGTATATAACAGTGATTGTGCGCAAACCGCTTCCTTTAGTTCCTTAAATGCTCTGTCACACTCATCTGTCCAGCGCACTTTGTTGGGGGCAAATTCAAATTCAAATTCAAATTCAAATTCAAATTCAAATTTTATTTGTCACACACACAATCATACAGCGTACAATGTGCAGTGAAATGCTTAGGCGACCGCCCGCGACCTCAAACAAGAAAGAATAACAATAGGAATAGGGAAATAGATATAAAATATAGGAATATACAAATATAAAAACATTAAAAAAACAGAGTGACCGAATGTGTGCAAATATGCTCTAAAAGTGACATGTGAAAGTGGCTTGTGATTATAATGTCCATGATTACTGGTTAAGAGTCCGTATCGCCTGCGGGAAGAAGCTCCTCCTCAGTCTCTCTGTGTTGGCCTTCAGAGAGCGGAATCGCTTTCCTGACCGCAACAGCGAGAACAGTCCGTTGTCGGGGTGGCTGAGGTCCTTTGTTATCTTCCTGGCCCTGTTCCAGCACCGCCTGCTGTAGATTGAGTGTAGGTCAGGGAGCTCGGTGTGGATGATGCGCTCAGCTGAACGCACCACCCTTTGGAGAGCTCGTCTGTCCCGCATGGTGCTGTTCCCGAACCAGGTTGTGATGTTTCCCGTCAGGATGCTCTCTATGGTGCAAGAGTAAAAGTTCCTAAGCACCACAGAGGGCAGTCTAAAGTCTCTCAGGCGTCTAAGGTGGTAAAGACGCTGCCGGGCCTTTTTCACTATGGTGTTGATGTGACAGGACCATGACAGGTCCTGCGTGATGTGGACACCGAGGTATCGGAAGCTGTTCACTCTCTCCACTGGGCTCTTGTCGATGACGGGGGTCTGATAGTTCCTCTTCTGCTTTGTGGCGAAGTCCACTATCAACTCCTTTGTCTTGCTGACGTTTAGGAGGAGATTGTTCCTCTCACACCAGTCTTCCAGATGTCCAATCTCCTTCAGGTAGGCCGTCTCATCATTATCAGTGATCAGGCCCACCACGACGGTGTCGTCAGCGAATTTGATGATGGTGGTGGAGTTGGTGGAGGCCACGCAGTCGTACGTGTACAGTGAGTACAGCAGAGGGCTCAGAACACAACCCTGGGGGGCTCCAGTGTTGAGAGTGATGGAAGCTGAGACATATCTGCCCATCCTTACGGCCTGTGGTCTGCCAGTTAGGAAATTGGAGATCCACTGACACAGAGATGGGCTGAGTCCCAGGTGCTCCAACTTGGTGGTGAGTGTGGAGGGAATTATGGTGTTAAATGCTGAGCTGTAATCGACAAAGAGCATTTTAACATAATTTCCCCTTCTAGTGTCCAGGTGAGTGAGAGAAGTATGAAGTAGATGAGAGATAGCGTCATCCGTTGAGCGGTTCGAACGGTAAGCAAACTGTAGTGGATCCAGTGAGTCAGGTAGTGAGGAGATAATTAAGTCTTTGATCAGTCGCTCAAAGCACTTCATCACTACTGAGGTGAGGGCTACAGGTCAGTAGTCGTTGAGGGAAGTAGGGTGGGGTTTCTTTGGGACTGGAACAATAACAGACTCCTTAAAGCATGTAGGGATCACCGACTGAGATAAAGAAGTGTTGAATATCTCTGTGAACACAGGTGCTAGCTGGTCTGCGCAGGCTCTGAGGACTCTACCTGAGATGCCATCTGGACCTGCTGCTTTCCTGGTGTTTACTCTCCTGAAGGCTCTCCTCACGTCATGCTCGGAGATGATAAACTCGTTACTGGTACTGGTAGTGACTTCCTGTCTGCAGCCGTTAGTTCCGCTAGCATTAGCATTAGCATCGCTAGCATTAGCATCGCTAGCGTCCTTGGCTGCAGCCTCGAAGCGAGCATAGAAGGTGTTCAGATCGTCTGCCAGAGTCCTGTCCGCGCTCGTCACCCCGGATGTTGGTGCTCTATAGTCCGTTATTGTTCTTAGTCCCTGCCACAGGCTCCTGGAGTCACTCTGTTGGAGTTGTGACTCTAGTTTCCTCCCGTAGCGCTTCTTCGCCTCTTTCACCGCCTTCCGGACATTGTATGACGCAGCCTTATACAGCTCCATGTCCCTGGACGCGAGTCCCGCGTTATAGGCAGCGGTGCGAGATCTCAGAGCGTCACGGATGGTTTTATCCACCCACGGCTTCTGATTGGGGAACGTTCTGATTTTAGTTTTCTGTACGGTGTCGTCCGCTAGTTTCCCCACAAATCCCACAACCGCTTCCGTAAACACGTTGATGTCATCGGAGCTGTTTCTAAACATGCCCCAATCAGCGTCCTCGAGTGCGTCCTGTAAGGCGGCCACCGATTGGCCTGTCCAGCGCGCGACCTCTCTCTGAACCGGAACTTCCTGTTTGAGCCTTTGTTTATATTTTGGCATGAGGAAGATGGCGGCGTGGTCAGATTTCCCAAACAGTGGATGAGATTGTGCCTTGTAGCCATCCTTAACTGTTGTGTAACAGTGGTCCAGTGTCCTTTTGCCCCTGGTCGGGCAGGTGATGTGCTGGTAGAAGTTCGGTGCTGCGCGTTTGAGGTTGGCACTGTTAAAGTCCCCTGCCACAATAAGCACAGCATCCCGGTGTTGAGTCTGGTGCTGTGTGAGTGCCTCATGCAACTCGCATAGGGCAGCGTCCGTGTCCGCTTGTGGTGGAATATAAACGGCGCTGATTATGACCGATGTAAACTCCCGGGGGAGATAAAAAGGACGACATTTGATGGTCAATAGTTCCAGGTTGGGTGTGCAGGAGCAACAACACTTGCGCTGTTGCACCAGCTGCTATTCACCATTAGACACACTCCACCTCCCCTTGTCTTCCCCGAGTCGCGTGTCCTGTCCACTCGGTGAACCGAGAAAAACTCGGCCGGCTGTATGGCGTAGTCCGGCACCGCTGGATTCAACCATGTCTCGGTGAAGCAGAGGAGATTGCAGTCCCGAATGTCTCTCTGGAACTTTACCCTGGCCCTGAGGTCGTCAAGCTTGTTCTCCAGTGACTGGACGTTGGCGAGCAGGATGCTGGGCAGAGGTGTGCGGTGTGCACGGGCTCTCAGCCTGTTCCTGACGCCGGCTCGTTTCCCTCGGGGCCGCCGCTTCGGGTCGCGTCCTTTGTTCTCTCTCAGGATCTCTCTCGGCCAACTCGGATCCGGAGTTAGAAGCGTCGAAACGTGAGTACTTTGTGAAGCAAGAGAAATGAGAGCATTTCGATCGTACCTAATGCATCCCATGGTGATGTAATAGCCGGTTTAGAATTAACTTAAAAAACCAAAAAAGGAGGTAAAATAGGTAAAATAGGTCGGAGCAGTCGCGACGGCTGCCGACCTCACCGGCGCCACCTGAGGCAGAATTCTTTGTTAAGTCATTCAACACTGCTGCCCTGTCTGAGAAATGGGGAACAAACTTTCTGTACCAGCCCACCAGTCCAAGGAAGCTCCTCACCTTCCTCTTTGTTGTAGGAATTGGGTAAGAATGGATGGCCTCCACTTTCCCTATTTGAGGTTTGATTTTCCCAAACCCGATGACAAAGCCCAAATATTCCACTTCTTTCTGCGCCACAGCACACTTCCTTGGGTTGATTGTCAGTCCAGCTTGCTTGAGTCGTTCCAACACTGCTTGAAGATGAGTCACATGGTCCTCCCATGAATGACTGTACACCACCACATCATCCAGATATGCTGCAGAAAACTCAGACACATCTCTCAGAATATAGTTCATCAGTCTTTGGAACGTTGCTGGCGCCCCCTGCAGACCAAAGGGCATGACTTTAAATTGGTACATACCAAAAGGTGTTCTAAAGGCTGTTAGCTCCTTTGCCTCTGGTGTTAGAGCGACCTGCCAATAGCCTCTACTCAGGTCCACTGTCGTGATGTACGTCACTGCACCCACTTTCTCCAGCAGGTCATCCACTCTGGGCATTGGGTAAGGATCAACATTGGACACAGAGTTTAGGTACCTGAAGTCTATACAAAATCTCAGTGAGCCGTCCCTCTTTGGCACCAAAACCACAGGGTAATAAAGTAATGAAGGTGATCTTCGTTACACTTACATTTACTTTTGTTTTTAACATTTCATAGTCACCCTTGTTCTGCACACCAGGGACTCAGCCTTTTCAGTGAACAGTGTTGTTGCAGTGAAATCTGGCTGGTTGCTTTGAATGGAAGAGGAGGGTCTCTGATGTGGACAGATTCTCATACCATGATGTCATCACTCAGCATCAAACCAGATTACTTTTTGTGTCTTTATTCATGTGTCATTTTAAGCGTAACAATGTTGGAGGTGTGGGGGTCATGGCATTTAAAGCATTGTGTGAGTGTGAAGGTCTTTTTTTTGTTATCAAGATTAATTGATGCTTTTGTTCTGTAAAGCACTGAAGTGTGCATGATGTGTGCTTTTAAAGTTTAATTTGATTTGACTTCATTTGATAAAAAAGTCTCCTTTGCTAAATAAATGTTCGAAGTCAAAAAAAAAAAGACAATTTTTGATTGTGTTAGAGCACCTCCTCTGGTGGATTCATGTTACAAGTTTTCAGGCTCTGAGGGGTTTTTGTTCAGGTCTGCTGATGGTTTGTGTCACTGTGGCTCTCTGGCACAGAAATACACAGCAGAGTCTTCAGGCTGCATGTTCTGTCCATTTAGAGTCACTCTGTTGTTGGAAGAGTCTACATCAATGCTGAACTTGTTCTTCAGTGAATCTTTGTAGTAAGAGTCTCCAGTGTATTTCATCCCAATCCACTCCAGTCCTTTCCCTGCAGGCTGTCTGATCCAACCTGTCCTGTAGCTGCTCACAGAATAAGAGACCTGACAGGTGATGGTCAGCCTCTGGCCTGGCTGCAGACTCTCAGAGTCTGGCTGTGTCAGCTGTTCACACTTTACACCTGAAGAGGAGGGCATTTTTTTTAATGCAAATAAATCTACCAACCATTAAAAATCAGAATTAATTTAAAATTCCATTATATATGTACTTTGTTACAATGACACTCACCAAACTCAGCAGCCAGCAGCAACAGAACTACAGACAACATGATGAAGATGATGATCTGATGTTTTCCACATGCAGCTGTTGGCTTCACATCAAGCGTTTATTGAATATTAGGGCCTTTTATTATTTGCATAAAAAAGTGGGATGTTGTTTTTGCATGTGGGAGGATACTTCAACATCCTACAAAATAAAAGCCTAAAATGATCTACTTGAAAAATAAATTGTCAAGACAGTTTAAAATGTTTTGGTTTCTGCATTTACTTGTTTATCTTTTTTAACTACTAAAAAGCTGCAATCCTGTTTATGGTCAAATTTGTGCAGCAAGCCCCAAAGAATTTTGATGAGACTTTTAAACTAAGATTTTGTTTTCTATTGAACCTTAATGCTTATAATAACAAACTAATACTTTATGTATGTGTGGATGAATGTGTCTGCCGTCCCAGCCCTTATGGTAAACATCTATATGTGAGAGAATAGTGATCAACCTTGAAATATGTCTTATTGATTTTAAACCTTTCTTTACTCTTAAGTATTTCTATTAGTTAAATATCCTCAGTATATTCAAAATTTGGGTTAAATTTATCTTTTTCAGATCATCTGTTCATCACCTCTTTTTCTTGTTCCACAGTTTGCTAAAGTTTTAGTTTCTTTATTGCTATTTTCAGGTAACAATATTTTCATTGCTTTATACATTCATTTAAAAACATTTTTTATCTTGTAGCAATTGACAAAAATAAACACAATTTTAGTAGAGTTTACCAAGATTTGATCAAGACATTTTTTTATATAGGGAAAGAACGGTGGCCGATGATTTAAAGACACGCTTACATTTGATACAACAACAACAAATCCCAGGACAAATGAACAAATACTGAAACACAACTGCAAATCATAAAACAAATGACAGAGTTCTGAAACACAAAAGCAAATCCGGCTGCAAATGACCAAATATGGAATTACAAAAAAGAAAGGGACGTGATAAGCATTTTTTAAACTATATAGTACAATAAAAATTACAACAATGTTTAGCAAGGTAAAGTGTTTGCATAACATCCGGTAGTAAGAATTAAAGTTGCACTTTATTTTTAAGTTTAAGTTTAACAGAAAAGGAGTACCCTCAATACCGGAAGTGATGCAAAAACGTTACCTTGCTAAACATTGTTGTAATTTTTACTGTAGTAATACATTTAAAAAAAATATTTTTGAATGTCCCTTGTATTTAAAATGTCTGCATGAAAAATCAATAATAAATACATGTAAAAAATCGAACACGATTAGTTTTATATTCCATCACTTCCAGGATTTAGGACGTTATTTCTGTTAGAAGCCGTTAATCTGCTTTCATTGTTGTGTTTCTGGATTTGTTCATTTGTACAGAGATTGTTTTTGCGTTTCAGGACTCTGTAATTTTTTCCGTGATTTACTGTTGGTTGTATCTTTAATGTAAATGTGTTTTGTACCTCTCAGCCACTGTAGGTAAAGTATGCAGAAGGTTAGTCTACCAAGAACACATAATTTACATCTAAAACAAAGTTCCTTTGCTGCCATCTCAGTAAGTCTGAGATGCTGTCAGCAAGATGAAGAACAAAGTTGAAAAAATATATATAATTTAAAACAGGACAAAATAAATTTGCATGAAATATAACAAATAAAACTATAATGTCTCCATGTTTGCACCATCCTGGAACAAAAAGATATAAAGCCCTTATTAGTTGCAGTTATCATCATTGCTTCATCTTTTCTGATATATTTAGCTGTTTTTTTATTGAAAAAGACCTATAGAAATGTCAGTAAATAACACAAAGACCAAATATTTCTCAACAGAATTATTCAAAATAAGTCTATCAACATCATGAGACACTTTTTTTAAACAGATAAAAGAGGAAAACTTTTTGTACGACTGTCCCTAAAATGTCTCTCACTGTGTCTCTTCTGACACAGTAATAAACTGCTGTGTCCTCGATCCTTAAACTGTTCATCTGCAGATAAACTTTACTGCTGGAATCATCTCTGGAAATGGAGAACCGTCCCTGGACTAAATGGGAGTAAGACATAGGAGAACTGGAGGTGCCAATATAAGTGATCCACTCCAGTCCTTTTCCAGGAGCCTGTCTGATCCAGGCCATGTAATAGCTGCTGAAAGTGAATCCAGAGCCTGTACAGGTCAGTCTGTGGGATTCTCCAGGTCTTTTGACCTCAGATTCAGACTCAGTCAGAGTCTGTCCATCAACAACTGGGAAGGAAAATTAAGAAAACTGGATTTATAAAAAGGAAAACATCATAAATCTACAATATCTGCATGATGATGTTCACCTGCATAACAGAGAGTTAAAAGCAGCAGTCCTGTCCTACAGTCCATCATGTTCAACTGAGTTCAGTGTCTCTGCTGTCATCTCTGCTGTCAGATAAATAGAGGAGGAAGACGTCCATGTTTGCATTGACTCCACCTCACAGAAGACATTCAGCTCCTTCAGAATTCACAGTTGAATCAGAAAATACTTTATTTAGATCTGATAAAATTATTCCACTTCATTTATTAGATTTTTATTAGAAATAACTCATTTCATGTTTATGTTACTGAAATGACAACTTCAGAAGTTGACTTCATCTGTTGAAAATCTGCAACAGTGTTTCCTTTTATTATTTTTTTCAAGAATATTTCTTTGTTAGTTTAACCTTTAGAAGAGCTTTTTCCTACTGCTTTACTGCTGATTTAATCAAATTTATTTTTAAAACAGTTTTTGTGGCGATGCTTGATATCCATCTAGCTTCTTCTTTTACATATACATATTCAATTATATTACACAATAATTCAACAATGAACCTCTGATGAACAATGCATCTCTGAGGGGTTTTTGTTCAGGTCTGCTGATGGTTTGTGTCACTGTGACTCTCTGGCACAGAAATACACAGCAGAGTCTTCAGGCTGCATGTTCTGTCCATTTAGAGTCACTCTGTTGTTGGAAGAGTCTACATCAATGCTGAACTTGTTCTTCAGTGAATCTTTGTAGTAAGAGTCTCCAGTGTATTTCATCCCAATCCACTCCAGTCCTTTCCCTGCAGGCTGTCTGATCCAACCTGTCCTGTAGCTGCTCACAGAATAAGAGACCTGACAGGTGATGGTCAGCCTCTGGCCTGGCTGCAGACTCTCAGAGTCTGGCTGTGTCAGCTGTTCACACTTTACACCTGAAGAGGAGGGCATTTTTTTAATGCAAATAAATCTACCAACCATTAAAAATCAGAATTAATTTAAAATTCCATTATATATTTACTTTGTTACAATGACACTCACCAAACTCAGCAGCCAGCAGCAACAGAACTACAGACAACATGATGAAGATGATGATCTGATGTTTTCCACATGCAGCTGTTGGCTTCACATCAAGCGTTTATTGAATATTAGGGCCTTTTATTATTTGCATAAAAAAGTGGGATGTTGTTTTTGCATGTGGGAGGATACTTCAACATCCTACAAAATAAAAGCCTAAAATGATCTACTTGAAAAATAAATTGTCAAGACAGTTTAAAATGTTTTGGTTTCTGCATTTACTTGTTTATCTTTTTTAACTACTAAAAAGCTGCAATCCTGTTTATGGTCAAATTTGTGCAGCAAGCCCCAAAGAATTTTGATGAGACTTTTAAACTAAGATTTTGTTTTCTATTGAACCTTAATGCTTATAATAACAAACTAATACTTTATGTATGTGTGGATGAATGTGTCTGCCGTCCCAGCCCTTATGGTAAACATCTATATGTGAGAGAATAGTGATCAACCTTGAAATATGTCTTATTGATTTTAAACCTTTCTCTACTCTTAAGTATTTCTATTAGTTAAATATCCTCAGTATATTCAAAATTTGGGTTAAATTTATCTTTTTCAGATCATCTGTTCATCACCTCTTTTTCTTGTTCCACAGTTTGCTAAAGTTTTAGTTTCTTTATTGCTATTTTCAGGTAACAATATTTTCATTGCTTTATACATTCATTTAAAAACATTTTTTATCTTGTAGCAATTGACAAAAATAAACACAATTTTAGTAGAGTTTACCAAGATTTGATCAAGACATTTTTTTATATAGGGAAAGAACGGTGGCCGATGATTTAAAGACACGCTTACATTTGATACAACAACAACAAATCCCAGGACAAATGAACAAATACTGAAACACAACTGCAAATCATAAAACAAATGACAGAGTTCTGAAACACAAAAGCAAATCCGGCTGCAAATGACCAAATATGGAATTACAAAAAAGAAAGGGACGTGATAAGCATTTTTTAAACTATATAGTACAATAAAAATTACAACAATGTTTAGCAAGGTAAAGTGTTTGCATAACATCCGGTAGTAAGAATTAAAGTTGCACTTTATTTTTAAGTTTAAGTTTAACAGAAAAGGAGTACCCTCAATACCGGAAGTGATGCAAAAACGTTACCTTGCTAAACATTGTTGTAATTTTTACTGTAGTAATACATTTAAAAAAAATTATTTTTGAATGTCCCTTGTATTTAAAATGTCTGCATGAAAAATCAATAATAAATACATGTAAAAAATCGAACACGATTAGTTTTATATTCCATCACTTCCAGGATTTAGGACGTTATTTCTGTTAGAAGCCGTTAATCTGCTTTCATTGTTGTGTTTCTGGATTTGTTCATTTGTACAGAGATTGTTTTTGCGTTTCAGGACTCTGTAATTTTTTCCGTGATTTACTGTTGGTTGTATCTTTAATGTAAATGTGTTTTGTACCTCTCAGCCACTGTAGGTAAAGTATGCAGAAGGTTAGTCTACCAAGAACACATAATTTACATCTAAAACAAAGTTCCTTTGCTTACATCTCAGTAAGTCTGAGATGCTGTCAGCAAGATGAAGAACAAAGTTGAAAAAATATATATAATTTAAAACAGGACAAAATAAATTTGCATGAAATATAACAAATAAAACTATAATGTCTCCATGTTTGCACCATCCTGGAACAAAAAGATATAAAGCCCTTATTAGTTGCAGTTATCATCATTGCTTCATCTTTTCTGATATATTTAGCTGTTTTTTTATTGAAAAAGACCTATAGAAATGTCAGTAAATAACACAAAGACCAAATATTTCTCAACAGAATTATTCAAAATAAGTCTATCAACATCATGAGACACTTTTTTTAAACAGATAAAAGAGGAAAACTTTTTGTACGACTGTCCCTAAAATGACTCTCACTGTGTCTCTTCTGACACAGTAATAAACTGCTGTGTCCTCGATCCTTAAACTGTTCATCTGCAGATAAACTTTACTGCTGGAATCATCTCTGGAAATGGAGAACCGTCCCTGGACTAAATGGGAGTAAGACATAGGAGAACTGGAGGTGCCAATATAAGTGATCCACTCCAGTCCTTTTCCAGGAGCCTGTCTGATCCAGCCCATGTGATAGCTGCTGAAAGTGAATCCAGAGCCTGTACAGGTCAGTCTGTGGGATTCTCCAGGTCTTTTGACCTCAGATTCAGACTCAGTCAGAGTCTGTCCATCAACAACTGGGAAGGAAAATTAAGAAAACTGGATTTAAAAAAAGGAAAACATCAGAAATCTACAATATCTGCATGATGATGTTCACCTGCATAACAGAGAGTTAAAAGCAGCAGTCCTGTCCTACAGTCCATCATGTTCAACTGAGTTCAGTGTCTCTGCTGTCATCTCTGCTGTCAGATAAATAGAGGAGGAAGACATCCATGTTTGCATTGACTCCACCTCACAGAAGACATTCAGCTCCTTCAGAATTCACAGTTGAATCAGAAAATACTTTATTTAGATCTGATAAAATTATTCCACTTCATTTATTAGATTTTTATTAGAAATAACTCATTTCATGTTTATGTTACTGAAATGACAACTTCAGAAGTTGACTTCATCTGTTGAAAATCTGCAACAGTGTTTCCTTTTATTATTTTTTTCAAGAATATTTCTTTGTTAGTTTAACCTTTAGAAGAGCTTTTTCCTACTGCTTTACTGCTGATTTAATCAAATTTATTTTTAAAACAGTTTTTGTGGCGATGCTTGATATCCATCTAGCTTCTTCTTTTACATATACATATTCAATTATATTACACAATAATTCAACAATGAACCTCTGATGAACAATGCATCTCTGAGGGGTTTTTGTTCAGGTCTGTTGATGGTTTGTGTCACTGTGACTCTGGCACAGAAATACACAGCAGAGTCTTCAGGCTGCATGTTCTGTCCATTTAGAGTCACTCTGTTGTTGGAAGAGTCTACATCAATGCTGAACTTGTTCTTCAGTGAATCTTTGTAGTAAGAGTCTCCAGTGTGTTTCATCCCAATCCACTCCAGTCCTTTCCCTGCAGGCTGTCTGATCCAAGCTGTGTAGTGGCTGCTCACAGAATAAGAGACCTGACAGGTGATGGTAAGCCTCTGGCCTGGCTGCAGACTCTCAGAGTCTGGCTGTGTCAGCTGTTCACACTTTACACCTGAAGAGGAGGGCATTTTTTTAATGCAAATAAATCTACCAACCATTAAAAATCAGAATTAATTTAAAATTCCATTATATATTTACTTTGTTACAATGACACTCACCAAACTCAGCAGCCAGCAGCAACAGAACTACAGACAACATGATGAAGATGATGATCTGATGTTTTCCACATGCAGCTGTTGGCTTCACATCAAGCGTTTATTGAATATTAGGGCCTTTTATTATTTGCATAAAAAAGTGGGATGTTGTTTTTGCATGTGGGAGGATACTTCAACATCCTACAAAATAAAAGCCTAAAATGATCTACTTGAAAAATAAATTGTCAAGACAGTTTAAAATGTTTTGGTTTCTGCATTTACTTGTTTATCTTTTTTAACTACTAAAAAGCTGCAATCCTGTTTATGGTCAAATTTGTGCAGCAAGCCCCAAAGAATTTTGATGAGACTTTTAAACTAAGATTTTGTTTTCTATTGAACCTTAATGCTTATAATAACAAACTAATACTTTATGTATGTGTGGATGAATGTGTCTGCCGGCCCAGCCCTTATGGTAAACATCTATATGTGAGAGAATAGTGATCAACCTTGAAATATGTCTTATTGATTTTAAACCTTTCTCTACTCTTAAGTATTTCTATTAGTTAAATATCCTCAGTATATTCAAAATTTGGGTTAAATTTATCTTTTTCAGATCATCTGTTCATCACCTCTTTTTCTTGTTCCACAGTTTGCTAAAGTTTTAGTTTCTTTATTGCTATTTTCAGGTAACAATATTTTCATTGCTTTATACATTCATTTAAAAACATTTTTTATCTTGTAGCAATTGACAAAAATAAACACAATTTTAGTAGAGTTTACCAAGATTTGATCAAGACATTTTTTTATATAGGGAAAGAACGGTGGCCGATGATTTAAAGACACGCTTACATTTGATACAACAACAACAAATCCCAGGACAAATGAACAAATACTGAAACACAACTGCAAATCATAAAACAAATGACAGAGTTCTGAAACACAAAAGCAAATCCGGCTGCAAATGACCAAATATGGAATTACAAAAAAGAAAGGGACGTGATAAGCATTTTTTAAACTATATAGTACAATAAAAATTACAACAATGTTTAGCAAGGTAAAGTGTTTGCACAACATCCGGTAGTAAGAATTAAAGTTGCACTTTATTTTTAAGTTTAAGTTTAACAGAAAAGGAGTACCCTCAATACCGGAAGTGATGCAAAAACGTTACCTTGCTAAACATTGTTGTAATTTTTACTGTAGTAATACATTTAAAAAAATTATTTTTGAATGTCCCTTGTATTTAAAATGTCTGCATGAAAAATCAATAATAAATACATGTAAAAAATCGAACACGATTAGTTTTATATTCCATCACTTCCAGGATTTAGGACGTTATTTCTGTTAGAAGCCGTTAATCTGCTTTCATTGTTGTGTTTCTGGATTTGTTCATTTGTACAGAGATTGTTTTTGCGTTTCAGGACTCTGTAATTTTTTCCGTGATTTACTGTTGGTTGTATCTTTAATGTAAATGTGTTTTGTACCTCTCAGCCACTGTAGGTAAAGTATGCAGAAGGTTAGTCTACCAAGAACACATAATTTACATCTAAAACAAAGTTCCTTTGCTTACATCTCAGTAAGTCTGAGATGCTGTCAGCAAGATGAAGAACAAAGTTGAAAAAATATATATAATTTAAAACAGGACAAAATAAATTTGCATGAAATATAACAAATAAAACTATTATGTCTCCATGTTTGCACCATCCTGGAACAAAAAGATATAAAGCCCTTATTAGTTGCAGTTATCATCATTGCTTCATCTTTTCTGATATATTTAGCTGTTTTTTTATTGAAAAAGACCTATAGAAATGTCAGTAAATAACACAAAGACCAAATATTTCTCAACAGAATTATTCAAAATAAGTCTATCAACATCATGAGACACTTTTTTTAAACAGATAAAAGAGGAAAACTTTTTGTACGACTGTCCCTAAAATGTCTCTCACTGTGTCTCTTCTGACACAGTAATAAACTGCTGTGTCCTCAATCCTTAAACTGTTCATCTGCAGATAAACTTTACTGCTGGAATCATCTCTGGAAATGGAGAACCGTCCCTGGACTAAATGGGAGTAAGAAATAGGAGAACTGGAGGTGCCAATATAAGTGATCCACTCCAGTCCTTTTCCAGGAGCCTGTCTGATCCAGCCCATGTGATAGCTGCTGAAAGTGAATCCAGAGGCTGAACAGGTCAGTCTGTGGGATTCTCCAGGTCTTTTAACCTCAGATTCAGACTCAGTCAGAGTCTGTCCATCAACAACTGGGAAGGAAAATTAAGAAAACTGGATTTATAAAAAGGAAAACATCAGAAATCTACAATATCTGCATGATGATGTTCACCTGCATAACAGAGAGTTAAAAGCAGCAGTCCTGTCCTACAGTCCATCATGTTCAACTGAGTTCAGTGTCTCTGCTGTCATCTCTGCTGTCAGATAAATAGAGGAGGAAGACGTCCATGTTTGCATTGACTCCATCTCACAGAAGACATTCAGCTCCATCAGAATTCACAGTTGAATCAGAAAATACTTTATTTAGATCTGATAAAATTATTCCACTTCATTTATTAGATTTTTATTAGAAATAACTCATTTCATGTTTATGTTACTGAAATGACAACTTCAGAAGTTGACTTCATCTGTTGAAAATCTGCAACAGTGTTTCCTTTTATTATTTTTTTCAAGAATATTTCTTTGTTAGTTTAACCTTTAGAAGAGCTTTTTCCTACTGCTTTACTGCTGATTTAATCAAATTTATTTTTAAAACAGTTTTTGTGGCGATGCTTGATATCCATCTAGCTTCTTCTTTTACATATACATATTCAATTATATTACACAATAATTCAACAATGAACCTCTGATGAACAATGCATCTCTGAGGGGTTTTTGTTCAGGTCTGTTGATGGTTTGTGTCACTGTGACTCTGGCACAGAAATACACAGCAGAGTCTTCAGGCTGCATGTTCTGTCCATTTAGAGTCACTCTGTTGTTGGAAGAGTCCAAATCAATGCTAAACTTGTTCTTCAGTGAATCTTTGAGTTGATCCAACACGTTCGCTACCAATCCACTCCAGTCCTTTCCCTGCAGGCTGTCTGATCCAAGCTGTCCAGTAGCTGCTCAGAGAATAAGAGACCTGACAGGTGATGGTCAGCCTCTGACCTGGCTGCAGACTCTCAGAGGTTGGCTGTGTCAGCTGTTCACACTTTATACCTGGAGAGGACAAACAGTTTAATGGTTAATGGTGGAACAACAGTGAACAGTGTCTTTGTCTCTGCAGAAGAACAAACAGCTGAATTTTGGTGAATAAACTATGTATCTGCAGATCAGCTGTCTGCTCTCTGATGATTTATTTTATATTGAAATGCAAATGGTTTTAGTAGGAAAAAAAAAGTAACCTTAATGTAAAATATTTTTGTAGACATTTAAATCTTAATCATTTGTCACTTTTTTTATCTTCCTTGTTTTACAGTTTGGTCATGTTTAAGGTTATTTACTAAAGTTTGAGTTCTTTCTTCAAGGCTTTGGATCCTACATCAGCTTTACTTTTACTTTGACATTGTTTAACGTTAAAACACATTTATGTTGTTAGCATTTGACAAAAAATAAACACAATTTTTTAAATAGAGTTTAACAAAGAGTGCAAGTTTTGATCACATAAATCAGTCACAGTATTGTTATATAGTAACAAAATGTGGAGGATTACTGTAACAAGTTAACACAATCAACATAACAAATCTGTTGCTTTCTGTCATCTCTGTAAATCTGAAAAACTGTCAATAAGAGGAAGAAGAATTTAAATAAAAATATACAATTTAAAATCAACACTATGTGATGTACTTCCGTTTTGTGTAAAGCTGAACAAGTATTGTTAATGGATTTCATTGATCAAATCATCCTGGGTATTTCTAAATAATATGTTTGACTAAATTTTATCACAGTTTTTTATGAAGAGAAATTAGCATAAAATTTGACTGTTAAGACCATTTCTCCATCTTTATACCACATATGAACAAAAAGATGCAAGAAAATCAATAATTTATTAACTTCACTTTGTTTTCTTCTGGTGCTTTTAGCTGACAGTCAAAAACAGGGAAGTTATCACTTTTATAAAACACAAAGACCAAATATGTCTCAACATAATTGTTCGAAATAAACAACATCTGTCTGACATTGATTAGATGATTTAAACAGATAAAAGAGGAAGCACTTTTTTGTACGACCATCCACGAAATGTCTCTCACTGTGTCTCTTCTGGGGCTGGGAATCACTGGGTACCTCACGATACGATACGATTTGCGATACATTGCTCACGATAATGATACTATCACGATATAGCGATAATGCGATAATCGATATATCTTGTCTCTAACAACTCACGATATATCAAACTTTAAGAAAGAACTTTAAGAACAGCTTTTTGGAAAATATTTCCCCATTTATTTTTTATTTTTTAAACACAATGAAAATTAACACCTTGTGTCCTATTTGGTGTAAAGAATAACAGACTTTTGTGTAACATTGCTGAAATCAGTAATACTCTGTCTTTGACAAAGATGTCAATGACAATTTTCATTTGGATATATCTGTAAAATACAGTTTAAACAATAGTCAACATAAACAGCAGTGTCATTATTTAGTACAAAAATGCTGTAAACAGAATAAAAATGAATCAGGCAAGTAGCTGACAGGCACATTGGTATTAACTTTTGAAAAACAAAACCATAGCCATCGCTTAATTTAAAATAATAGTAATTAATTAATTAATTAATTAATTACTATTAATTAATTAATAGTAATAGTAAATAATAATAATTCTGTGAACAAATGATAGTGTCTTTGTTAAAAAATAAATGACACCATTTAGTGCAAATGTGGTGTAAACAAAAATATAATTCTCACAGAAAAATAAAAATCAAGTATCAAGGACCTTTCCTTTAAGTTATTTAAGACATAAACTGCTTTCAAAATAAATAACCAGAGATAAAATACATAAAAAACTTGAAGTGCATCTAAAAGTTAACGTCTTTGTGAACAACACGTTTGGGGAAAAGCTGCATGCGATGTATGTTTATGTTCATGTTTTTCTGGAGAACCACAGACTTTTTAGCGTCAGAGGAGAAGGGGGGGTCTAAGGGCAGGGATGCCGCTCTTTCTTCTGTTTCCATCTCAGCCGTAGCTCTGGTCTGGCCGTACAGTACAGGGATCCTTTTTACAGTATTTCCGAGAGGGAATGTCAAAGCGTGGCTCTACTGCATTCAATAAAAACCCAAATCCCTCGTTCTCCACCGCGCTGCAGGGACCGTTTTCCGTTTGTTATTGCCGCTGCTCTGTCTCTCAGAAGACGGCAGTAGCTTCGTCTGGAAAAACAGTATCCGCATCGGGCTGTGTCGGCTTCAGGCAGCAGCAGCCACAGCTTTCTCACACAACTCTGGGTGATGCAACTTCAATGCTGCCGGCGCGTCTTTTAACTTGCTGCCCTCGCTTCTCATTGTTTTCCCGCTCCGCCGTCTTTGTTTAAAAGTGTGTTCTTCTTCGTCCGCCCGCAACAGCCAATCTCGCAACGAGCGCCCCCTATCGACCCTCCGAGGAATTGTCTTACCAAAGGATGGTTAATATGAAGTTTTACAGGGTTTTTAAACGTAAATAAAAGGTCGATACTTGATGAAGACGTATCGATAATCGATCGCGGGACTAAATATCGCGATATATCACCATATCGATATTTTGGCACACCCCTAGTCTCTTCTGGCACAGTAATAAACTGCTGTGTCCTCGATCCGTAAACTGTTCATCCTTAGAAAACTTTACTGCTGGAATCATCTCTGGAAATGGAAAACCGTCCCTGGACTGACTAGGAGTAATAAATAAGGGAACTGGAGGTGCTGATATAAGAGATCCACTCCAGTCCTTTCCCAGGAGTCTGTCTGATCCAGTTCCACACTGAGCCTCTAAAGTCAAATCCAGATATTGTACAGGTGAGTCTGTGGGACTCTCCAGGTGTTTTAACTGCTGCTTCAGATTCTGTAATGCTCCAACCTTCAGCACTGCTCAAAACAAGCAGAACAAACGCAAACAAAGGTATTTCTCTGTGAGCCATGCTGACTGCTTAGAAAAACATTAATGCTCCTTAAATATGAATTTAAATCTGCTTCTTGGTATATTTTAGGAAAACTCCTCCTACATCCTGATTCAACTTAAATGCAAAAAATAGCAAAAATATTACATGGTTAAAAAAAATATTTATATTTGGGAGTTTGTTTAAAATGACATAAAATAAAAATAAACATACAAAATCAGTGAATAAATAGGAACTAAATTAGGTTAAGATTGTATTTGACTGACAGTTAAATGAACAACTAATGCAAGTTAGTGTTGAAGAAACAACACTGCTGCCCCCTGGTGTTACAGGAACAGAAAGTACAACATCTGTTGACAATTCAGATTATTATGAATTTTGTTATTTCTAACATGATTTGGAATTTAAAGTCAATTGTTGTTATTGTGATATTTATTATGTTTACTTATTAACATGTTTCATTCAAATCAGCAGAAATAAACATCAAAGTATTTCTTTTTTGTGTTAGCTAAAATGTGAAAATTATTCTTACAATGTCTAAAAATGTGATTTGTCATGGCTAACTACACTAGGCAGACCCAGATGCTGGAACCCGGAGGGAGGACAGGAGGAGGATGAAGGTGAGTAATGGTATTTATTTCTTTTCCAGAGGTAAAGTGGTTTCGTTGTAGCTGTAGGGCGCAAGGTAGCAAAGCCGACGAGGTTTCCGGAGCGTGACTTGCGGTTCGGCTGAGGCTCTTGGCGAGGCAGGAGGTACAGCTGTGGCTTGTGACGCGGCTGGAGGTTTGGCGATGTCTCGGGCTAGAGGCTTGGCGTTTGGATGAAGTTCCGTGGAGATGGTTGGTAGCTTCTGGTGAAGTTCTGCTCGGCTGAAGCTGATTCAGGGCATCCACTCGTGAGCATGAGAGTCCTGGACACAGGATAGAGACACATGAGACAAAGACTACGATTCTTGGCATGACCACAGATGAAAGACTAGATTAGCACCATCAGGGTTAACGAAATGGCGATGAGTGATGATCCTGGAGCTCCTTAAGAAGGTCTGGTTGGTTGATGAGTAGAGTGGATGCAGCTGAGATGAATCAGAGGCCAAGCAGAGCAAGGAGGGGGAGGAGCAGACAGAGGCACCATGACATGATTGTTTTTATTTAATTCTCCTGAATTTACTGTATAGTCTCAGTCCAATCTCATGTAAAACAAATTATAAAATAAGAATCTATAAAACATTTAGGTCATATAAAATGTTCTTGCAAACCTTTGGCATAAACTGTGATGGACCTGTCCAGGGTGTACCCCACCTTCACCAGAAGCAGCTGGGATTGGCTGCAGCAACACAGTGACCCCAAAAAGAAATAAAATGGATGAATATTTCACTCATGACTGAACGGTTTCCTTTAGGATTTATTCTTATGAACTTGTTTAAAGGTAATGATTCAATATTTGCTGTTTGAAAATGGATAGACTTTTATTTAGGTGATAGTTTACCATCTATTCAAGAATCATAAACAATTGTTTATATGATTGGATTTTAGTGTAAAAATGTCTTCTAATGTGTTTAAAAGAAGCCATTTTATAAGAGAAATACAACACAAGAATCTTGTGTTCTTATCTCAAAACTTAAACTAGTTTAATAATTGTTCTCAAACACAAATCTCCAGATTTAAATCATGTAGATATCATAAAAATGGTCATATATTTACATTGTGTAGTAATCTCACATAAAAAAGTCCTGAAGAATTACCAACTATTCAAAAATTTGTCTTTCAAGAAAATATAACCAGATACAAAAGTTTCTCTGGATTTTTGACTCCCACTTGTGAAAATATTGAAACTTGCTCCTTATTCTGTTCTTCCATAAAGTTGCTTCATGTAATAAAAAGATGACTTTTTATGACTGTTAAAACTAATTGTAAATTGTATTTTAATATTATTAGCAACATTTATTGTGATTTTATTTATTTTCATAAATTATAAGGAAGTTAAATTTATGAGACAATTCTTTAAACTTCATTTATTTATTTTACAAGCGACATTGAATAGAAAATAATTAAAAAAATCAATATTGAGTCATCATTTATAAAAACAATAAAGTAAAGAGAAATACACATATAAGATATAAAATCTTTTAAACTCAATAAAAACAGGTCAAATGTCATCAAAAATCCTGAGATGCCTGCAGAAACAGAGATCTGTCTCTTTCACATCTTCATTTGATCTGAAAAGAAAAACATAGACAATGTTTTAAACATCTGGAGACTGTGATGTAAAACATGTTTCATTTATTAATAAATGCATCAGAGTCACAAAACTTTAGAAAACAAGACGAGTCACATTCATACAAGACAAGAACAGAATGACTGTTGATGATTTTTACCTTTAAAGCTGTGATGACAGCAGAAAAGATGATGGAGATGAAGAATAGAAGGAGGAAGAAAATGGCCACGCCCCAAGCTTGCATGACTGTGTCTTGGCTCACATCAGCATGCAGGATGTCATCAAAGAAATGACAGTGTTCCAACGTGTCTGTGAAAGAAGCAGAAGCACATCTGTTACTTCATTGTTGCTTTGATTCTTACAGTGGAACAAAGAGATTCCACCACAAAAGTGATGTGACGGATGTAGTTTTTATAGACGTGAAGACAGAGCATCAGTGTGACCTGTTTTGGAGACATTCACAGACAGAGTGGTGTTTCCATGTGTCACCCTGCAGGTGATGGTCACCCCGGGTAAGGAGTCAACTGGAGACAGACGGAGGAAGCTTTGGATGCTGAACTTTCCATCCGGGCCTCTGTGGGGATGACTATTATTGTAGTTCCACAGCTCTGTGCTTCCATCACCAATCCAGGTGATGTTAATGGATGCAGGGCTGAAGCCAAAGACCAGACACACAAGTTCATTTGAACCCTGGAGCAGGACGGCTGATGGTTCACTGTGGGTCACTGAGGCTGAGGAAACAGGTCAGAATCAAATGTTTGGAGGAAACCAATGGAGCTTTTAGGAATATTCACTCTGAAAATGAACTGGAATCTCACCAAAAACATCCTTTATACTGCTTTCAAATGGACTGTTGGAGGATTCATGTCTCACAACACAAGTATAAGTTGACTTCTTGTCATTAGTTTGAGACACATTCAGTCTGCTGCTCATTGAATAAGAGCTGCTGTCTGGATCCTTGAATGAAGGACTGTTAATGTAACGAGAAGATGAGACTTTCTGACCATTCTCCTTCCAATGCACCGAGATGTTAGATGGGAAATAACCAGAAACTAAGCAGGTTAGTGTGAGAATGTCAGACATGGAGAGTTCAGCAGCACTTGGTTCCACAATCCTCACAGTTGGAGGATTAAGGTCTAAAAAGAGTGAAGGAGACAAAAGTAAAAGTCCATTCTTTAATATTTATTGATAATTTCCATATCAGTTCTGTTTTTACCTGAACAGAGGCTGATGTCCTTTCTGTCACGTTTATTTAGAAACCTGTCTAACACTTCACAGGTGAAGGTCTTCCCTGTTTTCCACTCTGTCTGAAGAACATCCAGTCGACTGATTACAGTCACACGTCCATTTGGATCCATGCTGATGCCTGTGCTTGATGCTGATTTGGACTCTGAGTCAGAAAACCAACTAATTTGTGGATTAAAGCCTGATGCAGAACACAGGAGTTTGTGTTGTCCTGACTCTTTACTGGAGACCTGAAGGACTTCCACTGATGGATCCACTGATTAGAATGTAGAGAAAAACACATGAAGGATTCAGTCAGTGAAGACATTTGTTAGATTTCTCCTTTTTCTAGAAAAGAACTATTCTCACCAAAAACACTGATAGCTTTGGACTCAAAAGACTGGCTGGAAAAGCCTTGATGGACTTTGCAGGTGAAACTCTGGTCACTCTTCCAGTAGATGTGAGGAACAGAGAAGCTGACACTGACTGTATGTGAGGCTGGAGCTTCAGGAAGATCAACATACTGTTTGTCAGAAATGTCAGCTCCTTTGGACTGAAGTGTGACATAGAGGTGCTGTGAGGAGAGCTGTGAAAGGTCACAGTGCAGCTTCACATCATCTTTCTGCAGGTCTGACAGAGATCTCCTGATGTCCACCTGAGGAGCTGAAACTGCAGAACCTGAAGGATGATAGAAACTATGAGGCTTTAATAGATTAAAAAAGGCTGCAAACAGTCATCAGTTCTAAGTAACTGCAGTTTTTTAGAATGAAATTATTGAGCCAAATCTCCTGTTTGGCTTTGTAGACCCAAACACTTTCTTCATTCTTTGTAATCATTTATAAATGTTTCTAGTCCTGTTATTTCACTAAACCAGTAGCTGTCAGTCTTTTTGTTGTTTCAACATAAGTGAAGAAATTTGAACCTGTTTTTATGAGAAAACATTTTCTTTAGTCTTTTTGGGCACACAGACCTCAGGTTCTCTATTCTGTTTTCTCTATAACTAGTTAACTTGTTGACATACAGTTTCCAAACTAGTTTAGTGGTAAATATTTTATGAAGCACTAGTTTACCAATGAGAAAATAATGTGAACACCAGTCAAGCTGTGGAGATTTTGAACCACTGTGACTAACTAGTGGATTTATTTCCATCACTGGTTTACAACTAACATTTAAGTGAGAAGTTCTAGTAAACCAGAAGACATTATTAAATCACTTTTTAATTATTTGTCTGATTGTGTTTCAGTCATAAAATAGTGAGCTCAAATGGGACAAACTAATGATGTATTGATAGACACTTTGGAAAGTCACTAGTTAACTTTTATCAACTTTCTGGATTAAGAGTTAAACTATAAACAGTCTAATATAAAGGATATGGATTTTATGTAAAAAAATAAATCCTGCCAATCTAACATAAACCCACCCAGAATAATCACTAAAATAACCAATAATTCACTTTACATCTATCGTACTTTTGACATTCTGGGATTGTTTATGATTTAACCCATCATATTTTCTTGCTCTGGTATCTTAGCTCATTTGATATTGTTGTATTCTACTTCTATATGTTTTATGATCAAAGTGACTTTAGAAGTAAGAAAGTAGTGAAATGACACTAAATTTCTGTCAAAGTAAAATTGTAAGGGGAGATTTAACTGAGAAAAAGTAATGAGTAATCTATAATGTACTTCATATAGGAAGTTAGTTACACAACAAGGATAGTTGATCGTCTCACCTGAAATCTCTACAGTCTTCTCAGCAGTAAAGCAGTGATGCTGAACTTTACATTTCAGAAGTTTCAGGTTTTTCCAGCTGCTGGATGGAACTGTCAGTTCACTGATTAAAGTGCTTTTGTTTGAGAATTCATTCACTCTGTCAGTGGATGGTTGTTCCCCGTCCATCAGCCAGACCAGCTTAGCATCAACATTGTGGATGAAGCATCTAGCTTTCACATCAGAGTTGGTCATCATCACTGTCTTGAAGCTGGGAATCTCCACATGAATGGAAGGAGGATTGAACCCAAAGACTGCAGGAATCAAATATCAATGACCTTCTGATAACACTGATCAAAATAGTGATTCAAGTGTTTCCTCACACTTACTGTGACAAATACTTGTTGTCTTTTCATCTTTGTGTTCCTTGTGAATGAACTTGCAGGTAAAATTGGAGCCTCTTGTCCACTCTTCCATGTTTGGCTCAATCTCAGAGGTCAGACTGTAGGTCTTCTCTCCCCCCTCCACACTCTGCAGATGTCTTTCTGTGGGCTGGATCTGTGTCAGCTGCTGCTTGTTCTGCTGCCACTCCACACTCAGGTTTTTGGGAAAGTAACCGTTCAGGGTGCAGATGAGTCTGACCTGGGAGACTCCAAATTCACCTTCCCAGACAGGAAACAGGCTGATGTTTGGAGAAACAACGCGCAGCTCTGTGATAGAAAAGAGATGACATGTTTTTGCATTTGTCCTTCTGTCACTGATTATTTAAAAGCTGATTTAAGCTCATTCATACTAACCTTCATGTTTTAGTTTGTAGTCTCAGTTCTAAGTGTAGTTTTTTAGTGTTTATGTTTACGGCATAGTTGTACTTTTACACAGTTTGGTGTTGAAGAGGTTTGCAAAAACACAACTGAAAGTCAGTTTCACAGACGTTGAGCTCGACAGGACAGAGTGATCCGGTTATTCAGTTAGAGGAAGCTTTGTTCAACACCCAGCTCCCAAAAAAGTCCAGAAAGACAGAAGTGAAAGGACAGAAAGAGCAGCAGAGCATGGCAGACTGCAGGTGTGAGGTGTGGTTATGCCAGGAACAGAAACACAGAAGATGGAAATATCTCATCTTCATTTACATAAGCTTTGCCAAAGGTTTGACTTCAACCATCAAGTAATTCTAGACTGAAAAAGTTATCGACTGTAAAATTTGCACACTGAGTAATGGACCGCTGACTCCAGCTGTTGGTGGTTTGATGAAAACTTCAGAAAAGATAAAACATAAAATGTTACATGAAATCAACCAAACACTGACAACATTTGTGTATAAATCTATCTACAAATGCATAAACATGAAGAACTTCAACAAAATGAAACACCAGAAAAAGATGGAGGAGCAAATAAATTCTTATTTTCACTGTTTTATTTAAATCAGGAAAAGATACAAAGACTTAAAGTTCAAAAAAAGAGATTACTTACAGGATTAAAGCAGTTTAATAGAAAAAAGAAAAAGAAAAAGGAAAATGGTGGAACAAAAATGTAAAGAATGATCTTTCTGATTCTTCCTTTTTTCATTTGATCTGTAAAAACAGAAAAAAAAAAATTTTTAATAATGATAATAAAAGTTCTGTTCAACAATGTTTAGCTGTGAATTTCATTTTTGTCTCAAATTATAAAATGCTGATTAAAACATTCACCAAAAATGTCAAAGGATAGCAGTAAAGGCTACTTTTTTTATTACTTTAAAAAACCATTTTTACTTTTTCATTAGTTTCTTTAAATAAAACTATTTTTAAAAAGAAATTTAGAAATATTAATATTCACAAATAGTAATTCTTATGCAGATTGCGCCCAAAATGTATCTCATATTTATTACTTTATAAAAAGTACAGGAAAAAAGAAAATAAATTGGTAAAAAAAAAAAAAATGACATATATCTAATGATTATTTTGTTTTAATTGACTTTATCCGTCTCAGGAACGATGTTGATATATTTATAAAAACAACTGAAGCTGAAATATGATTTTTCTTTCTTTCTTTATGTTGAGCAAATAAATAATAACTATAATTAATAAAATGTGTATTTTCTACTTTTAGTTGTATTCAATATACTTTAACTCCTAAAAATATGCTTTAATGCTAACTTTGTAATAATTTAACCTCTTTTAAATCTCTTTAAATAAGTTTTATTGTTTTTCTCTTTGAGCTGAAATCTGAGCCCGTTATAAACAAATGAAGCATTTACCTTTGACAATGTGGTTCCAACAGTGAACAACAAAGTCATGATGAAGAGGAAGATGAAGGTCAGAGCAGTGTTTGCCATGTGATCTTCCTCTGCTTCCATCTCCTCTTTGCAGGAGCAAACAGTTTCATTCAGAAACTCTGGTGGGACTGCAAAGTAACAAATCAATGAACTGTTGGGATCATCCACACTTCACAGACTGTTCCCAGTATTTCTAGAATGCTCCTTTTCTAAGTCAACACTAGAACCTGTTCTGTCCCAAAGAACAAAGTGGCTTTAATCTGGAATGGCATCAGTTAGTGTCTCTACTGTGAATGTCCCATCCTCTTCAACTGTCCTGCATGTGTTTACATGATCCTGATCAGTGTTTTCTCCTTCATTCAGTCAGCTAATGATCCTGACTTGTTCTTGAGAAACGTCATTCTTGGTTTGGTTTGCATGACTTGGCTTGTTAGTCAGTAAACTCACAGAGTGAGTCTGTTCAGTAACTGAGAGACCAGAGTTAGAGGATTTGTCTTGGTGGGGGTGCAAGACCCAGTAGAAGACACACAGACACACACAAGCTTTGTTAACACTCTGCTGGAAAATAAGACAAACACAACATTGTTGTATTCAGGAAGATTGTGGTGTTCTGGAGAGTAAAGTGTGATGCTAAAAAATCAATGTGTTAAAAATGTACACTAGTGTAACAGTGTCTCACATCACAGCACTGTGACTTCATAGAAAGTCAAACCTTTATACTTTTAACAACAACAGGAAAAGCAAACAACAAACATGAACTGTGTTTTTTTTTTTTTTTTTTAGTTTTTAATCTGCAATTAAACACAACACAATGACTCATCACAAAGTACAAACAAGAAAGAAAAAGTAGACAACAACAAACAACATCTACTACGCCTTGCACTTTTCAGAGATGTTCAGGTTGAGGTTGACCAGGTTGTTTTTATCAGCTGTGCTGAAACCAATGGATCTGACAATGGATCTGGTGGAGTTGGTAATGGACTCGTGGTAAACAGCACAGCTGTACACCACACCAGACTGTTTCCACTGATCATCTGTGAGGGTTAACTGGCTGTAAACCAAGTAAGATCCTTCTTTCTCTACTGGACTGGTGGTACTGATCTTGTACTTTGAGTCTACTACATCATCATCAACAAGCCAAGCTACGAAAACCTCCTCAGGGAAGAAGTCTTTCACAGAGCAAGTCAGGGTCACCTCTTTGTTTTTAGCATGTTCTACAGGAGGCAACATAAACACTGAAGGACGCTGAACAGGTCCGCCTGCAAGTACCAGAAAACAGAGGAAATAAACAACTGACTGACACAAGTGTCATCATTTGTTCTGACTGTAAAGGATTCAAAACATCTGTGAATGTCAAAATGTAGAAGAAGTGATCGTACTGTTTTGTCTCTTGTATTGGATCTTGAATGGGAAAACAATGTCTTTATGTTGGACAACACAATAGCGTTCGACTCCCTGATGCCATTCATCATATGTGATGTCAAGCACAAGCTCCTCCTTCTTTTTTAACCCTTCACTCTTTACAGTTCCAGCCATTTCTACTTCATTTTCATTCTCCCAAAAAATCTTTTCAAGCTGACCATTATTTACGTGAATTTGGCATGTTATTTTTCCACTTTGTTTTACAAGAATGTCCCTGTATGTAGGGCCAATGATTTTTATGTCTACAGCTGCCTGAGTACATCCTGCACTTCCTGAATGAAGGACAAATGAAAAGTTATTGATCAGAAACTAGATGTTCAATCATTGCAGCTGGATGTTCCACTTACCTCCAGAAGATTCTTCCTTGTAGGTGGCATTAGCCTTTTCCAACACGTCAGTATTGTTCACACCTTTCCCCTTGAACACACATGTAAATGTTGCACCAGGAGTCAGCTCAGTGGGGTTTACTGTCAGCAAACTTGCTGCAGAATACAGCTTAGATCCATTTGTGTCATTTCTTCCCTCTGAGAAAACACTGGTCTCATCAAGGATGCTGGCTTTTTCACTGCCAACTTTCTGCCAAATGATCTCATGGGTCCTAGGAGAAAAATCTTTGGCAAAGCAGTAGAAAGAAGCCTGTTGCTTTTCCTCATCAAGGGAAAAACTTGTTGTGAGATTGGGCGACCTAAACAGCACATCTGCAACACAAACACATACAAAAACAGATTTTTGCAGAAGCAAAGAACTTTTTTTGTGCAAATATATATGCAGAAGCTCAGAAAATTTGATTTTTTATAATATTGACGATTTTTTAAAATAATATTAAAGAGTTTCAGCAAACTGATAATTATGATGCTCCTTAAATTAATTCTATTATTATGTTTTTGTTGTGACTTTAATCTGAGACTTTGTAAATCATGGGGGAGCATTGATACTGACTTCTGCATATACACTGACAATGACTGGCAAGCAAACATATATTTAAAGTCATTGTTAATAATGTTAATTTACAGCAAACAGTGAAACAGAAACAAGGGTCACAGTTATGAGGTAGATTATTCAGAGACATAAAAACACACAAACTGCTTATCTGTGAAGGTAAATACAGACACTGAATGTCTTTTTAAATTACCCATTTTTTTGCTATAATTTTGCAAAAATAATTTTAGATTTTTCTTTTAATTTACAGTTTATTTGCACAAAATTACACATTTTGTACTTTCTTTCATTAAATTTATGTAATAATTTTTACATTCACAGAAAATGGTTTGTGCCAAGAATATGATCAAATAAGTCCTGAAAATGTTGTATTTATAAAACATATTAATGATGCAGTAATTAAAGATAATATTATACAAATTTATAGAAGTTAAAATTACTAATTAATTAAAAGAGAGACTATGTTTATTTATCTGTAATTATGGTCAAAATTCTAAATTATTTTGAAAAATGTGTTTGACAAAAGAATATCTAAATATAAATAAATAATTTACCACAGCTTTTATTTCTTAAGGTCTAAATTATACCAAAAGCAAAAAATTCACATTAAAGTGTTGATAAAACCTTCAGTTGTTTCTTTACATTTGTAATCTTAATCTTTCAAATATGTATTTAAAACTTGTACATTTTCTTTCAGTAAGTTCTTATCATTTTACAAAAATGTAAAATTTATTTTTCAAATTTTACTTTAACAAAAACTAAAAGCAGCAACAAATAAAAAAAAAACGTACCTGTTTTTTTAATTGAAGACTGTTTTTCTTCTCTTCCATGATTGGCAGCACACTGGAAAGTCTTTTTGGCGTCCCAGTCCTGTCGGCTGACTTGAACCTGACTGATTCCCAAATATTTGTCATTTTTCAGCATTAAAGGGTACTGGGTGATGTTTTCCAAACTGTTGGTTCCCTGTTTCCACGAGAAAGTCCATGAAGAGGGGGTGAAATCGACGGCAAGACAGCCAAGGGTGACAGTGTCTCCACTTTGAGGGCCACATGGCATAAAAGTAAACATATCTGGTTCCTTAAGAGGAGTGGCTGAAGAAAACAAAGGAATGAAGAATTAAAACAACAAAATATACAATTCATAGTCTATCAAGACAGACATTTTTTTTAATTGATCTAATTTATGCACAGCACACAGACCAAATGTAAACAAAGAAACCCCAAAAAATTTTAATCCCAATTTGAAAAAATACAAACCCTACGTTTTTCGTTTTTGTAATTTCTCCCTCCTAAAAAATTTCCAACAATTTATGACATTTTGTATTAACAATAGGAATTCACTCTGAATATTGATTAAAGAAACTTTTGCAAGCATTGTTTCTTAAACGTCCATGAAAATATTTTTTAATCAAAATCTTATAAAAATGATTTTTTTACATTAATTAATTCGACTTCTGTTATTAAATATAAACACTGATCTTACCTGAAGAAATAGTCACCATTGTACCTTTTCCCCAATAGTCAAAAGCTTCATAGTAACACAGAGCTCAATCTGCTTGACTCTCAAAGTGAAAGGTAATTCTACTAATGGTGACTGCAGCATTCATCAATCATTACAATCATATTTTAAGAAAATCTATCTCTATCTCTATCTCTAAAATACATTAAAAACTTTAGAGGATCATTTGAAACAGGAATTCATTTTTACATGACAATAAAAATATTCTTAAATTCTTTAAAACAAAAAATTTACAAAATTAAATAAATCAGAATTTTAAAATGTAAAATAGGGCTGGCAGCACATTTTAAACAGATCTTACCTGAAGAAACAGTCACCATTGTACCTTTTCCCCAATAGTCAAAAGCAGCGTAACACAGTGCTCAATCTGCTTGACTCTCAGAGTAAAAGGTCACTACCAATGATGAATGAATAGTTTCTTAAATCATAATTCTAAAAATTAATCAAATTAACTGTGAATTATTTTTATGGATCTTAATTAAAAATTTTATACCAATGTAAATTATACTGTATTTGAAATCACACTAAAGATAGTATATTATAATAAAATAATAAAATAAGGAATACAATAAAAATGTGATTTTTTTTTTTTAGCAATTTAACACAATTTGACTTTAGAATTTTAAAGTACATAATGTTTTATATTTATAAAAGAAAAGGTCTTACCTGGTGTCACTGTTACCACTGTGCCTTTTCCCCAATAGTCAAAAGCACCCCAGCCACACAGTGCTGAATCTACTGGAGTCTTAGAGTAAAAACTCATTCTGACTACGATTCATTCTTATTTTCACTGCTACTGTTTTTAAAGTCTTTTACACTAAAAAAAAAAAACATTTCTTTTAAAACATCACTGAAGTCAATTTTAGGTAAAAATATTCTCTAAGAATTGAATTATTTACAAGCGTTACAACAAATCTTAAAAATAACTTTTACGCTTTCAATTAATTATAAACCACATTCTAAAGAAAACAGAAAAATCGTACCTGCAGAAACCGTCACCGTTGTGCCTTTTCCCCAATAGTCAAAAGCCCAGTTATCACAGTAAAACAAGTCTGTGACTTCCCCAACAAAAACCTCTTTGCTATTTTATCCTGATTTTCTCTTTGGAAACTTTGCTTTGTAGAGAATTCAAAGCCAAAAAAAACCCTGTTAAATATTCATCTTTGAATCAGAAGAAAACTGTAAATTTTCACAAATGTTTAAGTAATAAAAATGTGTTTTTTGACCTGTTGACAGCATGTTGTTTTGGGTTTGTGGAGACAAATATTTATAACTAAACAATTTTAAATAACTGATGTTAAATCATAAATGATTATTTGTCTTACCTGAAGTGACGGTGACCGTGGTGCCTTTACCCCAGTAGTCAAAAGCGTAGTCACAGTCAAACAAACTATCAACTACTCAAAGATAAAACCTGTTCAGCTTTCTACAGACTCAAGACACATTATTGTTCAGGTCTGTTATTGACCAGTTAGTAGTTTAATATAACAAAATATAACTGCTATTAAAAAAGTTAAATGACATTTTTCAGTTTTATCTGATCAGTAGAAATTAATTGTTTTTTACCTGAAGTAACTGTGACCGTTGTTCCTTTACCCCAGTAGTCAAAAGCATTGTCACAGTGTAACATCCCAACACATCCGACATACAAAAACTTCTAATGCATCAATAATACCAATATTGTCCAGAAGATGTCTTTTAACAAGGTTAAATTCATAGTTTTAAGAAAAATGTAAACCTGTTTGGACAGATTCTATCAGACGTGATCAGTAATACTTGAGATCTACAGGTTTGTTTTTTTTTAAACAAATTCTTATGCCCTGTGAGTTCTAATTGTTCTAAAATACAAAGTTAAAAAGTCAAAAATTCAAAATAAGGATCAAAACCTTTGATTTTTACCTGGTGTTACGGTTACCGTTGTTCCTTTTCCCCAGTAGTCAAAGTAGGGGTCACAGTGATAAATTTCAACAGCACTTCAGTACAAAAATGTCTCACACCTCTGTCTTACAGTTAATGATAATACTTTGTCAGAAAACATCAAACCATCACAATATTAAACTGGAGATCCTAATTTTGTTATTGCAGTAAAGTGAATAAACAAATACCTACATTTATTAATAAATACATTTTGGAAAACTGAATATTCTAGTTGATGACTTACCAGAACTTACTGTGACTTGTGTCCCTCAATAGTCAATGTAGCTGTCACAGTGATATTCTACATTCTGATGATAAAATATTACGTTTTTTAACATCAATGAGAGTAAAAATGTTTACTGAGTAAAATGTCCTCATTCTTCTATTTAATACCCTAATCCCTTGAGAACTGTTTTTCCTGTCTCAGTCACATAAAATTAGATCTCCATGGTAACAGTTGGAGCACACTTCCTCTTTGTGGGTCTCACTGTCAACTCTACTTCCTTCAGTGTGGACTCACACCAGATAGACCTGATATAGATAATATCATGCTGTAACTGCTGTGCAGAACTATTGAGCAGAAAAATGTCCAAACTATGATATGAAGAACAGTGGATGTTAGCCGGTCTGTCCCCCAAAGACAATTGATAACTGCTTTAGATGCTTCTCTAAGGCTACGTTCACACTGTATGGCTTCATGCTCAATTCCAATTTTTTTTTTAGTATATTTTATTTAAAGGCCGTTCACATTTCCAATTAAATGCGAACTTTTGCAATGACCCAGAAGTGGGGGTGCGTATTCATGTTGTGTGTTATGGAGGAAGGAGAACTATAATAAAAGATGGTTTCCCCCAGAATAAATGCCATTGACTCTACACAGCAAATTTTTAAGTGTTGTTTTTTCAGAGTTTTAGTATGCAGATTAATTTTTTCAACACTACAGGGTACATTGACACCTAATTACACTTTTTAGTTTCCAACTCATACACTTTGCAGTGTCATGTTATATGTCAGTGTTGGTGTAGAGCTCCTATTTGCTCACCAAACACCCCAGGGTGTGTATTTATGATTGAGTCTGCATGGTTCTCATTTCACGTAGCGTACGTAATTACGTCAGGTACGTTTCTATTGGGAGGAGCTAGATGAGCGGCAAATCAGGCAATCGTTGACGGCGGGAAACAACGGTTTTCAAGCGTCGTGCGGTGAAAAGGATATCGAGTCAGACAGCGGGAAATAGGTAAGTGGCATTTGAATAACCCACGCTATTAGACAAATGTTAAGACACAGTTTCGCATTGGTTTTTATTTGACCGATAATGTATTTCCTGTTATCATTTTTTTTGCTAGCCTGGCTGCAACAAACATCGATCGCTAGCTAAAACAATCATTTGAAATTCAAGGAAGTTGTGGTATCCTGATAAATTATTTTGTGCTTTATGTGTTTAACAGTTTTGGACAATTGAAGTTCTATTTGAATCCCCCTTGCGTTAGCACGTGCGTGCCGTCGTGGTAAAAGAAGCCGGTGTGTGTGGGGCACTGCAGAGAGAGAGTTTTGCTTTGCGATTTTAAATTGTATTAAATCTTCAACTTAAAGTAAACAAAAAATATGCGAATGTTGTAAATTCTATATTTTAGTGTCCATTGATATATTTGAGCCCGCCTGCTGAAATATCGTTTTGTCACAAAACGATAAACTTGTGGGGAAAACCCCATCCCCCAACGGGTGGGAAAATCTGAGCCGATTCGTCCGATTTTCCACAATTCCCACTCTTTTCCCTAACTATAACAATATACAGTGCAGGACTGTCTACTGCCCTGGATTAAAGCGAATTGAACAACACCGTGCTCACTTTTTTGAAAGCTTACTACTTATTTAAAACTGCAATAATGACGTCACCTATTTCACAAAGTGAAAATCTAATTGATAATATGAGAGTTTTATGGTGACTATGTGAATCCACGTTGATGCTTCACTTACAAAAACATTTAGATACATTTTTTTCGCGCAAATTGGTCAAATGTAAAGCATTGGGGTCTGTTTGTCTATAGGGGTGTAACGGTTTACTTAGTTGTATGGAACCGTGTCTTTTTACAGCAATTTCGGTTCACTTTTGTACTGTTTCGCGTCCCCCGTCCCCCCAATTAACAGTGACCTTCCACCAAGATGCTATTATATCACAATATGCTCTTTTGTTAAACTTGTTGACTTAGCTTTTGTTTTTAATTGATGGTTTTTTTATTTTTTTTATTTTTTAGCTGCAACAATGCTGTTTAAAGTTCAGTATTTGGGAAAGAAACGATATGTCAAACTAAATGGAGCCTCGTATGCTACATTCCTGAGACAAGGTAATTCATTCAACCGTTCATATTTCCAAGTGAAAAATTATTAAAGTGATACATCCTTGCTGTGTTTTTACCAGTTAGTTTAAATATTTCTTTATTGTCTATTGTTACATTGTGAATGTGCAGTTTATTATGCTTATAAATTTGATTGGAATTGCACGCTATTTATCATACAGCAGAACATTGAAATGAATTAAACTGTGAAGTAATAGGAAATTGAAAAAAGTAGCAGTATCCATAAATGTTTCTATTTATTTACAGCCAAAGAGAAGTTTGACATCCCTCATGAGACAAATTTATATGTTGTGGATGAAACTGGGACAGAGATTGACGAGGACGTGTTTAGTGATCTTCTGGAGGAAAAGTCCGACATTGTCTGGAACCTTGTAGATGCCTCTTCTGTTCAGGGTAAAAGTAAAACTGCACAAAAAAGTTCATTTTATTTAATACATCCAATCTAAAACTAATGAAGTATATGAAGTTAAGCACATGGATCCTCCTTTAATGATTTTTTGTTTGATTTATTGCACTAATTTTGAATGATTTATTAAATGCCTAAAATGGCACACATTGCTGTTTTACTGTATTCTCAAACTATTTTATGGTGGTCCAATTCTGACTAAATTTTTATTGTTTGTTTCTCCTTTAGAATCTCCAGTGCAGTCTTCATGCACAGATACCCTGTCTCTCTCATCATCACTGTCATCAGACAATGAGACTTCCTTCATGTCCCCTAAAAGAAGTTACAGTGCAGACCCTAAGTCCCAAAGAAAAGAATCAAGTGATGAAAGCTCTTCAGATGCGAAAGAGGTGACATTCTCATTAATTTTGCATATGATTGTGCTTATGTATTTTTCTTTAATAACTGACACCATGTGAAGGCTATCCTTGATTGAAAAAACAAACAAACATAAAAATTGATTAAAAGAACTAACTTGATTTTTGTGTTGTTGTTTTTTTTCCCTCCCCATTTTAGCTTGTTGAAAAACTACTGGAAGCCAAGCCAGGAGGAGAGAAAATACTAAAAGAATACAGACTAACAAGGGAGGTTAAAGATGCATCACGCCGGAAACTAGTCAACATAGTTGTAGCAGCTATGATTGAGCAGTATGGGTAAGTCACTTTTTGTCAATTATAGTCTAAGTAAAAATTATTGTTGCAATGACATACAAACATAAAATCATCAAAGATGACTAATTTTCACTCCTTTTCTTCTAAGGACGGCTCCCCCCATGGATATAAGGACACGCTATGCTTTAGGGATTGTCACCCTGTTTCCTTGTTTGAAAGATCCATACTCGGAAAAAGGATATGTGAGTATTTGTTTCTGTTCACCATAAGGTTTAGAGGAGTATTTTTAGAGCTACAGTTTCTGTTTCCCTTTAGGAGCACTTTTTTGATGCTAAGAGTAATGAAGGCTACATTGCATGGAAACTAAAAAACATGCAGCGTGAACTCAGTAGTGGAAGCAGGAGGAGCAGCAGCTCTGGCAGGGATTCATCACGCAATAGAGGACCACAGTTGGAGAGACCTGTGACCGCAGAGCATCAGTTGGATGGGGACCTCTGCAGAGAGGCCTTATCCTTTTTGAGGCACTGCACTGAAGAAGGGCAGATCTTCATGAAGATGAAACAAACTTTTCAATACAGACGGATGTTAATTCAAGATTCTGAGAAGTGTGAAACCATCCTAACAGTATTCCCAAGGTTTCTAGACACAAAGGGCCTGGTGAGTCAGCTGAGTGTTGTGATGTTGCAGAATGGTTGGTTATTATAGGGTGATATTGAGTTATTCCTAATTCCTCTCAAAAATAACAGCAGACTTGAAAACAAAGAATATATTTAGGATAATCTTTCCTTTGTCACTGCTTCTTTGATACAAAATTTGTTGAAGTTCTGCTGAAGTATAGATTAATTATTCGTCTATATTTTTTGTGATTAATTTAAGGTGTTGCAGGATTTCCAAATGATGTTTGGTGAGGAAACCGCCTCAAAACTCTTGGAGAAATGGGGAACTTCGTTAAAGCAGAGAGTTATCAAAGAAGCGAAAAACCTCACAAAAACACCAACTCTGGACTCCCTCATTCAATCTGCTGAGGAGAACCATGATGAAAATGAAGATTTACCAGGTAAGCCCTAACTTAGGTCACACATTTTGTTCTCTCCTTTGTTGTGGTTTGCTTCATGCCATATATAGATATGCAGAAGTGAAAAAGTCCTACAATTTTAACACAATTTTCCAATTTTACAAAGTTGCTATTTATCAAACTTTACTAGCTGAATATATGCAAAAAATGACTAGCTTTGTTTCAAGCAAATTCTTTATTTGCTTATTTTTTGCTCCAGCTTGGGACAGTGACATGGCAGCACTGTTGCTGTTGGTTTATCTCCTTCCTCCTCCACCTGGTGGGAAGAAGCAACCTGGAAAGATCGCTGTTCGAGAAGCTTTAAAACGCGTCATCCATTTTCACAAAGTAGGTGGCTCCCACTTACATTTTAGTAACTCGAAAGTGTAGTTGTTCAAATTTAAAATAACCTACTCATTATCCATTAAAACTTTTGTTTCAGTCATGCCGCAGCCTTCAAGAGGTAACAGGCCCAGTCCAGGGGAGACAGCCCTACATTCTGGCTGTTGGAACATCACGTGCCAGCATCAATGATTATTACATTGTGGTGGACGGTCAACTCATCCCCTGCAAGGCTAAGTCTTCACTTTCAGCCTTTGATGAACTTTTCAAAGCACACTACGTGTTTGGCATCTCGTACGACCAGGCCTTGCAGAACATGTATACATTTGTGCAGACGACCATTTACAATATTGATGTTGGCCTATGCCATGAAAGCCCCAGGGTAAAGGACCTCAGATCAAAGCTTCTCAATTGAGTCAGGTAAATTAACAGAAGAAAGATGCTCCACTGTTTTGTTTGCAAATGTAATTGCAGTTCTGTCAAAGATTTGGTTCGTCATCTAAAGATTTTCCATGGGTTTTACCCTGGAAAAAAATTTCAACTTCTATGTGACCAAGATGGATGTTCTCAGAGATTTTGCACATTTTCAGGTTTTAGAAAACATCTTCAAAGCAAACACAGAGCTAGAATTAGAGATCATAGTGAGGAAATGACCCCTTATTCTTTTCCAGTAGTGGATCAGTCAGTAGAGCCTTGTTCAGAAGAACAACCACAGAGTTCAACGAGCAATGTAAGAAACAGCCAAGACACTCAAGAGATGTGTGCATCCTTGATTGGAAAACTCTTAGGACATGGTTTAGCAACGAATGTAATAAAGTCAGTTGTAGAAAATGTGCAAGAGCTGGTAGATGAAATTCAAACAAATATCAAGGAAGATGTTCTAAATCTATGTCCTCCCAATGAGAATTTGAAAGTCCAATTGGAGGATTATTTCAAAACCCTTGATAATCCTTTCAGTAATGTTAACACAGAGAAAAAATGGAAGAAATATTTTGCAGAGAAATGGGGGGTGGTAGAGCCTGTTGAGATTGCTCTAGGTGTACGGTATGACACTAGAAGAAATCGAACCTCTGGTACATATGATCAGGTTCCAGTAACGGATACATTTGTGTACATTCCCATATTGGAAACGTTGAAATTTATTTTTTCCAACAAAGACATATTTGGCTATTTTGTTCAGCCCTCAGATCAGCATGGTGTCTACAAAGACTTCTGTGATGGGAATTATTTTAAAATGCATCCCCTCTTCTCAAAGATAAAAAATGCTCTTCAAATTCAGATTTTTTTTGATGAGTTTGAAACTGCAAACCCCCTTGGTTCTAAGCACGGTATCCATAAAATTGGAAGTATTTACTTTGTTCTTAGAAACTTGGCTCCAAAAATTAATTCTGCTCTGATGAACATCCATCTTGTTTCACTTTTTCACAGTCAGGATATCAAAAAGTATGGCATGAACATGATCTTGGACCCCCTGGTACATGATCTCAAAATCCTTGAGTCTTTGGGAATCAACCTCCCTTTTTCCGAAGGTCCAGTTTATGGAACAGTGGCCCAAGTCACTGGGGACAATTTAGGTTTGCACACATTACTTGGATATGTTGAATCCTTCAGTGCCACCTATTTTTGCCGTTTTTGTCTGGCAGACAAAGAAACCTGTCAAATGCTTTTTACTGAAGATGAACCAGACTTAGCACTGCGCAACAAAGAACTCCATGCTCAACATTGCAATGATGTTCAAGCCCCTACTGTGCCGTCATCCTATGGCGTGAAGCGAGTGTGTTTGCTCAATGACCTGCAGTACTTTAATGTCTCTGACAATTACGCTGTTGACATTATGCATGACATATTGGAGGGTGTGGCGCAGTTGGAGTTAAAGTTGCTATTTGGCTACCTTTCAGACAAACAATTCATATCCAAATATGAGGCAATTGAAAGAATATACTCATTCAACTATGGGTATCTTGAAAGGAAGAATCGTCCCAACAGAATAAACCTGGACCAAACAGGCAATACTATTGGTCTAAATGCTATTCAAACATTTTGTTTGGTAAGGAATGTCCCATTGATATTTGGAGATGTTGTGCCAGAAGGCAATGCACATTGGAGACTTTTGCTACTGCTTCTGCAAATTATCAATATTGTGTTTTCACCTGTCATTACAGAGGGTATGACCATTTGTCTGAAGCACCTTATTATTGATCACCATCGGCTGTTTAAAGAACTGTACCCACAACTCAACTTGATACCAAAACACCACTTCATGATTCATTACCCCAGAATTATTCGAAAAATTGGCCCAATTCTTCACTTTTGGTCAATTAGATTTGAGGCAAAACACAGATTTTTTAAAAACACAGTGAAAAATTTCAAAAACATCACAAAGACATTGGCCCAAAAACATCAGATGGCAATAGCATACCATTGGGAATCATTGCCTTTGAAAAACATTGATTCTGGACCTGTTAAGATGGTAAAGCTATTTGAGTTAAGAAACGGGGACATGATTGCAGATAACCTACACATTGACATGAACTGTGAGGTTGATGTGGCTTCTTGGATTACATGTTATGGGACAGAATATCGACCTGATCTAGTTGTGTTCTTAAAAGTGGAAGATGGAATGCCAGTGTTTTGTCAAATAAGTAACATTATTGGTTTTGATGGGAGCTATTTTCTTGCAGTGGAACACATGAAGACACTTGGATTTGCTGAGCACCTCCATGCCTATCATGTGATGACAGGAGATGAGTATGACGTTTCTTTACTGAGAGTTGATCAGTTGCAGGTATTCAAACCATTTGACCTTCAGACAACTTATGGTTTCGAAAGGAATGACCTGTATGTGATCCTTGTTCACGTGTTGTTGTAGAAGACTTGTTTACCTTAAACATTTACAAAGGATTTTGTTCAAAACAGTTGTTAAACTGTGTGATGCCAATTTATGTAGCACTATATTTATGTTGCCCTATGTTCTAATGATCCTGCATAATAACGCAGACCAGTTAATCAACATCTCACTTTATAGTGATGTTTTCAGACTACAGATGTTGGATTTCTTTGACATTGTGGTTTTCTGTGTATTTTTGCTTTTACTGTCTGTAGTAATTTTATGTTCAATGGCAATTTGAATTGGCAAATAAATATTTTTGAAATTCTGTTGGATTGGATGCTTATTTGTGTTATCTTTAACGTGAGTCACTTTTAAATATTTTTGTAGTACATATGATTAAGTAGGGAAGATGTAAAATATAAGGGAGTTTATTGTATGAACTGAGTTTTAAAAGGGAAATCTGAAATTCTGCATTAAGGTGAATAATCAACTCTTTGAAATAATAATTGGATATCATTGGGTGTATATAAATCACTGATGAAAGAGTTAATTTCTACTCTTTAAGTGTAGGTGCAGTCAATATCAGAAGTGTAATGGCTCATCTGGACAGAGTCAAATAATATCTGCCAAAGAGTTTATATAAGCTCTCAGGGTGTTGTAATTTTACACAATTTTAGTGTTATTTCATTAACTCTTGTAGATGGTGTTGTTTTAACACTGAGAATCTGGACCCAAATAATCACCGGATTCGGTGTAAACTTTACTCCTATGGAATAAAATATACACTGCTTGATTTGCTGTGTATCATAACCTGGTCTGGAGAATCTGAGGGTCCGAACAGGGAAGTGAACCCTGGATCCGCCTTCTGTTACCCGCGCTTCTTACCAAGGTCAGAAGGGAAAAAAAGTAATCGCTGGAAAGGTTCTGTTACGGGGAATCAAGATCACCCAAATGCAGGAACAGAGAAGCGAATAAAGTGAGGAGAATTATTTAATATAACTAAGGAATCCTCTCCAATGAACCAAGCCAAGTAAACCATTTCTTTAATGGTTTACTTGGTTTACTTGTTACATTTCTTTAATTTTATCAAAGCACTGAAACATAATTCATTGATATTGTAATGAAATTAAACTTGCACAACAGAGCAGTCACGTGACGCGTCGTTCTCCGCAGAATGCACTGCAGGGCAAATAAACATTTAATCGTTAATGCTCATTTTGTATTTGTAGCAACTTAGTCATTTTAAAAGTAGGCTGATATAGCTAATATAGATACATATTGCATGTGTTGCCTTCATTATAAGGCTTAAATAGGGCTTTTAATATTTTGCGGCTCCAGACATATTTGTTTTTTGTTTTTTTCGTACAATTTGGCTCTTTCAATATTTTGGGTTGCCGACCCATGCTATAAGAGATAATGCCCTACAAGAAAATAAAACGGAGATCTTAACTGTCCGATCAATTACTAGTTCTTTAATCTTGTTGTCTTTTCAAGCTTAAATAGTTTTTTACAAAAAGAGGACAGTTTGAAAAAATCCGATTTTTTTGCAAGACCGTTCACATTTCCAAGTAAATCCGAACTTTTGTGGTCTACAGTGTGACCGTGACACGACCCAAACGAGACCCGCATGCGCAGAAGCCAGAAGAATACTCAACGGTGAATGACGTCACTCGTTGCGGAGCCAACGTTAACAATGGATGTCAACAACAATGTTGTCAACAGCGGAGCTCTTTTTGTAATATTAAATTTATTTTCACGAAGGAGCAGCACAATTACAATCCTCTCATTTCAAGAAGGCAATGGAGTCGGGATCGTCTGTACCCACTGTTTTGGAATGTTTAGGAATGTGTATGTGTTGGGGCCGCGCGCGCGTGTGCGTGTGTGTGTAAGAGACAGAAGAGCGTGTGCCGCGATGGAGAAGGGGAGAGGGGCATTCATGATATGTGTTAGGAAGGAAGGAGAACGGTAATAAAAGAAGGTTTCCCCCAGAATAAATGCTATGGACTCTTTATTAAGCTGTTCTGGAGAATCCAAGGATCAGAACAGGGAGGAGGATCCGCCTTGGGACCCCCGCGCTTCTGAGCACGAAAGGGGAGAAAGAAAAAAAAGTCATCGCGGGAAAGGTTCAACACCACGCTCGGCCATTTAGCAGGAATTTTTTTTTTCAAAAACCGCCCGGTTGGCGATAAGAGCCCTGGAGTTTGGCCTGAATAGAGCGATCACCCCAAATATTAATCCAATCGGGACCTTGCTTCCCTTCCACTGACTGGCCTAAGCAGCATCGTCTGCCATGGTTGATGTTTACGTTCTCGTTCCCGTCTACTTCAACGCAAAATGATGACGTTTGTTGCGTGTCGATGACGTACGGTTCGGAATCAAGTCACCTGGCCGGTCAGACGGGGGTCGCAGTTGAAAAGATCCGATACGTATCGGAATCAGGCCGGCAAGCCCAAGGGGCCTGGGTCGCATTTGAAAAGATCGGATCTGTGTCATTCAGGCTACGTTCACACTGCAGGGCTTAATGCTCAATTCGGATTTTTTGAAAAAATCCGATTTTTTTGCAAGACCGTTCACATTTCCAAGTAAATCCGAACTTTTGTGGTCTCCAGTGTGACCGTGACACGACCCAAACGAGACCTGCATGCGCAGAAGCCAGAAGAATACTCAACGGTGAACGACGTCACTCGTTGTTTGCGGAGCCAACTTTAACAATGGATGTCAACAACAGTGTTGTCAACAGTGGAGCTCTTTTTGTATTATTAAATTTATTTTCATGAAGGAGCAGCACAATTACAATCTACTCATTTTAAGAAGGCAATGGAGTCGGGATCGTCTGTACCCACTGTTGTGGAATAGGAATGTGTGTGCGTTGGAGCCGCGCCCGCATGTGCAAGCGCGTGCCGCGATAGAGAATAGGGGGGGGGGGGGGCAGTGTGGGCGCGCATTCATGTTGTGTGTTACAGAGGAAGGAGAACGGTAAAAAAAAAACGAAGGTTTCCCCCAGAATAAATGCTATGGACTCTTTATTAAGACGTTCTGGAGAATCCTGGAGAATCTAAGGATCAGAACAGGGAGGAGGAGGAGGATCGCCTCGGGTTCCCCGCGCTTCTGAGCACAGTCGGAAAGGGGAGAAAGAAAAAAAAATGTCATCGCGGGAAAGGTTCAACACCACGCTCGGCCATTTAGCTGGAATTGTTTTTCTAAAACCGCCCAGTTGCGATAAGAGCCCTGGAGTTTGGCCTGAATAGAGCGATCACCCCAAATATGAATTCAATCGGTGACCTGCTTCCCTTCACTGACTGATCTCAGCAGCATCGTCTGCCACAATAGTTGTTGTTTATGTTCCTGTTCCCGCCTACTTCAACGCAAAATGATGACGTTTGTTGCGTGTCGATGACATACAATTCAGAATCAAGTCGCCTGGCCGGTCAGACGGCGGCCGCAATTGAAAAGATCGGATACGTTTCGGAATCAGGCTGGCAAACCCACGGGGCCTGGGTCGCATTTGAAAAGATCGGATCTGTGTCATTCAGACTGTCATGAAAAGATCTGAATTGGGTCACTTAGGGGCAAAAAATTCGGAATTGGGTCGTTTCAGCCTGCAGTGTGAACGAGGCCTCAGACTGTCATGAAAAGATCGGAATTGGGCCGCATAGGGGCTAAAAAATCGGAATTGGGTCCTTTCAGCCTGCAGTGTGAACGTAGCCTTAATGACCTTGTTTTGCAGCAGTGGAGGAAAATGTTATATTTTAAACATTATGAGAAGTTAAACAAAGCTTAATTTTAGAGTGAACTTATGACCCTCTTATCGCTTGTTTTTTTCGGATGGTAAATGGCGTGTACTTATATCGCGATTTTCTACCTACAAGGCCCAAAGTGCTTTACAGTCAAAGACCCATTCACCCAGTTACACACACATTCACAAACTGATGGCGGCTTCGCTGTTGAACACAGCTGCCTTCCTACCACCAGAGGCAATGACTTGCCCAAGGACGCATCGACTCATGGGCCTGCAAGGCGGGAATCAAACCTGCAATAATACGATCATGGGTCGACCACCCTACCGCTGTACCACAGCTGCCCTAGATCATTAAGCAAGAGTTTGTTTTTAAAGAAACAAGCCTGAATTCTAAATTGTTTAACTCCTCTAGTGTCGCCTCTTTGTGTCTTATCTCTTCCTTTTTTCTTTCTCTTCTGTTGCATCCCAGTCCTCAAAATGATCACAATTACCAAATAGTTTGAAGAAAAATATAAAATCACTTATATTTTGTTTTCATGCTGTTGTTAGAAACCACGGAATAAGGTATATCCACCTATGTTCAACGTTTCTCTAGTGTTCAACCTAGTTATCGTGTATTTACCTCTCATCTGTGGTTAAAGACCCTGTATTTCTAATAACTTTACTCGTTCAATTCCTCTTTATTCAAGAAGACACAGAAGAAGAAGATTGGATACTTAGTAGACACCTACAGCCATTTACTTCACTGGTGACTGACTCTAGCTCTTCCCTAATCTTTCCTAAAATGTTCAATCAAATCAAACTTGCGTCCAGGTTTTTGGAGTTATTGGGTTGTTCAGAATAGTTTTTCAGAACCTTTCAGAACGTTTTGGTTTATAATGACAGTTTTCCGGAAATTATTATCCTTTGTGATGTGCCAAAAATGTTATGGTCACCAGAATAACTTGTGGAAGTGATAATGCACAATAAAGTATCCATCATATGAGGGAGGATGGTCAACAAAGTGAGCATTAATAGAAATGTCCGCACGCCATGGAACCCTTCGCATCAGATAGTTGCTTTCAGAATGTACCTTAATTTCTGCTAATGCACACTTTGAAGACAATTATCCCGCTTACACCATGGTCACTTACAAATCAAATAAATATTCAATCAGTTTTTAGCACTTTAGCACCGGTCTTGGGGGTAACCAGCCCCCCACTACCAGATGAGTCTATTCAGGGAGAGGTGGCAGGCACGACCTGGGGCGACCAAATGGATGCGGTCGAGCCACTCGAGGGCATGGAGGAGCAGGATGCTGCACCCCCGGAGTTCCAGGACACGGTGGACACTGTGCCAGACTCCGGAGCTGAGTCCATCAGCCTCGGCTCTGAGGAGGACGAGGAGGTCAGCGAGTCTTTCCTTCTGCCATCGGCTGCAAAGCCGCTGGCTGGGGGCAACGCGTGCTGCGGTTTCCCAAGGTTCATGCGATGGACCTGCATGATGTCTGCAGAAGAGCAGCTGAAAAGCTGAGCATTGAGTGGCCTGAAGCCCTCACTGAGACCATAACGTCTCGCTACGAGGGAAAAAGACTGCCTAAAGCCAAGTCTTCCAGCAGACAGCAGGGAGGCTCGGCTTTGGACTGGGCCAACATGGAGGAGAAGGGATTCTCGAATATCCCTCCAGTCAAACCGCTGCTGGCATCCCACCTGCACCCGACGCAGAAGTCCACTATGACTTCCGCGGGTCCCGCCCTGCCCTCGAAAGCTGACTGCTGACTGAGTTTCTAGTGCTCCCCTTCGGGCTCTCACTCAGTCCGCGGGTGTTTGGGAAATACACGGAGGCCGCCGTCGCACCCATGAGACAGATGGTAATGTATATAGACGACTGGCTGCTCGCAGCGCAGTCTCCCGAAGAACTCAGGACGCAGGCTGGGTTGCTCATATAGCACCTAACTGCACTGGGCTTCACAGTAAACTGGGAAAAGTGCGTGTTGACACCAGTTCAAACGATCACTTTCATCGGCTTGTCCCTGAACTCAGTCGAGTTCAGAGCGCGACTCTCAGCAGAAGGAGTGACAGCCTTCCGGGCGTGTCTGTCAAAGTTCCGCAGGGGGGCATGGATAACGTTCAGACTGTGCCTCAGGCTGCGAGGGCTGATGGCATAGGCTCTGTCCGTAATCCCTTTTGGTCGCTTACACATGCGTCCTTTTCAGCGGTGGGTGGCGTCGCTCAATCTAAGCCCCGCCCGCCATGGTCACCGGCGGGTGCTTGCTTCGGTGATGTGCATTCTCGCCCTACACAAATGGAGGGATATCTCTTTCCTCACCACGGGTGTTGTCATGGGAACCATGCAAACAAGACAGGTGATCACAGACGCCTAGCTGACAGGCTGGGGAGCCACTCACGAGGGCAGGATGGTGAACGGTCTGTGGGGCTCCCACATGCGATCAGTTTACATAAACTGCTTGGAACTCCTGGCGGTGTCTCTTGCACTGAAAAATTTCTTACCCTTCCTGAAAGGGCGCCATGTTTTAGTCAGGACTGACAACACCACAGTGGTGGCGTATATCAACAGACAAGGAGGGCTGCGCTCAAATCAGTTGCACACGCTAGCACACAGACTGATTATGTGGAGCAGCTCCCGACTTTTGTCGCTGCGGGCCATCCATGTACCGGGGATAATGAACCGGGGAGCCGACCTGCTCTCCAGAGGGAACCCGCGTTACAGGGAATGGAAGCACCACAGCCAGGTAGTAGCCCAGATGTGGAGCATTTACGGTCAAGCAGAGGTTGATCTCTTTGCATCAGCGGAGAACGCTCAGTGTCAGATGCTCTACTCTCTGACGGACCAGAGCCCCCCCCGGGGGTGGACGCTCTAGCGCATGAGTGGCCGTGCCGACTTCTGTATGCGTTCCCACCATTGGAGTTGATTGCCCCTACCCTCACCAGAGTTCGAGAGGGGAAACACTCTCTCATCCTCGTAGCCCCTCGGTGGCCCGGGAAACACAGGCTAGCGGACATCATTCAGATGCTGCACAGCCAACCGTGGCCTCTGCCTTTACTCAGGGACCTCCTGTCGCAGGCCCGTGGGAAATTTTTCATCCTCATCCGGAACGCCTGGCTCTGTGGGCCTGGCCCATGAGAGGCTAAATCTCATGGCAGCGGGACTCCCGCAGAACGTCGTGGACACGATCCAGAGTGCCAGGGCGCGGTCTACCCGCTCCGCCTACGGCGCCAAATTGCGCGTTTTTGAGGACTGGTGCATAAAAATGGCCGTAGTGCCTTTCCAGAGCCCAGTCCCAGTCATTCTATCGTTCCTTCAGGAACTGATTGAAAAAGGTTTGTCCTTTTCCACCATTAAAGTGTATCTGGCGGCCATATCCTCCTGTCACATTGGTCTTAATGACAAAACAGTGGGCCAGCATCCGCTTATTTGTCAGTTTATGATGGGCGCACGTCGGCTGCGACTGGTGTCGAAAAGCCTTGTTACTCCTTGGGATTTACCGGTGGTGCTAGACACACTGTCGTGCGCAACGTTTGAGCCACTGAGACAAGTAAGCATCAAAGCGCTCTCTTTTAAAACAGCTCTGCTCGTTGCACTAGCTTCTGCTACACGAGTGAGCGACATCCATGCGTTGTCAGTTCACCCGTCCTGTTTGCAGTTCTCCAGAGGGGATTCTAAGGTTTGTTGAAACCGAATCCGGCATTTATGCCCAAGGTTTTCAACCCTGCCATATCTTACCACCCCACCCCATTGAGTTTTTGGCGTTCAACCCACCTCCTTTTTCCTCTACGGAGCAAGAGAGGCTTCACACATTGTGTCCTGTGCGGGCGCTCCGCATGTATGTGGAGAGGACGGCTGGCTTCAGAAAATCTGAGCAGCTGTTTGTGTCGTGGGCTTCTCCTAACACAGGTAAGCCCATAACCAAACAACAACTGTCACAATGGGTTGTGGGTGCTATAACCAAGGCTTATAACAGCAAGGGGCTAACACCCCCGGCGGGCCTGTGCTGTTGGCTGTTGGTTGGCCTGTTGGTCTTCGGAGTAAGCTTATCTGGCAATAATCTCCACATTCCATAGTGAGATACTGAAACGAATGTTGAAAGAGAACTCTGAAACATGAGTGAGGTATCTCACCAGATCACCCTCCTTGCCTGGAGCGAGAAGAGGTGTGCTTACTTAGACTGAAGAGAGAAGATGGCGTCAGGCTCTTATAGCAGGAGGAAGTCCCGCCTCCTGAGAGCAGACGTCACCTTCTGTCTGCCAGTCAAGACTGGCGTAATGTAAAAGAGCTTCTGGGGGACAGCGCAGGGGGCGTGTCCCATAGTGAGATACCTCACTCATGTTTCAGAGAACCGGGGTTAAGTTCTTAACCTAAAGTTGCTGTATGCATGTGTTTCTGAATATATAGGCAAAACATTCACCTGGTTGTCTAGGAGTAAAACATACATTTGACAGCTTTAATTATATGTTGGAAATCTTAGCGTCTACTTTTATATGAAGTTAAATGTTTTCTCTTTTTGTGTTACTGCAATAACTTGTTAGACAATGCACACAGCAATGTATAGATATTATTTCCCTCACCAATGCTGTTCCTATTAGTACATTGTAGTAGGGGGTGGCAGTTGTTTAGGTAGTTGAGCAAGCTGGTCAATGATCAAAGGATCAGTGGTTCGATCCTAGCTATTCCCAGTTAACTGTCCTTGTGTTTTTGAGTAACACACTTCACCCTCCTCCCTCCAGCGTTGCTCCCCTGGTGTGTAAATGTGTATCAATGTCCCAGTGATGGTCAGAGGGGCCATAGGCGCATAATGGCAGCCACCCTCCTGTCAGTCTGCCCCAGGGCAGCTGTGGCTACATCAGTAGTTTACCATCACCAAATATGAATGATTGTGAAGAATGGAGATACATTGTAAGCATCTGAACAAGTGCTGATAAACCCAATTTAATATTATTAATATTAAATTTTTAATCTGGTGTCGTTCTTTTTTGTGTATTCATCTTGCTGTGTTTAAAAGGCTACTAAGCTAAACTACAACAAAGTTTATGCTAGAAATCGGTTAAATCTATGAAAAATGTTATATATCTGCCTTGACGTGCAACATTTTCACTCATTCCTTTTGAAGCTTCTGTCTTTCAGTCCAAAAATTCAGTTTCTTAACAGGATGAGGAAACATCTGTTTCTGTGGTGTTCCTGTTTGTTACATTATGTATGTTATAGAGAGTTGAGGTCTAAAGGTTAATATGTGAAAAACTCTACATACATTTTATGAAAAGACTTTGAAAGTTTATTGTATCATATTTTTGTCACATTTGTATGAGGGTAAGGAAAAAGTAAAAACTTTCCTCACAATATTATACCAAATACATGTTTTTGGGACAGTAGAAAAAAAAATAACAAAGTTGAGTTACTCAACTGTTTGTACAGAGGATATTGACATGTTATTAACATAACATTGTTGTTTTTTTTAAACAAATTGTGTAATGTTTTGTTTTTTTGAAAATCTTTTCTAAAGCCTGTGATGAGTTTGGGTTCCTGTTTTTTTTAATACATGGACTTGATGTTGGATTTAATCTTAAGGCAGACCCAACACAGTCATACATGGTCATACAAAAACATGTTTGTAATTTATTATTTTGTTTGTTATTATTCAGTATTTTTAATTTCAAATTATGTGTTACCTCTTCCAAATGGACTTAAAGTAAATTGTCAGTAAATTAGAATAAACTGAAATAATATTTAAATCTGATAGACATAAAAAAAGTCAGTAAAATTATTGTAAAATTTGTTTTACGTCAACAGTTGAATAAAAAGTAAAGCTGATCTTTTCTTGGATGTTGCTTCTGTTTTAAATTACAGCAGAATACTTAAAAAAATGTACAATTGTGCTCTTCAACCTCTGAACCTGAGGTCCCTTTGTAATAAAAGCTGAACAGCATATCTAAAGTAAAGCTATTTTATTTAGCTACTATTGAAGGAAATAGTTGGCATTATGTTTTTATTTTATTTGAGCATTTCCATAAAAACTAAAAAAAAAAAAAATCTTAAACCTGTGACCTTTAATAATCATTTAAAAATGTGATCTGTCCAAATGTCATTCTATTTAAATGTTCAGGTAATTCTCTAACTGTTTCTGTTTTTCAGAATAAGTGTTTGGGTTTTCAGCTCAGCTTAGGTTTTTGTATTACCATTTCACACTGTGGTTGCCATCCCATCCACAGTGACACATGCTCTAACAAAAACCTCATCCAGGTTTTCTGATAGCAGAGCAGGAAACATTTACATTCTTAGTTTTTTTTTTCTTGTGTTTGTTTTTTACATTCACTATAAAAATTGTTAAAATTTCTATTGTAAAACTTTGGTAAAAAATCAGCTTTAGTTTATTTAAAATTACAAAAACATACAGCTGATTTTCTTAATACTTCCAAAAATGTTATTTATTTTTATTAACTTATTGATATTATAACACATCTTATCACATTTTATCTTCTGTATTTGTTCTTCATATTTGTTTCATGATGTGTAGTTTTATAAAGAATGTCCTTTTCAGTGAATGTAGGTTTTTGTCATTGCATGGATCACTGTGGTTCCCATAGTTTCCACTGTGACTCAGCCCCTTACAAAAACCTCACGCTGTTGATCGCTGCTTGATTCTTTTTTATTAGAATTATAACACATCTTAGATACCTTTACTTTTACATTTTGATCTTTAAACATTTATCAAATATTTTCTTCCCCAAAGTGACTCACAAATATGGCACATAAAAAAAAAACATAATTTTTACCTTTAGCGCTGTTGAGAAAATGTTTTGATAAATTTGTTTTTTTTCTGCGTGTAACAAATCCCTCAGTATTTTTCTGCTACAAATTTATGATATAATTTAAATAGAATGAGAAATAAAGGTGGTGTAAACTAGTAAGAGAGAATACGACTTGGTTCTTGTAAATGTTTTTTAATGTAGTGAATGAAAAAATTGAGAAATAAAGCAAAAAAAAGTTAAATAGTGAATTTCTGTGGAGTTACAGAAATATGGCGACTTTTTAATTTTATGTTTGTTTGAAATTTAAAAATGCTTTAGACTTGAGTTGAAAGCAGAAGAGGTTTTTGTATTGCCATTTATCACTGTGGTAACCCCAGTATACACTGTGAGAAACAGTCCTACAAAAACCTGCCCACAAAACCTGATGGGAGTTTTGAACTTTTTGGGTTAATTTGCCTTAATGAATTAAAATATTTTATACTTAATTATTTTTTTAAGTGAGTGACTGCAAACAAACATTTGTACTTAAACAAGAAAATGTATTTTAAAGAAAATGAATAAAAGATACAACTTAAGCAAAACAGATGGAAATATTAGACAGTTTAATTCTAAAATAAATTAGAAAACTGTATGTCTAAAAATTCTGATAAATGTTGTTTTGAAACTAAAATGTTTACTTATTGGTTAGATAAATAAAACTTGGTGTTGTATTCCTGACATCACTGCTGTTTATTTTATGTTTATCTGATAAATACATTTTTACCTTTAACATGTTTTTATTAAATGCAGGATTTTGTTTACATGTTTGTTGGTTTGATTTAAATAATATATTTTATTTAATAGATGTCACATATGACTTATAAAGGCTGGAGGTTTTTGTCATGGTGTTTTTCACTGTGGCCGCTATACCACACGGTGACACAACCCTGAACAAAAACTCCACCCTGCAAGTCACTGAAATGTCCTCTTTTCTAAACTGTAATGCATCTTTTAATTCTGTTGAATTTTCTTTATGTTTGCTGTAACTGCAGTTAGGGAATGTTAATGTTAGTATGCCAGGAAATGTGTAAAATAAAGGTGTTTTTTTGTGAATGTTTCAAATCTTTCTCACTAGATAAAACTTTAACCTTTTTATGCATGACTCAGATTTCAATTATATAAAACATTTTTTTCACTGATTTTCTGTTCCAGATAAAGCTAAATTAACCGCACTCCTAGATTTTATGGATCATTCTATTCTATTCTATTCTATTCTATTCTATTCTATTCTATTCTATTCTATTCTATTCTATTCCTATGCCATGAAGCTATTTAATAGTTTTTCTGAACTTTAATAAATCTTAAATTCTCATCAAGACAACAAAGTGTTTTAAGTTCTAACAGAATTAAATGTAATTTTGCATCAGTGCACTTTTGTGAACAATTAACCAAATATCAAAATTACTGAATTGTTGTTTTTTTTTTTTTTTTCACAGACCATCTAATTTCACCACAAGCCATGAAAAAAATAATTATGGAAACAAATTTTTTAGATAAAGGTAATTTCCTTCTTCTTCTTCTTTTGGTTGCTTATTTTAGGAGTCATAACAATCATTTGCCTCCGTCTAATCCCTTGTCCTCCTCAATAACACCAACCACCCTCTCATTGAATTGAAAAAGTCTCTTAGTGGAGAAATGAAACGTGAAACATGGATTTCTTCATTGCATGAATCCATACTGTTGCTCATAAATGCTCATTTCTGACCTCAGCCTCTCTTCTTCTACTCTTTCCCATAACTTCATTGTTTGACTCATCAGCTTCCTCCATTTCTACAGCTCTGGACGTCTCCTTTGTTCCTAAAATTAAATTAGAAATGGGTTTGTGATTGACAAAACTGATTTGGCTTTGGTTTGATGTCAGATAAAACCCTCTGCATGGGACTGACACATGAAAAGCATTGGATTGTGCCCCCTTGTGGTGGAAGAGGATAACGAATGGGAATACAGTTGGTGGAAAACAATACCAGTAAAGGTAAGATAGTAATAAGGAGAAGTGCCGGCAAAATGACTGACTGGACTGTTTAATAAGATCTTTGACTGTGAGAGGATGTTTAATTGATAGAGGGGAAGTGTTCTGATGCCCATTTCTAAACAGAAAATAGACATGAAGAGTTGAGAAAACTACAGAGGAATAAAACTGATGAGTCAAACAATGAAGTTATGGGAAGGAGAAATTAGCCTTTTTTTTTTTTTTTTGCTTTTTTGAGCAATAGAATGGATTAATCCAAAAGACAAGATCTAAGCAGGATTAAAATACCATTTTTTTTTAATAAACCTTACTGTTTCACAATTTTTGGATACCAAAAACCTTGATCAAACCCCAGCCTGTATCCTATGGAATCCCAAACTGTTATTTATAATTAACATAATCAAATAAATAAATATGACCCTCTGCAAATACACAATCAACCAATAAATATCTCATAAATATATAAAAAGATAAAAAAACTGTGAAAAACCTGCACACATATTTTAAATTAGCCATTATACTATTCAAAATGTTAAATTTTACTTTAAAACCTGTCCATTATTTTAAAACAGATTTTTAAAATATTAAATGTAGTCATGTTGGATATGACTTTAATTTTATGGCTTTTTTCAGAACCCATCCATCTTTCTCCGCTTATCCGGGACCGGGTCGCGGGGGCAGCAGTCTTAGCAGAGATGCCCAAACTTCCCTCGCCCCAGCCACTTCCTCCGGGTCCTCTGGGGGGACCCTGAGGCGTTCCCAGCGTGTCCTGTCCCCGCGGCCTCAGCCCAGTGGGACATGCCCGGAATACCTCTCCAGGAGGCATCCGGAATAGATGCCCGAGCCACCTCAACTGGCTCCTTTTGAGAAGCGGTTCTACTCCGAGCTCACCGCGGGTGACAGAACTTCTCCCCCTATCTCCAAGGGAGCGCCCAGCCGCCCTACAGAGGAAGCTCATTTCAGCCGCTTGTATTCGCTTGTTGGAGTGTCGCTAATCTTCCATGTACTGGAGCTCCGTGAACACACCGGGTGTGGGAGGAGCTACCAGCTCATGTTTTTAGCCTGGTTGCTACATGGAGCGGTGTCTGTGTTTATCTCATTTGCAATACGTGGAAAACCCAGACAATGTTGAGAGATCATGTTTTAACTTTGAAGAGTTCTACATGGTAATCCTGTTTCCATGTTTGAGTTCATGAGATCATCCCAGCTTCAGCTCCCTGACGGCCGTTTCAGCAGCATTTCTCCATCTCTCTCTGACCGAGTTTGAAAACTTGCTGTCCCGCTTTAACCTAAGAGGGAAAAATAAAACCAGAGGAACTGATTTATAAATATCGTCTCGATGAAAATAAAAAATTATCATAAGGTTCAGGAGTCCCGAACAGGTTGGCGCTGCTTTCGGGTCTCTGTCTGGCTGCCAGCTCGCCTCCCGGGAGCTGCCACAATGATGGCGTGTAAGGGAAACAGATGTGACGACAGACTGGATCTGTGAGCACAGGCGGCGGAGCTGTGTTAGCTACAGAGCAGAGAAGAGCTCTGAGAGGATAGGAATGAGGATGAGAATGAGGATGTTTGGATAACCAGCACATTTTCCAATGCAAAAAACCCTTTTGCATTTTCATTTATGACCCCCTATGGTCCGCTGTCATAGAAGCATCGGGTGTTTTTTTTGTTGGGTCTGACGATTTTCAGATGACTTTTGGCCTGAAAAACTGGGACACTATCTAGCAATCCTGCATAGAGAACGAGAGTCTGGAGTATTTCAACAGGAACTTCAAGACGTGGATGACCGGCACTTAAAGAAAGCTCCTCTATTGTGTAGTCCACACGAATCCTCAAACTACAAAATCAGATGATCAAATGTTTGCATCTTTCGCAGCAGACATATTGTTTGTCTCTATTTGATCCTCTAATGTCAGCAAAGCCGTGAGGATGTTGCAGAAACATGTCATCTTTCGAACTGGCACACCGCAGAGCGGGTATCTAGGAATACGAGTCGATTTCAGGGGATCTACCAATGTTCATAAAGATAGTGATGCTCATGCAAAGGAGTTTCTCAACCTTTTGCACTGTATGGATTTCACACAGCATGTCACACAGCCTACCCACAACAGGGGGCACACTCTAGACTTGGTGATAACCTATGGCCTGTCCTGCAGCGTGTCCTCTGTTGTTGACATGGCTGTGTCAGATCACTATTGTATATTTTTTAATATCACCAGTTTTACTCGACAGGAAGCTCCAGTGAGAACTGTGAGGAAACAATAAATTACTCCTGATATGGCTGCAAATTTTATTAATATTTTACATCAAACTCCCGCTCAGATTTTACCTGCATCATGTGATTTTATGGTTAAACATTTTAACAACAAACTGCAGTCAGCCACTGATGCTGTAGCTCCACTTAAAACTAAAACGTTGAAAACTAAAGCTACAGCACCCTGGAGGAATGAACCAATCAGAGCCATGAAACGTGAATGTAGGAGAGCGGAGAGAAAGTGGAGATAAACAAAATTAATACATCGCGATATTTTTAAAGAACAGCAATTGATGTACAGTCATGCAATAAAAAAAGGATCCTGGAGTTTCCGACCTCGGTCGGAAAGAAAAAAAGAGAAGTCATCGCGCAGGAAAGGTACAACAGTGTCCCTGCAGATGTCCACCTGAATCCTTTCTTCCTCCATTAAAGACAAGATCTCTACATCTGTGTGATGCTTCCGTCTGAGGAGGAGAATTTTCTGGCATTGTGAACGTTCTAATGCTAATAGAACAGACAATTTATTTCCTCTTTTTTGTTTTATGTTTAAACGGAGCTTCCTCTTGAAGGAAAACCTTGCTTCCGCTTTGGCAGGTTCCTCAAACGTGTTCAGAATCGAGGAGAGAAAAATGACCCAGGATTCAGACGATTAAAGATTAACAAAGTTTATTCCCTAATACAAGTCTTGACTTTTTGCTGGTTCCAACCGGTTCGAGTCCGTAGCACTTCACACTTCTTGTTAAGTGTGTGGGTGTCAAAAACCGTGGCCTCTTGTTGACTTCTGCTCACTTTTCAAAATTTCCCCACACCTGCACGATGTACATCTGATTTCTGTCTGCAGACGAGGGGCCCCACTTCCTGTCGTTCGAGACAGGCTGTGCTGTGGCTTTTTGTTTTCTGCTCAGCGCATCCTGCATATGCTTTTGCTCTAACACTTCTGTAGCAGCGGGGTGAAAAGGTCAGGCATCAATGAATGCACACCAAGTGTTGAAGATTAATATTTCAAATTCAGTAAAAGATTAGAAACAAAATGCATACATCTCTTCACTCCCTCTCTTGAGCTCACAATGTGAGCTCACAAAAGTCATTACCACAGTACAATAATAAAACATTTCAACAGGTCTCCATGACCTGTGGTCTCAAGCAAAATCAAGGTAAATAAATGAGCATTATAAAGGCAGTAGGTGAATACACGTGTGTGTGCCAGCAAAAACCTGCCAGGGCGAACTTATGACCTTCTGTGAGAAACTTTCAGTGAACATTGGGACAGGACAAAAGTCTGGCAACGACTCTGTGCACCTCGGAAGCCATCACTAAGGATATGCATGCATCACCAGTCCAGACCTTAGCTTAAGTCTGTTTATAACAGTGACATAGAACAAGGAATGAAGTAGCAAATACAGAAAACAAACAAATCCAATTTTTTTTTTAAATAAAAATAAAAAAATAAAAAATAAAAATAAAAATCATAACACTGTAAAAACATAAAAATGATAACACTTCAAAAAAGAAAAAATGATAATACTTTGAAAAGAATAAATGATAACACTTAAATGTATCCTTAAAATATGAGCCATAAATTTCCTTTAAAAGTAAAGCAATAAAATCATAAGTTGGAAATACAAGTAATAAGATTCTTCTAAGAGTAAAACAATAACATCATAAATGTAAAATGTAAGCAATAAAATTCCTTTAAGAGTAAAACAATGAAATCATGAGTTTGAAATATAAGAACTGAAATTCCTTTAAGAGTGTGGCAATACTGTTACACTTCACATAATACTCCGCGGTGGTGGCAAGAGGTACTTTGTCTTCAACCTGCTCTTCCTGTCAACACAGTCATCTTTCACAGTAGTTATTTAAAACTGTTAAAACATCAAGCAAGCATGAATTAAACACTAAAAAGCTTTCAAAAAATCTTCCCTTAAAGTGTACCCTTACATTCAAAAAAATCCCTTAACTTTCCCCTTAAATTTTAAATGTAAGTTTTTCCTTAATTTTTTCCTTAAGTGTACCCTTAAATTTCTCCTTACACAAAATCCTGTGGGTAAAAGAGCCTTGAGGTTAAGGGAACAGAAGGGGTTAAGGCACAAGCATTTACATGAGATGGTCGTCGACAACAACAGGTAGAGATGGATCTGCATGTGGTAGCATGGAATACTGTCCGTGCTCCCGGTCTCCTGCTCCCACCGCCCTCTCTATGAGGTGTGTCATAAGGGTCGTCGAACACTCGTGTCCTTCTGTATGTCCCACAAGCACAAAAATATGTCCTGGAACCTGTGAATCCACCACCACCAAACTTCCTGTCGTTCGAGACAGGCTGTGCTGTGGCTTTTTGTTTTCTGCTCAGCGCATCCTGCATATGCTTTTGCTCTAACACTTCTGTAGCAGTGGGTGAAAAGGTCAGGCATCAATGGATGCACACCAAGTGTTGAAGATTAATATTTCAAATTCAATAAAAGATTAGAAACTTAATGCATACATCTCTTCACTCTGGAGGAGGGGGCATATGTAACACTTTACTTCCGCATTGGTGTTCGGATGACAGGTTGATGACGTCAGGTGACAGATGAACTTCAAGTTTTGTGAATGAAAAGGAGAATAAAACCTGCAGCGGTCCTCTACACCCAAACTTGTCTCTGAGCTCCTTATTTTACATATGAAACTCCGCTTTGCCGACACCGAACCCCGGAAAGCCAGCTACACTTAAAAAAAAATCAAATTTTGAGTCACCAAAATGTTCAGAATCTCTTTGTTTTTTAAACCTACCCGGAAAGAAAGCTTCACAAAAGGCTCCACATAATCTATGCTTTTTTTCTCGTAAATTTACGAGATATTATCTCGTAAATTTATGAAATAAGAACTTGTAAATTTAGAAGTGCTGCGGTTATGTCATCGTGTTGCGGGTAATTTCATCGCGCTTCGGGTAATGCCATTGTGTTTTTTCTTTTGTATGTAGTGTGAGCCCTGTCGGCCACCGTAGTTAATAAAAGACTAGTTACCAAGCCCTGAATATTATTATTCCTGCTCGACCCTAAAGTACAACACCCCGTACCGCAGCGGTTGTCCGTCCGTTGGCCAGCCAGCTGCCCAGATCTAGGTGCAACAGTCCACGACATGCTTGCAGCCTACTGTCGCCACTAGGGGTTTGTATTGGCAGGAGTCTGGCAATACAATATGTATCACAATAGGCTCCCCAGGATATGATATGTATCCCGATATTGTATCGGGACATGTTATCTTTCTTTCTTTTATAAAGTATGACTTAGAAAAAGTTCTTCCTGAATTTCAATACGTCTTCCATTGTAATAGAATTGTCACATTCAGTTATTTAATGATCACAGTGTTAAGCTCTGCAACTGTATTTCATATGTAAGTTGCTTTTATCCAGGCAAATTCATAGTGCTTTTATTTTGGTAACATATAATATAGAAATGGAACTGTCAACCTTGTCTGAATTCCAAAACAAAATATATTACAGTATAAGAAAAAAATGGAATAAAAGTGCCTTGACCAATAAGGTTCTAAAAGAATGATTAAGTTAACAAAATGTTGTTTATTGTCAATATTGCTTAATGTAGCTTCTCCAGTCCTTTTAAACAGTTCAGGAGCCTGAATGGTGCTTCAAAAATAAAGGGGGGAAAAAACCCACAAATTCTTTCCAGAAAAAATAAAAGTGTGATGATGAGGCAGGATGACAGGGTGAAGGAGAGCGCACCGTTGCAGCCCTGCTTTCTCACATGCGGAGTATACTAGTAACGGTCATTGCCACCATGTTGGCCTTTTTTGAGAGCGTTGTACACATCAGTCTAATCAGTCGGGTCGCTAAACTAGAATCTATTGCTTGGAGGTTCTGCAGAATTTGGGCCTGCTTTGCCGATAGCATTCTGGCCGCTATGCAGTGTTTCACTCGTTCTTATCTAAACCCGCTAAGAAGCACTGCAATCTGCGTTTTTATATGTTATTGGCAGCAACATAGCTCAGTTTCAGTTCGGTTAAAAATGAAGTAGTTCATGTCTCATAACAACGAAAAAGCTGCCTCTGGGCGAGGTGTGCCTTTTGTTTTCTGTGGTGTAGAGCTGCTCGGGGTTCCCCTCTGCACCTGCTTGCAGTGGTCATGTCCTTCCACGAGAACATACACAGCACAGTCTGCTACAGTGGTGCAACATCTGAGGTCTTCCCCGTCAGCAGTGGAGTAAAACAGGGCTGTGTCCTTGCACCTACACTTTTCAGCATCTTCTCCATGCTCCTTCAATATCCCTTCAAGGATTACAGCAAGGGTATCTACATGCACACCAGGTCAGAAGGCAAGTTCTATAGTTTAGCCCGTCTACCTGTCAAGACTAAAGTCACAGAAGTACTCATCCGTGAGTTGCTCTTTGCTGATGATGCAGCCTTGACATCACACACTGAAGGTGGCCTTAAGCAGCTTGACTGTCGCCTCTCCCTGTCTCCCACGCCTACAAAGAGTTTGGTCTTACCATCAGTCTGAACAAAACCAAATGTAGTGGCCCAGGGCACTGAAACCCCCCAACAATCGCCATTGACGGATACATCCTGGACGTTGTGGAGAACTTCACCTACCTCGGGTCCATGATCTCCACTTCATTGTCCATCGACTCGGAGATCAACAGCAGAATCGCTAAGGCAGCTGCAGTAATGGCCAAACTGACCCAGCGAGTGTGGAACAATTCCAGCCTTACTGAGAAGACCAGACTGCGCGTCTACCAAGCCTGCATGCTCAGTACTCTCCTCTATGGCACCGAGACGTTGACCACCTATGTAAGGCATGAGAAAAAGCTCAACATCTTTCACTTGCTTGCTGCAGATCAAGTAGCAGGACAGCGTCCCAATCACCGAGGTGCTGGAACAACGCAACGTGAACAGCATGCACTCAGCACTTAGTGAGAGACATCTGAGGTGGCATGGCCATGTCATGAAAATGGATGCAGGCCGCAACCAGTGGTCAGAGGTTGAAGTAGAGAAAACAAGAGACAGACAAAGATGCTCAGAAATAATTAAATAAATATCGTCCTGACAGCATTTTAAATCGATGCAAGTATCGCCAAATGAACTACCGCGATATATTCCCGAATCGATTTTTTTTAACATCCCTACTCGCTGTTGTGAGTATAACGTATGTTGACCACTAGGTGGCTCTACCGGTTGGTATTAAAGTGGTTGCATAGAAGAAGAAAGGGCATGGTGGATGTAGCACAACGGTGGCTAATAAAAGAAGTGACTGGAAGCTAACTGGCTCGTCATCATTTTGGAAACACAAACATTACAGTCGCCACACCGCACATGCACAAAAACCCAGCCGACTGCTAGTTTACAGGGAACTGTGAATGAGTCTACTCGTAAGTTCCCACTCCCTGTCCCGATATGAGCATTGAAAGCCTGGCTTACCTGCCTGCTAATTCCCGTTTCCACTTACTGATGACTCAATGTATCGCAACCACAAGAGGTCATATCAGAAAGGGGAGTAGGAGGGCTTTTTAAAGCACCATCTCCCAATTAACTCGGGTGCAGCCTCATAATTAGTGGGCGTGTCCTACTCATCACACTCATCAGACATGGTTGAGCAAATACATTGACTCATGACAAGCATCTCCATCCAGCTGCTCCTCAACTTCAACAGACTTCTGGAATTTAAGGCCCCTTAAAGAAGAGAACATACACACTTTAAAGAAATTAAGGCCTAGTTGCCGATCAGATAGGTAAATTAAAAATAATAATATAATTACAGCAAGTCCAATAAAATATTTAACAAATCTAGTTAGTAGAAGGTTGTTTCTTTATGTCAGACATACAAACTACTTCTGTAAAAGAGGTGACAGCATCCAAACCTAAACCTCTCTTTGTTCTCTTCTACTACACTAGCTCTTAAGGTAACCAGTTTACAGATGTAATACCTCCTCCTTGAAAAAGGCCAGTGAGGCTATTTGAAGGGGTAGATTCTTGTTGAATCTTTCTCTGAAGATGCCTAGAAATGTATCCTGTATTGCTTGCAGCATTACGGAAGTGCTCCTCAAATGGAAATACATTAACACTTAATGCGTTGTCTGAAACTCAGAAATTTAAATGTCTACCCAGAACCCAACAAAACAAAAACATAAATACTATCTCGACAAACAATAATGAATATACATATGTAGCCTTTCTCAGAGTATGGGTGTTTAAAGAATGGAAACAGTGTCATGTTCCCAAGAGCAAATTCTTCTCTTACAGCTTTGGTGGAGAGATGTCTGGGACGAGATTCAATCGGGATCACTAATATAATAGCTAAACAGTTTCAATTATTATTTTTTTGTAGTGCACACAAACTGGGCACCCATGTTTATCAATCATGTGGGCCACTATTATATTGACCAGTTATCTTCTGGCAGAATATTTAAGAGTCTGTGATGTGTGATGTTCTTCAAGGACCTCCTCACCACCTGAACTGGTTCCAAGTATGGCTTCGATCAACTTAGGGAAGACAAAAATTGTAATCAGGCGGGAAATAACAAATGTTAACAATAATTGAGCTTTGTTACAACCTTTTTTGCAGAAACTGCATTGATTGTTCCTTCAGCTCTTGATTTTTTCCTTGGGATCTCATCTAGAGGTGTAGTTGATGCAATTGCACTTGAACTAAAGCTTGAGTTAGACCATTATGATGGAGAGGACAAGGAGCAATTAATTAAGTCTTGGAAAAAAAAAATTAATTCCAGAAATAAAAAATATAGACACCATTGTTCACAAGCACCAAACCTATTTGCATTGTTGTTGTATTCTAAAAGTCATTCCACATTATACTACAAATGTGTTCTTTAGACTGATATATTTGAGGGAAAAAATACAGGATCCACCATTTGACACTAAATTGCTTCCTAACTGACCCTTTTAAATTTCTCACCAGCACTTGAGGAAACTGTTAAAACCATGCTGCCTTGGCTGACAAGGTCAGGGAAAATGTCTGGTAACGATTTCTTTTATAGTACAGTACTTACAGTGTACTTAAGTGGTATTTACATGGTACCTATTGTGTAACTACTGGGTACTTTCAGGGTACCTACATGGTACTTTCTATGGGACTTTACTGGGTGCTTACATGGTACTTTTATGGGACTTTACTGGGTACTTACATGGTACTTTTTTGTGTCTAGTCTGTACTTACATGGTACTTACCATATATTTATATGGTGCTATTTGGTTCATACCTATGTGGTACATACTGTGTATTTATAATATTCTTACTGGATATTTACATGTCATGCAAAGGTGTCTTTTGTGGTACTTACCACATATATGAACAAGGTAAGTACAAATAAAGTACCTTGACCTTTAGGTCTGCACTCACTGCATGTTTCATGGTATTTACTATGAATTTACCACAGAAACTACCCCTTAAGTACACTGAAACTGGACTGTAAAAGAAAGTCAGCCCTATTTCCACTCAACTACATGGTACTTTCATTACTAAATACTGGGTATGTTCACTTGAATATTACTTGGTACTTACCCCTTAAGTACACTGAAACTGGACTGTAAAAGAAAGTCAGCCCTATTTCCACTCTATTATATGGTACTTTCAGTAGTAAATACTGGGTATGTTCATGTATTACCTTCCTTTACAGTGTACATACACACTTGGTCTTCTGACCTCACCAAATGAGACAGTGCTAACTTGTTGGTAAAGGTCAAATAACTGCATTGTAAAAACATATTCCTACTTGTAACATGAGGCAAATATAAAGAGAAACAATACAGCAGTAATAACAAGAATCTTTAATATGATACATGTCTGCACCATACAAAGTGTCATCACAATGAAATGTTTTAAGTACAAAACAGTACAAAGGAGAATTCCAAAAAACACATTATTGGCCTGAGGGTTGTGTTTTTTGTACGTCAAAATTCCTTCAGCAGAGTTTGGTAACGGTGCAGGACTTCTTCAGGGTTTGTAACTGCAAGAAAATTCACAATAAAAGCTCAAATGAACATAAAAAGCATAAATACTTTTATAAAGTACTACTTACGTTTTACTTATTTAAAAAATTTCTGTAATGAGTTTGATAAATCTCTGTGAATTCTTTATTGCTTTGATTGCAATGCTTGAAATTAATCAATTATCCTCATTTATAAACATGATAGATTATTCACAACTTTATATTTTAGTTACATAAACAAAAACAACAAAAAAGAAATCAAAGAAAAATAAATCAAAATTGCCATAAAGAATCTAATTTGTTTAGACAAAGATTGTCAAAGTAATGTTTTAATTGGCAATTGCTGTGTGTATTTCTTCTTTATAAATATTTTTCACACCCATAATTTGCATTAGCATCAAACACATGGCAGTGTAAAAGAAAAGGAAAAAAAAGAAATAAATAGGCAATTTCAAAGTCAACACAGTTACTCAAAAATATGTTTTAAATTTTCAAACAATTACCTTCACTGTTGGGTGGTATTGTTGTCTCTATCATATTTGATAAAATAAATAAAAATAAAATAAAAACGGAGAAAGAAATGAACATGGGGAAAATGCAGTTAAACTCTACATTCATGTAAATAATATGTCCACTTGGTGGATTTAGCTTACTCTCCTGTGGCTTCACGGATTTGTCTGGGATGTCTTCTTCACCATTGCTGATCTAAAGCGGTAAAAAGACGGAAGTACGTCATCATTATTTTCAAAATAAACGCCTTTCTTTGATTTTCCCAGAAAGACATGCGCTCAAACGAGCACTGAACAACAGACTTCATCATTTAGGCTACGTGCTAGTTTTACAGGTGCTCCTCTCCTGGTAAGTAACAACAATGTTTGTAGATTTTCATTACAAACTTTGAAAAGTTATACATTTTGAAATAACTGAAATTATTGCAGTAAAGTAGCAGACATGCTCTGACGTCACGTTTCAAACACTGAAAGAGCGGCTTGAAATCACGAGGTTAGCTTCTTTATAAAGTTTGATCAGTTTAAATATTTACATATAATTTATCCAATATTTACAAAAACACTGGCTTACCTGCCAAATGAAGAGAAATTCAAACTGTTGCACGCGCCTCGAGGCCCTCCGGATTAATGCACGTTCACCCTGGGGGGTTGTCATGCTGCATTCAAGTGTGCTGGGAATTTGCAACTTTGCTCGCCCCGACCTACTTAACAAAAACCCACACTCTGGGTGTTTTTAGTATTAAAAGTAAATATTTACCTTATTGTTTTACATATTTTCCTGACAGTATATATTAAAACAAGTCCATGTTTAAAACAATATTTAAAAAATGTCAAGTTTTGAATAATTTATTATCATGTTTATAAATGAGGATGATTGATTAATTTCAAGCATTGCATTCATAGCAATAAGGAATTCACAGAGATTTATCAAACTCTTTACTACGACAGAGTATTAGGGCCACCAAAAAAAAAAAAAAAGTTAAATTACGACTTTTTATCTCGTAAATTTACGAGATAAAAAGTTGTAGATTTACGAGATAAAAAGTCGTAAATTTAGGAGATAAAAACTCGTAAATTTAGGAGATAAAAACTTGTAAATTTAGGAGAAAAGAACTTGTAAATTTACAAGATTTTAAGTCGTAAATTTATGATTAATGTGGACGTGAGCATGCAGAGCAGCAGGTGAACGCCGCGCAGCAGCAGAGCAGACCCACTAAACTTTGTTAAGCAGGCGAGATGAATGTTCATTGATAATGTTCCAAATGTCTGGAAGCTATTGATGGGTGGTGCGGGATCTCTGCAGCCCGATGAAAACATCGTCGGTATTCCTGCAGCTGTCCACGTCAATCCTTACTTCCTCCACCAAAGACAAATCTCTACATTTGTGTGACGCTTCCGTCCGAGGAGGACCACTTATTTGTCATTTTCAACGATCTAATGATAATACAAAAGACTATTTTCATTCCTCTTTATTGTTTTATGCTGAAACGGGACATTTCATCTGCAGGAGGGGGCGTATGTAAAACTGTTTACTTCCGCATTGGTGTTCGGATGACACGTTCATGACGTCAGTTGACAGATGAACTTCAGGGTGTGAATGAAAAGGAGAATAAAGGCTGTAGCGGTCCTCTGCACCCAAATGTGTCTCTGAGCTCCTTATTTTACGCATTCAAATCTGCTTTACTGACACTGAACCCCGGACAGACGGTTCCACTGACAAAAATCTGATTTTAAGTCATCTAAAGGTTCAGAATCTGCTTTTTAAACCTGTAATCCGGAAATAAAGCTTCCCAAAAGGCTCCACGTATTTAATCTTCAAGCTAGGCTCCGATAAACGGACAACTTTGGTGTTTTCTCCTCAATCTACGACTTTTTATCTCGTAAATTTACGAGATAAAAAGTTGTAAATTTAGGAGATAAAAACTTGTAAATTTACGAGTTTTTATCTCGTCGTAAAAAGTCGTAATTTAACTTTTTTTTTTTTTGGTGGCCCTAATACTCCGTCGTACTTTACAGAAATGATTAAATACGTAAAACATATTTTGTACTTCATCAAAGTTGTTGTGCTTTTTATGTTCATTTGAGCTTTTATTGTGAATTTTCTTGCAGTTACAAACCCTGAAGAAGTCCTGCTCCGTTACCAAACTCTGCTGATGGAATTTTGACAAACAAAAAGCGCGACCCTCAGGCCAATAATATGTTTTTTGAAATGCTCCTTTTTACTGTTTTGTACTTAAAACATATTTAATTGTGATGACACTTTGTATGGTGCAGACATGTATCATATTAAAGATTGTTGTTTTCACTGCTGTATTGTTTCTCTTTACATTTGCTTCATGTTACAAGAAGTAGGAATATGTTTTTACAATGCAGTTATTTGACCTTTAACAACAAGTTAGCATTGTCTCATTTGGTAAGGTCAGAAGACCAAGTGTGTATACACACTTTATAGGAAGGTAATATGTGAACGTACCCAGTATATCCTACTGAAAGTACCATGTAGTTGAGTGGAAATAGGGCTGACTTTCTTTTACAGTCCAGTTTTAGTGTACTTAAGGGGTAGTTTCTGTGGTAAATTCATAGTAAATACCATGAAACATGCAGCGAATGCAGACTTAAATTCAAGGTACTTTATTTGTACTTACCTTGTTCATACATGTGGTAAGTACCATAAAAGACACCTTTGCACAACATGTAAATACCCAGTAAGTATATTATAAATTCCCTGTATGTACCACATAGGTATGAACCAAATAGTACCATATAAATACACAGTAAGTACCATGTAAGTACAGATAAGACACAAAAAAGTACCATGTAAGTACCCAGTGAATTCCATAGAAAGTACCATGTAAGTACCCAGTAAATTCCATAAAAAGTACCCTGAAAGTACCCAGTAGTTACATAATAAGTACCATGTAAATACCACTTAAGTACACTGTAAGTACTGTACTGTAAAAGAAAGCATTACCAAAACTTCTTACAGAATATTAAACTGATGGTGAATAAACGTGTGTAGCCAATTATGATGACCCGTATAAAACAAAATGTATCTTGTTTAAAATACTAAAATTACTTGTACGTATTTTTTATTTTTTCATTTTAGATTTTCGTTTTGTTTTTGTACCAAATACTCAGCTTAGTTTTTATTGAACATTTAACATTTTTATTATATCTGTATTTTTTTTTTTTAAGTGATGGCAAATATCTATTATATTATTGTTTTCAAACACAAATTGTTTGGTTTTTACAGTTGCTGAGTTTTGTCCAGGTTTGTGTTTGTTTGTCTCACTGTGGGGCGTCTCTCACAGTAATACACAGCTGTGTCTTCAGGCTGCAGATTCTGTCCTGTTCTCGTCACTGTTCCTGCAGAAGTGCACTAAAAAAAAAAAAGATGCAAGTCCCTCTTTCATGTAACTCAATTGAATTCTGTTTGTTTTATTTAAATATATTTATTTTAAAATAATGTATCTACATTTACTTGACCTAACACAAAATGTATTAATAGTTTCACCTATAAACTCCAGTAATCCAAAATAAATGAGTTCAAGTAAGGGGCATGCTGTGCGCACGTTGAATGTTTTTCCTTTTTCATTCATTCATTTTCTATGCAGTTTTTTCCCTTTTGGGGTCACGGGGCTGCCGGAGCCTATCCCGGCCACTTGTGGGCGAAGCCAGGGGACATCCTGGACAGGTCGCCAGTCTGTCAGAGGGTAGAATGTCCTCAATCACACACCCATGCTCTCTCACACTCACACCTAGCGACAATTTAGAGTTGCCAATTAACCTATGAAGCATGTTTTTCCTTTTTCTCTTTATTTATTCTTTTTATAGTATCTTCTGCCGTTTTACGGCTACAATTTTTCACCTATTTTAACCATTTAACTATTAAAATGTTCAGCTCTTTCGTCTAATGCCTGCTATGACTTTTGGTCCTTCAAATCCTTCGACTTTTCGAAGAGAGAAAACTTTTGTTTGTGTTTTTCCACATAAAAAAATGTACTGTGGCTTGGAATCGTTTCAACTCGGTTTCTCCCAATACGACAATACATGACGAACCTCATTTATAGAAAAAATGATTCTATGGTTTTATACTGGCGGCTGTAAGTTGCCACAAAAGTGTAAGGTCAGTGGATCTGTCAACGGGATTAGTATGTAGAGGTTTTAAGTTCAAGACTGGTTGAATATCGGTCTCAGATGACCTCTTTTGCCTTGCCTTTCTTGATAAAATTGAGTTTGACTACCTCAATTATATTTCATTGCATGGAAGAATTTTCTTTAAGGTGGGGCTACTCATATTTATTGGATGGAAATCCTGCCCACAATTAAATTGAGTTCAGCCAACGAGTTATTTTTTGAGTGTCTCTCTGCTGCAGCTGAACTTGTTTTTCAGAGCATCAGTTTGATGGAAGCTCCCAACACCATACTGATGAAAAATCCAGTCCATTGGTTTTCCTTCTGGCTGTCTGATCCAGCCTGTTGCATAGCTGCTAGCAGTCAGTGAATATCCAGAAACCTGACAGCTGATGGTCAAAGACTGTCCAGGCTGAACAACCTTTGAGTCTGGCTGGATGAGATCAATACTGTCCACACCTGTGGAAACACAAACCAACATCATCTCCATCATTCATCTGAATCTGAAATGTTTCTGATCTGATTATTGCTGTGAATCCACTGAAATCTCCTCACAGGATCCAGCTGTCAGCAGCAGCATCAGAGCTGCAGAGAACATGGTTGATGCTGAAGATTGACTGAGGTCTTTCTGACTCACACTTCACTTCCTTATATATGAACACTGTATTTAATTGTGTTTAATGAAAATTATATTTAAATAATGTGAATGGCCTCTCTGAGGTATTTTATTTTAGTGAACTTTTGATTCAATGAAGTTTAAAAATGAAAAAGAAAATATTTTCAAAAACCAGTCTGGATACAGGTGTATTGTAGTTAAAAGAGACAAAATGTTTTGAAAATGCAGATCATTGAACATTTAATGTTTCAGGTGAGACATGTTCATCTGTCATTGTGTGACCTTGAACACATCATCAGTGGTGTTTCCTGAACACACAGGGCACTGTGGGACTCTTAACAGAAAGCCTACAGGATCAAACCCCAGTCTGTGTCAGAGAGGCATCAACTGTGTTTAGAATCATTACTTTTTGCTTAAATAGTTTACTACAAAGTCAGAGAAAGATAAATGAAAAATAAAAGATTGCTTCAGGGTTATTTTACTTCTCTAAAGTAAGAGATGTTTGAATGTCCATACACATAAGAAGTTTTTGATTTGAAAAACTGAGTGAAAATAAAAATATTGTTTTTTTTTTTTTTTTGCCAATTAAATTCAAACAGTCAGAATAAAAGAAATTCCAACTAAATTACTTTGTTGCTGCTAAGATAAAATATTTCATGTAGAGAAAATCACATACAAACTATAAAGACTGTAAAATCTTACACAATGTGATAAAATACAGCTAGAGTAAGTTAGAGTAAATGATATGGATGTTATAAAACATTGTTCTTGTTTAGAGTAGGTATGGCCCAACTAAAGGCCTGACCAAAATAAATTACCTAAAGTAGGTAGAAAACAAACAAACAAACCCTAAATTTCAGAGTCAGCTTTTCTCCTTTCTCGCTTTTCCTAAATTTGTTTTAATTTGACTCCTTTGAAAGGGTTCTTGGAAAATATCAATTTTCCCTTTTTTGTATTCACTGGATAATTTTTAAAAGAACGGATAAGAGCTTTTTGCTTCATGTGGTGTTTTTGTACAGAGTTTCTGTCTCTTGAGTCACTGTGTCTCTAGCGCAGTAATAAACAGCAGAATCCTCAGCTCTCAGACTGTTCATCTGCAGATACACCTGCTGTCTGCTGTTGTCTCTGGAGATGATGAAGCGGTTTTTCACTGACTCTGAGTAGTAGATGCTGCTGCTGCCAGAGCTGATATAAGCGATCCACTCCAGTCCTTTTCCAGGAGCCTGTCTGACCCAGCTCATCTCATAGCTGCTGAAAGTGAATCCAGAGCCTGTACAGGTCAGTTTGTGGGATTCTCCAGGTCTTTTAACCTCAGATTCAGACTCAGTCAGAGTCTGTCCATCAACAACTGGGAAGAAAAATCAGAAAACTGGATTTATAAAAAGGAAAACATCATAAATCTACAATATCTGCATGATAATGTTCACCTGCATAACAGAGAGTTAAAAGCAGCAGTCCTGTCCTACAGTCCATCATGTTCAACTGAGTTCAGTGTCTCTGCTGTCATCTCTGCTGTCAGATAAATAGAGGAGGAAGACGTCCATGTTTGCATTGACTCCACCTCACAGAAGACGTCTGTGTCCCCTGCCTTCGCCCATATGTGGCCGGGATAGGCTCTGGCAGCCCCGTAACCCCAAAAGGGATAAACGGAAGAAGAAGATGAAGATGATCATGCTGTAGGTGGTTTCCTTTGTTGAATTTCTGTCACATTTTTTCATCATATCTTTATTAATATTTCTTTGTTGGTTCAATAGGTATTATTCATCATCACAGAAAGTAACATTTTTTATATACTTTCTGTGCTTTTTTAGTCAACATTTTACAACAAATATTGTGTTGAGTAAAAGATAAGAGTCCATTGGGTCCCAATTTTAAAGTCTTTGGTATGAGTCAGCCTGGACTTGAAATCACAACATTCCAGTTACTGCCCTGTAACACTCACCATAACCACAAGGCCACAAATCTGATAAAGAAGCTGGACAAAGTTCATATTAGAATGAATCTAAATCTAGCTAAGTTATAGTGAGTTCAGAATACAGCAATTATCTTTTCTTCAATGAGACTCACAGGATCCAGGAGCAACAAAACTACAGACAACACAATGAAGATGATCTGATGTTTTTACATGCAACTTTATGAATGTTATAAATGCTGTATTTGCATAGAATCTAAATACTATGAATCCAATTGTTTTCCTTGAATCTGTAATTAATCAGTTACAACGAATATTTTTAGAAAGAGTTTTGAATATTTCATTCAAGTTATTTGTGCAAATGTTAGATTGAAAAGTTCTAATTTAGTGTAGAAACAGAACAAAACTGAAAATTTTAACAAAATAAGATCATTTGAAACTGCATGTCTTTTATTTAACATCCTTTAATTTTAGAAAAAAAAACAATATATTTTATGTTTTACAAAGTCACAAGCATTAAGTGTCAGTTCCAAATTTTTTTGATCAATTTTTATTTTCAGGTCTTCCTAAACACAATGACATAAGTATTGACATCATATTATGGATTAAGGTCTGCTTGCTTTCAATGAGTCGATCTCGCTCCAAAATAAAATAAAATTGCTTTCGTTTGACTTTTTGAAAAGACACTATCGATTATTTGATTAATGTCACAGTTTTTAATTTTTTTATGCTTTTGTAATTTTACAAGTTTCTCTTTCTAGATTCCCAGTGCTTGCTGGAGTCCTCTTCATTCATTTAATTTGTAAAACATAGCAGCACCTGTTATCCTCTGATTTTCTTGAATTGGTTTCATAAAAGTTTCATTAAAATTTTTTTGTTGATTTAAAAAATTTTCTAAATGACTCTCAACAACTTTGCACGCAGTGTTGAGCTGTTGGTTAACTAAAGCAAAGCAGTGAAACAGAAACAGAAGTTTCTTCATTACTGCAGATGATCTGACTGACAGTTTGTGACCACAAGCTAAACTGAATCTCAATTCTGAACTTTCACTTTTTAAAAAGCTAAATAATTTGCACTAACGTTTTTCCCCCAGTTTTATGAGAAACTAATTTTTGATGTGAGAGCGCCCCCTGTGATCTGTTGTCAGGTCATCAGTTCTGAGTGTTTTTGCTCAGATCTGCTGAGGGTTATACAGATAAAACATCAAATGTGACTTCACATTCTTTGAAAATTTGTTGTATTCATCGATTGCGAAATCATGGCAAACACAAAGAGGAAATCAAAAAAACGTAACTTCACTCAATATGAAGTAGAAGTTATCGTTGGCGAGGTGGAAAAGAGGAGAAAAATGTTGTTTGGAGGGCACAGTGTGGGCATTACTAACGCCAAAAAGGCACTTGAGTGGCAAACGGTGGCAGACGCCGTAAATGCTGTAGCCTCACATCCTCGGACCGTGGCCGAAATAAAAAAGAAATGGTCAGACATCAAAGTCCGATCAAAAAATGTCTAGTGCTCCATCGCCAGAGTGTGTCACGGGTGGAGGAAAGGGGACACCGGAGCTGACCCCTCCTGATGAGAGACTGGCGATAATTATTGGGGAATCCCTTTTAAGTGGTGTGGTGACTGAGGCGGAGGGGGACACCGACGCGCCAGATGCACCGAGTGACACAGGTGAGAGAAATAATTAAAATGAATGCAGTTAAGTCGCATGTATGCCGGCTACACAATTACAGTTTATTAATATAGAACCATTTTATTTTAGTTGCTGGGTGTTCCAGCGGGGCCAGTGGTTACGATGCTGCAGCTGAGCAGCCGTCTGGACCCAGCGTCTCCACGGAACGGGGCTCTCAACTATCCAGTGGAATTGCACAACATGCCAATATTGCAGAACATATTTCACTTTTCTTTTTGCAAATATGTGTTCATTTGAATTTCTGTTGTCATTTTCGTTTGATTTATTTTGTTTGTTTCACTGCTGATCGATCAAACGGGTGTTCGTGTTAGCTGTTAATTGTGAGACTTGCTTTGTGAAGTCTTTATGTTATTTATGAGAGGCAGTATTGTCATTTTCATTTTCACGTGTTTCTTCCATCTGCCGACGTCGCCATTTGTCATTTCACCCGTTTTTGTGCGTACGCCTGGGTCAGAGCTTGCGTGAAGGACCGCACATTTTCCTGTCAAGTTTGCTTTTTATAAATATCAATTATTGTGTAGAGAGTGGCGTACGCCTACTTTTGTGCGTACGCAACCTTTATAAATGAGGCCCCAGGTTATGCCCCTTCATAAGTCCACTCCTGTGCTGCACTCTTTGCCGGAACGTCAGTCACACTGGTTTATTCCAGCCATCCAGCTAGACTTGCCACGCTTCTGCACGGATCGTTTAGTTCTCACCGCCTTGCCTTTGCCTCGGTCCAGCTTCATCATCCTTCTGGATTCTCGTCGTAAACCCAAGCCTCTTATTGACTTCATCCTTCACTCTTGGGTTGGCTTTATTGGCTGTCCTCGACTAAACAGTGAACAGTGTCTTTGTCTCAGTCAAACTCACAGGATCCAGCAGCCAGAAGCAGCAGCAGAACTACAGAGAACATGATGATGAAGATGAACTATCTCTGATGGGAGTAACTCTTCGTCTGTTGCAAATGGAACATTTTTAAGCCTAAAAACAGGTCTAAAAATGTACTTTGCATAAAGAAAATAAATAAAAAAGGTCTCTATGTAAATTTAAGCATAAGGTTAGGCAAGAAGATAAATTACACAGCTTCCTAAAATTACACACTAATCCCAACAAGTTTTTGTATCTAAAAGAGATAATCTACCTAGAATGAAATAATTTCGTATATTGTCATTTTTCGACTCCACAATCACTAAAAAATAACAAGACATGCTGTATATATTGTTCTATTGATCACAATAGAACAATATGTAAATACTGTGTCAATTCTCCATATTATTTAACAGTTAGGCATATTGTGCTGCATCAGATTTGAACAATACCTGATGTTATTTATTTATTTGTTTCTTTGTTTGTTTTTTAGGGTTACAATAGCTTTATGGTAAAAATAAAATGCTGTAAAAATCATCCACAGCATAAAAACAGCAGTTTAAAGGATTAGTGGCTATGTACTAAGCTTTAAAATGTTAACAATTTAATAAATAAATAAAATGCCATAAAATAAGACAATCAACCATTTTTCTTGTTTATTGATCTAATGGAATAGGTTTCATTTTGCTTTGAAATTAGTTCATCATTTTGTAGCAGCGTTTTAAAATGCAATTATTTAAATAATTTATTATATAAAAAAATGACCCAGATGCTCGGATTTTAGAATTGTCATTTTCTAAAGTACCTTTATTTTCCCATCCATCATTCTGAGCTAATTCCCACACAGGGGCTCATATCTATACAGTCTGACACTAGCTGATGAAGACGAGCACAGCAGAGGTAGAGTAAAGAGGTGGGTGCCGAGCAGGATCGGATGACCTTCATGCTGCTCTTGGCTGCTGTGGAGCTGTCCATCGGAAAAAAAAAACCTCGTATTTTGTAGTTGTGTAGCTGCTACACCTATAAGAAAAAATGTATTGACTTTTAACATGATTTTTCTTTTTCCACTTCAGGTACAGACAGGTGAAGGGGCGTAACCCTCCAGGAGCCACAGCAAACCTGCACAAAAAAACAAACAAACAAAGGAGTGAGAGCAAAAAACAAAAGGAAACTGACAGACTGTGTCATAAACCCCCTTTCTATGTCCGGCTAACAGACGGACGACACGGCTGGTCAGGATGATCCAGATGGAACTGGGAGATCATGTCCTTGTCCAAGATGTGACGTTCAGGGACCAATTGGCAAACTGCCGGGCCATAACCCTCCCAGTCCACCAGGCACTGGACACCTCAGCCCACTAGATGGGGTGGCGGAGGAACCTCAATAGCAGCATGAAGGGGACCCATCCTCTCAGACTCTAGCTCGCTCACAAGAAACGCTGGACAAACTCTCAGGGCACGGGAGAGGTCCAGCTTTACTGCCACAGGATTGATGATCCTGTTGATCATGAAGGGGCCGATGAAGCGTGGATGCAGCTTCTTGGAGCCACCCTTCAGGGCAATTTCCATGGAGTTAAGCCAAACCCTGTCCCCCACATTTTACTCAGGAGAAGGGGTTTGTCGACCATTAGCCACTGCCAACAGCCTCCCCTGATTTTTCAGTAACTGAATCCTGAACCTCCTCCAGATGCGCTGACACTGCAGTATGACTGCTGCTGGACCAGTTGTAGACGCCAACCCCTCCTTGTGGGGAAGAAAGAGGCTGATACCCATAAGCAGCCTGAAAGAGAGAAAGAACCCATTGGAAATCACCAAGGAGTTATGGGCATACTCGGCCCAGGGCAGCTGAGTCGACTATATGCTGGGGTTCCTGGAGCTCATGGCGCATTTCTGACATCAGCCTCTCTTCTTTCCCATAACTTCATTGTTTTTGATCAGCTTCCTCGGTTTCTACCACTCTGCATGTCTTCTTTGTTCCTATAAATAAGTTAAAAATAAATTTGTGATTGACATAACTGACTTGGCTTTGGTTTATTGTTGGACACAACCCTCTGCATGGGGCCGAGACACCAGAAGCATTGGATTGTGCCCTCTTGTGGTGGAAGAGGACACAGACCTCACTTTATAACATTTTTGGATAACAACAACCTGATCAACCCCCAGCCTGTATGCCAGTAGTATTTTACTGCTTTCACATGTTGAGAATCCTGACTTATTGTTTCAATTATTTACTGAAATCGCAGTTAATTATGTTACAGTGAAGAAAAACAACAATATTAAAAAAAAAATGTTTTTGATCAAACTCACCATTACAAGATTTGTTATTTAGATTTGAAAACATGAAAGCATTTCATCTTGCTTGTTTGATTCAGTCATTATAAAAAATGTCCAAAAAAATGACTTTGCTGCAAATAAAATAAAACGTTTCATGTAAATAAATTCACATACAAAGCATAATGTAATGTAAAGTCCTATATAATATAAAAAATACATCTCATATTAGTGAAAATATAAAATATTAAAGTTTGTTCTAGTTTAAAAAAAAGGAAGATGACAAATCCAATTGAACTGAATTTCTTGTGGGGTTTTTGTACAGAGTTTCTGTCTCTTGAGTCACTGTGTCTCTCTGGCGCAGTAATAAACAGCAGAATCCTCAGCTCTCAGACTGTTCATCTGCAGATACACCTGCTTTCTGCTGTTGTCTCTGGAGATGATGAAGCGGTTTTTCACTGACTCTGAGTAGTAGATGCTGCTGCTGCCAGAGCTGATATAAGCGATCCATTCCAGTCCTTTTCCTGCAGGCTGTCTGATCCAAGCTATAGAGGGATCACTGCTAAACCCTGAATATGTACAAGTCAGTTTGTGGGGTTCTCCAGGTCTTTTAACCACTGATTCTGATTCAGTCAGTGTTTGACCCCTGATACCTACAGAACAACAAGCAGCACATTAATGCAGTTAGAAGAACTTTCTACCATTTTGTTTGTTCAGCACAATTTCTTACCAGGTAAGACACAGAAGAAAAAGAAAAAAACAAGCAAACAAACAGGTCTGATCATTGTTGAAGTCATTTGTCTTTGTTCTGTCTGCAGCTTCTTTGCCAGATTGAATCACTGAACTTTGCTTCATATAAGAAGAAACTGAAAATGTCTGTTTTGCATAAACTCCTCCTTAAAATATTCAGATGAGCTCAAATGATTTGTCTTATTTCAGATCACAAACTTCTGATAAATAAATTTTATGTTAAAAAAAAAAAAAAAAATATATATATATATATATATATATATATATATATATATATATATGCTGTAGTCCTAATTTATTATGTTTTCATTTTATTTATTCTTTCTTTTTGGGAAAACTGATATTGCAAATTCCTATTACATTTTCTATTACACATTGTTTGGTTTTATAGTTGCTGAGTTTTTATCCAGGTTTGTGTTTGTCAGAACTTCAGAGATCATGGTTAAAGCTGAAGAAGAACTCACTAAGGTCTTTCTGACTCAAACACTCACACTTCACTTCCTTATAGTAAAAATGCATTTGCATATTGTTTAATGAAAATCATATTTAAATAATGCGAATGGCCATTTTTAAGTCTTTTATTTTAATGAATTTTTGATTCAATGAATTTTAAAAGAGAAAAGTAAATAATAACCAGTCTGGATCCAGCTGTATTGTAGAATGTTTTAGGCATACAGATCATTGAACATTTAGTGTTTCAGGTGAGACTTATTATGCAATCATTGTTTGACACTGAAGACATCATCAGTGTTGTTTCCTGAACACACAGGAAGCTGCGGGTATCTCAACAGAAACCCTAAGGAAACCAAGGCTGTTCAAATTCAAATTCAAATTCGTAATTAAATTAATTTTATTTATAAAGCACCTTTCATGTCAAACAGACAGCTCAAGGTGCTTTCCATAAAGAACAAATAAGAATACAATCAAACCAATCCACCACATGTAATAAAATAAATAAATAAACCCCTCATAATAAAATACACAAAAAATAAGCACAAATACAAGAGAAATGATAGAGCCAAAGAAAAGAGAACCCAGAATGCGCTGTCCGCCCTGTCCTCCTGTTGGCCAGGGTGTCAGCATCTAAGCAGCACAAGCACAACTCATCCCCCGCACCTCTCACAAAAGTCTGGAATATAAATTACAATAAGTTAAGACATAAAAGGACTAAAAGGTATTAGACAACTAAATATGTGATAAAATAGCATTTAAAATATAAGAGTAAAAAGAATCCCACATATGAGATCTAATTAAAAGCTAAGTTAAATAGATGAGTCTTTAGTGTCTTTTTTAAAAACCTCAACAGTAGATGAGGTCCTCACATCCTCAGGCAGGCTGTTCCACAGACAAGGTCCGTAGTGACTGAACGAGGCCTCGCCGTGGATTTTTGTCTTCTGAGGGTCCTAGGGACCCTCAGCAGACCCGCGCCTGAGGATCCAAGGGCTCTGGGAGATTCATAAGCTAAAGCAAGTCTGATATAAAAGAAGGACCAAGGCTATGGACACTCTTAAAAAATATTAAAAGAATCTTAAAATCAATCCTGAAGCTGACGGGGAGCCAGTGCAGAGATTTTAAGATCGGTGTAATGTGCTCCCTCTTCCTAGTTCTTGTTAAAAGGCCTGCAGCAGAGTTCTGGTCTAGCTGCACGCGATTGAGTGTGGTTTTCTTTACACCAGAAAGGAGGGCATTACAATAATCTAATCTTGATGTAATAAAAGCATGAATTAAGATTTCAGCACTGCCTCTAGAGAGAAAGGGTCTCACTCGTGCAATATTTCTCAGATGGTAAAACGCAGTCTTAGTTACTTTGTTCACATGTTAGTCAAACACGTGATCTGCATCTAGAATAACACCAAGGTTCCTTTCTGTATCACATATGTTAATAAAGTGGGTTGACAGATAAAATTGGACCCTACCTCTCTCAGCTTCAGAGCCAATAACCAGGATTTCAGTTTTGTCCTGATTGAGCTGCAAAAAGTACTCACCCATCCACATTTTAATATCTAAAATACAGTTTAAAAGGCTGTCCAGGGGTCTAGTGTCTTTAGGAGACACAGCTACATATAGTTGAGTGTCATCAGCATAGCTATGAAAATTAATGCCGTGTTTCCTGATGACATCATCAAGTGGAAGCATGTAAAGATTAAAAAGTGTGGGACCCAGGATGGAGCCTTGAGGCACCCCGCTAGTCAGTTTATACCTTCCAGATGAGAAATAATTTAAGTTAACAATAAAATCTCTGTTTGTGAGGTAGGATTTAAACCAATTAAAAGCCGTCCCAGTTATTCCAACCATGTCGCAAAGTCTGTTTAAAAGGATAGAGAGGTCAACTCCCAACCTGTTTCTGAGAGGCATCAAATGTGTTTACAATCATTACTTTTTGTTTCAATAGTTTACTAAAAATGAGGTTGATAAAGAAAAATAAGAACATAAAAGTTGTCCAATAATGTCTTTGTTCCTTCTCTAAACTCAGAGATGTTTTAATGTCCAAACACATAAGAGGATTTAGATTTAAAGAACTGAAAAAAAAAAAAAAACATTTCATTTTGCCAGTTTAATTCAAACAGTTATCATAAGAAATTTTCAACTAAATGACTTTGGTGTTGCTAAAACAAAATATTTCATGTAGATAAAATCACACACAGAACATAAAGACTGTAAAATCTAACACAATATGATAAAATACTGTTAGAGTAAGTTTGAGTAAATTATATGGATGTTATAAAACTTTGTTCCTGTTTAGAATACAGTGGTATGAGAAAGTTTGGGCACCCCTGATAATTTTCAAGATTTTTCTTCATAAATCATTGGTTGTTCGGATCATCAATTTCAGTTAGATATAGCATATAGCAGATGAACACAGTGATTTTTGAGAAGTGAAATAAAGTGTATTGGATTCAAAGAAACTGTGCTTTCATTACTTAAACAAAAATAGAAGGGTTTGCAAATTTGGGCACCCCTGTTGTTTTATTGATTTGACTACCTTTAGCAATAATTATTGGAACACAAAATTAGTTTTATAAGCTCATTGACCCTTGACCTACATACACATGTGAAGCCAATCATGAGAAGAGGTATTTAAGCAAGTTTTTCTCCTCTTTGGATCTTCTCTGAAGAACGTCAACATGGGAACCTCAAAACAGCTGTCAGATGACCTGAAAACAAAGATTGTTCAACATCGTTTAGGTGAAGGATACAAAAAGCTTGCTGAGAGACTTCAGCTGTCAATTTCCACTGTGAGGAATATTGTGAGAAAATGGAAGACCACAGGCACAGTTCAAGCAAAGTCCCGGAGTGGCCAGCCCAGAAAAATCTCAGATAGGCAGAAGTGAAGGATGGTGAGAACAATCAAACTTTCCTGAGTATTAATGAAAATCTGTGGTGTGATTAAAGCGGGCTGTCCGTGCTCGGAAGCCATTAAATCTGACTGAACTGGAGATGTTTTGCAAAGAGGACTGGTCCAAAATACCTTCAACCAGAATCCAGGCCCTTATTTGAAGCTATAGGAAGCGATTGGAGGCTGTCATTTCTGCAAAAGGAGGATCTACTAAATATTGATGGCATGTTTCTGTTGGGGTGCCCAAATTTACACACTTGCCTATTTTGTTAAGGTAATTATATAGTTTCTTTCAATCCAATAAACTTCATTTCACTTTTCAAATATCATTGCATTCATATGATATATTTAACTGAAATTGATGATCCAAACAACCAATTATTTAAGAAGAATTTTTGCTAAATATCCGTTTTCCCTTTTTTGCTTTCACTGTTCTGTAGAATAATATTTAAAAAAAAAGAGGGGACAGCTTTTTGCTTCATGTGGTGTTTTTGTACAGAGTTTCTGTCTCTTGAGTCACTGTGTCTCTCGCGCAGTAATAAACAGCAGAATCCTCAGCTCTCAGACTGTTCATCTGCAGATACAGCTGCTGTCTGCTGTTGTCTCTGGAGATGATGAAGCGGTTTTTCACTGACTCTGAGTAGAACATGCCACTGCTGTCAGTGTAGATAAAAGCAATCCATTCCAGTCCTTTTCCAGGAGCCTGTCTGATCCAGCCCATGGGATAGCTGCTGAAAGTGAATCCAGAGGCTGAACAGGTCAGTCTGTGGGATTCTCCAGGTCTTTTAACCTCAGATTCAGACTCAGTCAGAGTCTGTCCATCAACAACTGGGAAGGAAAATCAGAAATCTGGATTTATAAAAAGGTAAACATCAGAAATCTTCAATGTCTGCATGACGATGGTTACCTGCATAACAGAGAGTTAAAAGCAGCAGTCCTGTCCTACAGTCCATCATGTTCAACTGAGTTCAGTGTCTCTGCTGTCATCTCTGCTGTCAGATAAATAGAGGAGGAAGACGTCCATGTTTGCATTGACTCCACCTCACAGAAAACATTCAGCTCCATCAGAATTCACATTTGAATCAGAAAATACTTTTTTCTGATCTTATTAAATTATTCCACTTTTGTTTTCTCTTTTTTAAATCTTTAAGTTTCGTTAAAAATAAATGTTCACAATTATTCTGTAGGTGACTTTCTTTTGTTGAATTCCTACACCATTTTCTTTTCATAATTTCTTTATTATATTTCATTGTCTCAACATTCATAAACCTAGAAATTCTTTGTGTAATATTTTTATTTTTTCAGTCTACATAATAAAATAAATATTGAACTAAGTAAAAGACAATCGATGATCAGATTTAATTTTTTTTTGTTTTTTTTCAAATAATTTGCCAGATTTTGAACAGCATAAATAATAAAGCTTTTGTATATTTAAAATCTTTTTAGATTTTAGGAAAATGCAAATACAAACCCAACAAATAAAAAGAACAAATACTCTTTTCCTTAATGTGTTTACATTTTCTTTAATTTATGAACATTGAAATTAAAAATAGGAAATTGAGCCACAGCAAGACAATGTTACTTTAAAAAATGTTATAAACAGTTTAAAAAAAAGTGTCTTGACTGTTAATATAATTCAATGTAATTCATATTACATTGAATTATATCTGGACAAGACCAGGGAGATGATGATCGACTTTGGAGGAAAAGGACAGTCTTACAGCCTCTCTGCATCCTGGGCAAAGATGTGGAGGTGGTGGAGGAGTACAAATACCTGGGAGTGACTATCGACAGCAGACTGAGCTGGAGGAGCCACAGCACTGCTGTGTACAAGAAGGCCTGCAGCAGACTCTACCTCCTAAGGAAGCTGAGGTCTTTCAACGTGTGCAGCAGGATGCTGGGGATATTCTACCAGTCTGTGGTAGCCATCACCTTGTTCTCCTCTGTGGTCTGCTGGGGAAGCAGCATTGGAGTCTGTGACACCAACAGACTGAACAAGCTGATCAGGAAGGCGGGTTCTGTCATTGGCTGCAAACAGGAAACATTTGAAGCAGTGATGGAGAGGAGGTCACTGAACAGACTCCTTTCAATCGTGGACAACCCAGACCATCCTCTCCACCCTGTTCTGGACAAACAGCGGAACTCCTTCTCTAGGAGGCTCAGACAGCTCCGCTCCAAAACTGCCCGGTACCAGAAATCGTTCATACCCAATACAATAACCCTGTACAATGACTCACAATGTAAAAGATAACCTTTGCACATTTTTTATTATCTATTTATTTATTTATTTATATTTTCCTTTTTGCACATTCCTTTTGCACATCTTTTTACCTGCACTGTTCTGTAAATAGCTTTTTAAATTATACTATCTTGTTGTTTGCAGTTATGCTACATTTTCTTTGTTCTTATTCTTTATATTATTCTTAGTCTTATTTTCCCCCTCTGCTGTCAGTTGCTTTGGTGACAGAGAAATTTCCCACGTGTGGAATCAATAAAGTATTTCTGATTCTGATTTTTAATTTGATGGCATTTTTTCTTGGATATTTTTTTAGACTATTTGGTATTCACTTATTGTGATTCTATGTGTTCTGTGCTTTTATTTATTTATTCTTTTACTTTTTTCGTTTGCTTTTTTTACTTCAATTTTTCTACTCCACACCAGTGACTCAGCCTTTTCAGTGATCAGTGTTGTTGCAGTGGAATCTGGCTGGTTGCTTTAAATGGAACAGGGGGGGGTCTCTGGTGTGGACAGATCCTCATAACATGATGTCATCACTTAACAGTAATGTGGGAGGTGGGTTGTGGATCACATGTGTTAATGTCATTTGTTAGGAATAATTAGAAACAGAATAGTTAGAAACTCCCTTTTACTTTTACTACATTAACTTTTACCTTTTATTACACTAATGGTTTAAACTTGATACATTATTTTCATCTCAAAATTATATTACATCCTAAGACAGCACAGTCAAGCTATTGTTCTCACAGTTTCTCCTCATCCTCCCTTTTTACTTTTTGTGTGTTCTGGTGTCTGTGCTCTGGCAAATGTCTGTGAGAACATCAGAAAGATCTGACACTTGAAGCTTCATGACCTTCGAGTATCCAGCCTGCAACAGCATGTGGGTGGGTTTTTCACACCATAGACCCTTGGACCATCTTTTGAATATGCAAATATTGTATATATACCAAGCCTATTTCTGAGTGTCTTTGTTCAGACTTTGAGATCATGTTCCTCTGTCTGTAACCCTGCGTGCAAATCTGTGCTGTTTTGTGAGGAGTAAATCTTCACTAAAGCTAAGTTTTGTCTCTGAGTCCTTATTCATTCATTTCTGTGTGCTGGAAACTGAAGGGAACGAACCAACCTATTATTTTTATTAATACAGTCCTTTCTAGAAAATCCAGTTTCCTCACATCATTATATTGTTTTTTGAGTTTAAAAGATGTTTTTATTTTGTTGAATCTCCATGCATTTATGAAAAATGCCTCATACATAAAGTTGATTTTATTTGATAGGATTTTAATTGTTTTGACTTGAGTGAATTGTTTTATGAAAGACTCATATGTTGAATCAATATTTCCAAGGCTTTAAAACAACATAGTATTTATTTGTATTGAAACTAAACCACAAAACAATTATCCAGTAGTGTTAGAGCGCCTCCTCTGGTGGATTCATGTTACTAGTTTTCAGGCTCTGAGGGGTTTTTGTTCAGGTCTGCTGATGGTTTGTGTCACTGTGGCCTTCTGGCACAGAAATACACAGCAGAGTCTTCAGGCTGCATGTTCTGTCCATTTAGAGTCACTCTGTTGTTGGAAGAGTCCAAATCAATGCTGAACTTGTTCTTCAGTGAATCTTTGTAGTAAGAGCTTCCAGTGTATCTCATCCCAATCCACTCCAGTCCTTTCCCTGCAGGCTGTCTGATCCAACCTGTCCAGTAGCTGCTCACAGAATAAGAGACCTGACAGGTGATGGTCAGCCTCTCACCTGGCTGCAGACTCTCAGAGTCTGGCTGTGTCAGCTGTTGACATTTTACACCTGAAGAGGACAAACAGTTTAATGGTTAATGGTGGAACAACAGTGAACAGTGTCTTTGTCTCAGTCAAACTCACAGGATCCAGCAGCCAGAAGCAGCAGCAGAGGAGCTACAGGAAACATGATGATGAAGATGAACAATATCTGATGGGTGTAACTCTTCCTCTGCTGCTAATAGAAACATTTTAAGCCTAAATAAAAAAAGGTCTACAAGTTTACTTTGCATAAAGAAAATACTCTAAAAGGTAGACCTTTTATGTAAATTTAAGCACCTGGTACTTAAAAGGAAAAAATACACAGCTCTCTGAAAGTACACACTGATCCAAATAGGTTCTCGCATATAAAACTGATTTTATATATACTCAATATTTGAATACACATAAAATTAGTAAAGTGCTACAGATAATACACATTTCCCAGAAGAATAAAATGTGACATAAAGAAGGTTTTAATTTTTGAACATGCCAGGTGCAGTTTTTTCAGAATTATTATTTTTTGCCTTTTTGTCCATCCATCATTTTTCTATATCTATTTGTTCCCACACAGGGTCACAGGGTTGCTAGAGCAAAGCCAGCCTCTGAAGGTGGGGTACAATCTGGACAGTGTGTCAGTCCATCACAGGGTAACACAGAAACATAACCACACACACTCACATTCACACCGAAAAAACATTTTAGAGTCCCCAATCAAACTATGAAGTATGTTTTTGGATTGTGGGAGGAGCCTGGACTGGACAGATAAACCCACAGACAGAGAACATGCAAACTGCACACTGAACCAAGACTTTCTCGAAGCGAGAGTGCAGCCCCAGTAATTTTTTATTTAGAATGTAGCAGCAAGAATAACTTTTCTACAGTTCCAATGACAACTGATGCAAAAATATACTTTTGACATTGTCCACACACAATTGTCTTTCTCTTTGAGTTTTACCTTTTTTTAAAAAAAAATATTGAATTATTGTTTAGTCTTCCAATGTTGTAAGTAAGTTTTATTAATAAATCCCAAAGAGCTGAACAATAAAAACAACACAATAGAATACAATAAATACACAGACACAATCTTATTAAAAATGACGTAAAACAAAACCAAAAAGAATAAAAAAAAACATAGATGGAGATAACAATAAAACCAGTCAGCTAAAAGCATTTTTGAATAAAAATGTCTTTAGTTAACTTTGAAAAGAATCAACGGTGTTGGCCACACGAAGGGACAGAGGGAATGCATTCCAGAGTCTGGGGGCTTTTGCCTGGTATGACCGTTTACCTTTGGGACAAAGCAAGTCTGATAAGTATTTTGGGGTCTATTTAAAGCTCTAGATGTTAAAACTTATATTTTAAAATCAATGCACCAAGTGTATTGGCAACAAGTTGCTGGATGTTTATTACTACGGTCAGGTTCAGATGTAATACCAATCTAGAAGGGGCGGGGCCTGTCCACACACACACACTCACATGTTATAAACATACCTGCTGGCTAGAAAATGTCAACATTTACACAATACAGATAGTGTTCACACATGCATACTTATGCTTTCAAACCTACTAATGTGAAATATTTCATTCAATCGCGCAAATTATTAGTGCAAAGGTGAGCTAACACCTGTGCTCAAGTGAGTGTTTATATTCCTCTAAAATAGATGATGGAATGTAAAAAGAAGGAGGGAGAGTGCCCAGCCATCCCCACACCAAGACCCCTGACACAGTAGCAGCGGGGGTCTTGGCTTCATCTTTTTTTAAGAAGGCCATGACTTTTTCTAATAGATGGCAGAAAAGCTAGTCCAGGAGTAGTTTAAAGATGCTACTATAGTGGTATTCTCATTGGATGGTTTTAGGTTCAGTTCAAGCTCTTTCACTTTATTTACAAAACATTGTAGATTAGATTAGATTTACCTTATTGTCATTGTGCATAGTACAATGAGATTTAAGAATCTGTTGCAACCATCAATAGTGTAAACAAGTACAAGTGGATCTAAGAGTGTACCATTGTCTGAATTGTATCAAAGACAACTTTTGGATTTATCTTATTCATATTTACTAGATCGGAAAATACTTAAATCTGGCGAGCTTTACTATATTATTTAACGACCCAATCATCTCCTTTAAATGCAGTCTGTGTACTTCCAGCTTAGTGGACTCCTGCAAGGGTTCTACCTGGTGACATGTTCTTCTGAAGGAAACAATCTCTTCATTTAACCATGGAGGAGGACAGTTAGAAAATGCTTTTGTCTTTACCTTTCTAGGAGTCACTATTACGGCAGTCTTTTGGACACTATGTCCAAAAGAGTCTGGATATGAACATTAAACTGATTGCTATCATCAATGAAATTGAGTTGAAACAGTTTTGAGAACCGTTCAACAGCAGTTTGATTTATAATACGCCTTTGAGACACCACTTTATGAGAGTTATTGGGCTCATGACTGGATATGTTATAATATACATAAAAATGGTCAGTTGCATGAACATCCACCACATTCAGAGACTTTATATCTAGGCCAAAGGAGAAACAGAGCAGGATCTAAGGTGTGACCTTTGTTGTGTGTAGGACCAGAAACATGTTGCTTTTTCCGAAAATTCCAAAGCCACTTTACAAGATGGGTCATCCACATGCAAATTAAAATCACCAAGAATTAAAACCTTCTCAAATTTGATAAGAGTGGATCAAAATTCAGAAAGAAGTCAATATTTCCAGCCTTTGTCATTTGGAGCTGAAATGAGTTGAAATGATCCGGCTTCATTTGCCTGCAATAGAAGGAGTTACTATTGATGAGAGCGGGGCCTTTGACCCGAGGTGTTCCAAACACAGAGCAGCCAGGAGGACATAGTTCATTTTGATGAAAGTACCCCTGTTCCTGCTGCCAAGTCTCAGTGACGGCCATGAAGTCAAGATCTTCAAATGAGAACAAGTCACCAAAATTATAAGATTTATTCGAGATTGAGCGTGCATTCAGAAGAGCAAGGCTTTGCAAAGGGACTGAAGGTTTCTGCTGTTCAGTGGCAACCGGGTGGGGCAACAGAGCACATCCTGAAAACTTTCCACAGTGAGGGTCTGCAGGGGGAGGGTGATGAGACAGGCAAGATAGAATCCTCTGGAAATACGTTGGTATTGGTAGCGAGGCCTGATGATGACAGGGATATTAACAGAAGGGGGACAGCTGGTGACACATCTGGAAGGTGGTGTTGATTGTCAAACCACCTTTCAGATGTCTGGGCTTTAGTGTGCTTCCCATTATGTGTCACATGTTCTCAATTATAATTTTAATTTGTTTCAGTAATATCGCTCTAGCAAAAACATTAGTAATTATTAGCAAGGATAAGTAGAACATTGCAGCATCGTCAACCTGCTCTTGATGTGTTCAGTTGTAACATGTATAACATTTCTATTATAGTTTGATTGAGATGGAACTCAAACATCACAGTCAAATCTACAAATCTGCATCAATCAATCTTTTCTTTTTCTTACACAATGTCAAAACCTTGTTTTAGTCGATGCACATATGCAGAACATGGGAACAGACATGAGCATCTGCTGACATGCAAACAGAGCAGTGAAACAGAGATCTTTTTCATCTGTAAAGTTTAGTTCTTCTCCTTTACAGAACAATTATCCAGTAGTGTTAGAGCGCCTCCTCTGGTGGATTCATGCTACAAGTTTTCAGGCTCTGAGGGGTTTTTGTTCAGGTCTGCTGATTGTTTGTGTCACTGTGGCTCTCTGGCACAGAAATACACAGCAGAGTCTTCAGGCTGCATGTTCTGTCCATTTAGAGTCACTCTGTTGTTGGAAGAGTCCAAATCAATGCTGAACTTGTTCTTCAGTGAATCTTTGTAGTGAGAGCTTCCAGTGTATCTCATCCCAATCCACTCCAGTCCTTTCCCTGCAGGCTGTCTGATCCAAGCTGTGTGGTAGCTGCCCACAGAATAAGAGACCTGACAGGTGATGGTCAGCCTCTCACCTGGCTGCAGACTCTCAGAGTCTGGCTGTGTCAGCTGTTCACATTTTACACCTGAAGAGGACAAACAGTTTAATGGTCAATGGTGGAACAACAGTGAACAGTGTCTTTGTCTCAGTCAAACTCACAGGATCCAGCAGCCAGAAGCAGAAGCAGAACTACAGAGAACATGATGAGGATGATGAGGAAGATGACTGATTGGAGCTTCTACTTGGCTGACAACATGACATCAGGTCTTTTTAAGATAAATGGTGATGTAAGAGCCTGATTTGTATACAGTATATGGGGGCTGTCAGGAGATGATATTTTAGTGAAATGACATATCAGATCAACATTTACATGTAAAAGTCGGAGTCAGCTTTATTGTCAAATATGCTGCATGCACAAGACCTACAGCACAGATGAAATTGCTTTTCTCTCATCCCACAGTGCAAGCAGCTTATAAAATAATAAATAAACAACATAAATGAAGGAGATAAAATGACAGTAATAATAAGAAGAATAACAGTAATCTAAACAGTGCAAAAGAGCAGTGACATGGTTAAAGTGCCGGTTTAAAGTGACAACACTGCTGAGAATAGAAAGTGGATGAGTCAGTGATGGCAGTCTTTGGTGAAGATGGTGTTCTGAACTGTTACATAACTGTCTGTAACTTTTCAATGTGAGCTCGTAGGATGGAGTGGAGGGGGCAGAGGGGGGAGGGCAGGGAGGGAGTTGAGTGTCCTTAATGCCTGATGGAGGAAACTTTCTTTTAGTCTGCTGCTGACAACAAATTAACCTCTATAATAAATATTTGTGTTAAATATTAATTAAATATATTTAAATCTTGTTCATTTGTCACTTTTTTTAATCTTTCTTGTTTCACAGTTTGCTCATATTTAAGGTTATTTACTAAAGTTTGAGTTCCTTTCATAAGCCTTTAGATACCACATCTTTTCATTTACTTTTACATCATCAAATATTTACATTTAAACACACTTATCTTGTTACCGAGCACATATTTTATATTTTTCCCATAAAATAATATATTGTTTCCAAGCAATAATTAAGTGGTGCAAATTAAATCATATCTTGTTCCCATTCATAAATACAGATGTGAGCAATGTTTGGATTTACAGCAGATACCTACACATTTCTGTCTGTGTGTGTCTCATTACATTGCATGGAAGACACTGACGATGTTTAGAGATCAAATGTCTTTATTTAAAAAAAACTCGAAAAAAGCATCATGATTCTTAGCAGTCATTTTACATCTGTAGCTACATGCTACGTATCCCATTATTATTAGTAGTATTATTATTAGTATTATTATTATTATCCCACTATTTCGGTTCCCTCGAAATAACTAATTCGTCCCAACGAAATAATTAATTTGTGCAAACGAAATAATTATTCAAGTCATTAGTCATTCATGAACACAGATATGCTCTCTGTCCGGCCGCTTTCAGCTGTAACTTTCATGTCTCTGTGACCAACATTCATTCAAGAAGGGAAATTCAAGATCAATGTATTATTGTCTCAATGAATATGAGAAAAATGTCATAAGATTAAGGATACATATAAGATATACCTATAAGATTCACAGGACATACTACTTGCTCAGCCGCGGAGCTCTTTTGCTCGTCATGCCGGCATTCGGGCAGCTGGCTGACCGTTATACAGACAGCCAGCAGATATTGTATTTAGGAATAATAATATTCAGGACATGTCTTTTTTAACATACTCTTTAGCAGTCGCTTTACATCCGAAGGCTAATTAGACATGATACCTAGCCCATCATTAACCTGTTATTTACGTCACAAGGCATTCATAAACACGGATGTGAGCGATATTTGGATTTTTTAAATGTATTGTTATTATTTTTTGATTTAAACTTTATTTAACCAGAAAAGTCTCATTGAGATTAAAAACCTCTTTTACAAGGGAGTCCTGGCCAAGAGGCAGCAAAAAGTTACAAACACAGACAACAAATACAATTACATTCAATTATAAAAACAGTTACATTTCAATAAGTTGACGTCAAGTGCTCTCAGTCTGGCTTTAAAATCATTTAAAGAAATAAGTTCAGGGAGCTTCCAGGTATTTTGCAGTGTGTTCCATGAAGTGGGAGCAGCGTGAGTAAAAGATCTTTTTCCCCGTTCTGTGTGGACAAATGGAACACTGAGCAACAGTTGATCATTTGAACGCAATGAAAAAGAATCAACATTTCTCCTTGTTAGTAAATCACCAATGTAGGAGGGAAACAGTCCAAGTATGGCCTTGTAAATAAAAATGTACCAGTGGCGTTGCCTTCTTGTGGACAAAGATGACCACCCAACACGAGAGTACAGTTCACAGTGGTGTTAAAGCTCTACAATTGGTGATAAACCTCAGAGCAGCATGACCTGCACAGAGTCTAATCTGTAAAGACAATGAGTTGAAGCATTCATGTACAAAAGGTCCCCGTAGTCTAAAACAGATAAAGATTTCACTGTCACAAGCCGCTTTTTTACTTAGAGAGAGAAGCAAAGCTTATTTCTAAAAAGAAAACCCAATTTTGGTTTTAATTTCTTCACAACATTTGTAATGTGGGCTTGAATGTTAAGAAATCATTAAGTAAGACCCCCAAGGTATTTGTACTCATAAACTTGCTCTATAGCATCTCTGTGAAGAGTGAAAATCTTAGGGAGATCTTCTGGCACCTTTTTGGTATTAGAGAACATGAATTTGGACTTTTCAGCATTTAGGACAAGTTTCAATTGCAGAAGTGTAAGCAGCACATCATCAAAAGCTTTCTGCTTTTGGTGTGGGGGTGGCTGGTCGCCCTCCCTTCTTCTTTTCACATTCCATCATCCATTTAGAAGAACATAAACACTCACCTGAGCACAGGTGTTAGCTCACCTTTGTACTAATAATTTGCATGATTGAATGAATAAAATATTTCACACTAGTTGGTTTAAAGGCATAAGTATGCGTGTGTGAACAATATCTGTATTGTGTGCATGTTTTGTGTACATGTTGACATGTGGACACCTTTACAGTTAACAGATGTGTTTATAACATCTGAGTGTGTGTGTGGACAGGCCCCGCCCTTTGAGGCTTGTAGTACACTTGTACCTTACCGTAATGATAAACATCCAGTAAAGTTGTTGCTTTAGGCTGCTTCATGGTTCTACCCCCCCCCCCCCTCTCCCTTAATCACCCTCCTCTCCCCCCTCCTCTCTAACATCCCTCTCTCTTCTTCCCTCCTTTCCTTTTCCGTCCGGTCCAGCACCAAAGATTCTCAAACATGATGGAATGTAATAAAGTTTGGCTTCAATTACAAAAGGGGTTTATTCAGACATTCCTCTGGTTTGTCTGAAGATTCATAACCCCTGTTGTTAAAGCAAAATATGTCCAACACAAGAGGCCTTCAGCTCTCATCTGTTTTCCCAGTTGTTGGACAGGACAAGTTAAAAAAAAAATAAAATAAAAAAAAAATAAAAACAGGGAAGAAATTACCTTTATAAAACACACAGACCAAATATGTCTCAGCAGAAATGTTCAAAATAAACAACATCTGTCTGACATTGATGAGATTATTTAAACAGATAAAAGAGGAAGTACTCTTTGAACGACCGTCCCTAAAACTTCTCTCACTTTGTCTCTTCTGGCACAGTAATAAACTGCTGTGTCCTCGATCCTTAAACTGTTCATCTGTAGATAAACTTTACTGCTGGAATCATCTCTGGAAATGGAAAACCGTCCCTGGACTGACTGGGAGTAATAAATTGGAGAACTAGAGGTGTCAATATAAGAGATCCACTCCAGTCCTTTTCCAGGAGTCTGTCTGATCCAGTTCCACACTGAGCCTCTAAAGTCAAATCCAGATGTTGTACAGTTGAGTCTGTGGGACTCTCCAGGTGTTTTAACTGCTGCTTCAGATTCTGTAATGCTCCAACCTTCAGCACTGCTTAAAACAAGCAGAACAAACACAAACAAAGGTATTTCTCTGTGAGCCATGTTGACTGTCTGCTTAGAAAAACATTGATGCTCCTTATATATGAATTCAAATCTGCTTTTTCTCATATTTTGAGTAAGCTCCTCCTACATCCTGATTCAACTTAAACAAATGCAAAAAAAAAAGTAAAAATGTTAAATGGTAAAAAAAACAGAACAAATTCATATAGGGAGTTGTAAAATAAAATAAATGAAATAAAATAACTTTTAAAAAATCAGTTAATAAATAGGAACTGAATTAGGTTAAGATTGTTTTCGACTGACAGTTAAATGAACAACTAATGCAAGTTAGTGTTGACAAAACAACACTGCTGCCCCCTGGTGTTACAGGAAAAGAAAGTACATCTGCTGACAATTCAGATTATTCAACATTTTGTTATTTCTAACATGATTTGGAGTTTAAAGTCAATTGTTGCATTTGTGATATTTATTTTGTTCACTTGTTAACATGTTTCATTAATATCAGCAGAAAAGAACATCAAAGTATTTCTTTAAAACTAACTTTAACTAAAATGTGAAATTTGTTGTTATAAAGTCTGAACATTTCATTGTTTTTATTTAATTCTCCTGTATTTACTGAAAATCTAAGAATCTATGAAACATTTGGGTCAAATAAAGTGTTCTTGTGAACCTTTTGGCATAAACTGTGATGGACCTGTCATGGGTGTACCCCACCTTCAACCAGAAGCAGCTGGGATTGGCGGCAGCAACACAGTGACCCCAAAAAGAAATAAATGGATGGTTGACTGAACAGTTTCTTTAAGGATTTATTCTTATAAACTTTTTTTTTTTAAAGGTAATGATTCAATTTTTACTATTTTAAAGTGGATAGACTTTTCTGCAGTTGACATGGTTTGGTTCTATTTGCAGAGAGAAATCTTTGTAGAACTGTTGTCCTAGAAATAACAAAATTTGTGTTTTTCTCATTTGTTTAAAGGAGCGTATGTATTTATCATGCTGGGTATCAGTCCCTAGCTTTAATAGTTGTTGTAGATTAGTGGAGATGTTTTGTTTGTTTTTGATTTTTGGTGAATTGATAATGCATTTGACTAAAAATAACTTTTAGTTTTAAGGGTTTAAATTAGATATGTTAAATTTTTTTACTATACACTATTCACGTACTCAACTGTGAAGGTCAGGCCTGGGGGAGAAATCTGTATACTCTGTTATTATTTATTTATTATGTAATCATTTTATGTTCTTTTATCATATATGTGATGTGTGTCTGATGAATGATGAAGGATGTAAAACAGTTTGCTCTGTGGCCCAGAACACATTTCCTCTCTGAGGACAGTAAAGTTTACCTTACCTTACCTTAATCATCAACAATTGTTTATATGATTGGATTTTTGTGTAAAAATGTCCTAATATGTGTTTTATAAGAAATATAAAATATCTTGCTTACAGTTTTGCAGTCTTATCTCAAAACCTAAACTAGTTTAATTATTGTTCTCAAAACACAAATATCCAGATTTAAATTATGTAGATAGCATAAAAATGGTAATATATTTACATTGTGTAGTAATCCCACATAAAAATGTGCTTAAAAATTACCAAGGATTCAAAGATTTACCTTTCATGTAAATGTAACCAGATACAAAGCTTCTCTTTATTTTTGTCTCCCACTTATGAAAATATTGAAACTTCCACCTTATTCTGTTCTTACATAAAGGTGTTTCAGGTAATAAAGAAATGACTTTCTATGGCCGTTAATACTAACTGTATTAATTGTCTTTTAATATTATTAGAAACATTTATTGTGATGTTATTAGATGTTATTCAGTAACCTATTAAGAAGTTAAATTTATGAGACAACTTTTTACACTTTATTTATTTATTTTACAACCGACATTGAATAGAAAATTGAAAAAAGGAGATTCAAGTAATATTGAGTCATCTTTCATCATAAAAATGAAGCAAAGAGAAATGAGATAATGAGACATATGAGATATACAATCTTTAAAACTGAATTAAAACAAGTCAAATGTCATCAAAAATCCTAAGATGCCTGCAGAAAAAGAGATCTGTCTCTTTCACATCTTCATTTGATCTAAAAAGAAAAACACAGATAATGTTTTAAACATCTGGAGACTGTGATGTAAAACATGTTTCATTGTTTAATGAATGCATTAGAGTCACAAAACTTTAGAAAATAAGACGAGTCACATTCATACAAGACAAGAACAGAATGACTGTTGATGATTTTACCTTTAAAGCTGTGATGACAGCAGAAAAGATGATGGAGATGAAGAATAGAAGGAGGAAGAAAATGGCCACGCCCCAAGCTTGCATGACTGTGTCTTGGCTCACATCAGCATGCAGGATGTCATCAAAGAAATGACAGTGTTCCAACGTGTCTGTGAAAGAAGCAGAAGCACATCTGTTACTTCATTGTTGCTTTGATTCTTACAGTGGAACAAAGAGATTCCACCACAACAGTGATGTGACGGATGTAGTTTTTATAGACGTGAAGACAGAGCCTCAGTGTGACCTGTTTTGGAGACATTCACAGACAGAGTGGTGTTTCCATGTGTCACCCTGCAGGTGATGGTCACCCCGGGTAAGGAGTCAACTGGAGACAGACGGAGGAAGCTTTGGATGCTGAACTTTCCATCCGGGCCTCTGTGGGGATGACTATTATTGTAGTTCCACAGCTCTGTGCTTCCATCACCAATCCAGGTGATGTTAATGGATGCAGGGCTGAAGCCAAAGACCAGACACACAAGTTCATTTGAACCCTGGAGCAGGACGGCTGATGGTTCACTGTGGGTCACTGAGGCTGAGGAAACAGGTCAGAATCAAATGTTTGGAGGAAACCAATGGAGCTTTTAGGAATATTCACTCTGAAAATGAACTGGAATCTCACCAAAAACATCCTTTATACTGCTTTCAAATGGACTGTTGGAGGATTCATGTCTCACAACACAAGTATAAGTTGACTTCTTGTCATTAGTTTGAGACACATTCAGTCTGCTGCTCATTGAATAAGAGCTGCTGTCTGGATCCTTGAATGAAGGACTGTTAATGTAACGAGAAGATGAGACTTTCTGACCATTCTCCTTCCAATGCACCGAGATGTTAGATGGGAAATAACCAGAAACTAAGCAGGTTAGTGTGAGAATGTCAGACATGGAGAGTTCAGCAGCACTTGGTTCCACAATCCTCACAGTTGGAGGATTAATGTCTAAAAAGAGTGAAGGAGACAAAAGTAAAACTTCATTCTTAAATATTTATTGATCATTTCCATATCAGTTCTGTTTTTACCTGAACAGAGGCTGATGTCCTTTCTGTCATGTTTATTTAGAAACCTGTCTAACACTTCACAGATGAAGGTCTTCCCTGTTTTCCACTCTGTCTGAAGAACATCCAGTCGACTGATTACAGTCACACGTCCATTTGGATCCATGCTGATGTCTGTGCTTGATGCTGATTTGGACTCTGAGTCAGAAAACCAACTAATTTGTGGATTAAAGCCTGATGCAGAACACAGGAGTTTGTGTTGTCCTGACTCTTTACTGGAGACCTGAAGGACTTCCACTGATGGATCCACTGATTAGAATGTAGAGAAAAACACATGAAGGATTCAGTCAGTGAAGACATTTGTTCGATTTCTCCTTTTTGTAGAAAAGAACCATTCTCACCAAAAACACTGATAGCTTTGGACTCAAAAGACTGGCGGGAAAAGCCTTGATGGACTTTGCAGGTGAAACTCTGGTCACTCTTCCAGTAGATGGGAGGAACAGAGAAGCTGACACTGACTGTATGTGAGGCTGGAGCTTCAGGAAGATCAACATACTGTTTGTCAGAAATGTCAGCTCCTTTGGACTGAAGTGTGACATAGAGGTGCTGTGAGGAGAGCTGTGAAAGGTCACAGTGCAGCTTCACATCATCTTTCTGCAGGTCTGACAGAGATCTCCTGATGTCCACCTGAGGAGCTGAAACTGCAGAACCTGAAGGATGACAGCAAAAAAAACATGATTTGTAATAGTTTAAACTGCAGAACCTGAAGGATGATAGAAACTATGAGGCTTTAATAGATTAAAAAAGGCTCCAAACAGTCACCAATTCTAAGTGATGATTCACTTTTGGCTTTTCCCATCAGGGGTCGCCACAGCGAACGAGTTGCATGGTAAGCTTGGCAATGTTTTGCGCCGGATGCCCTTCCTGACACAACCCTCTCAAGGTAACCGGGCTTGGGACCAGCACGGGGGTAGAGAAGGAAACAGGGAGCAGCTCGGAGGAAAGGCACCGCAAACCAGCACGAGCTAAACCGGCTCCCCAGTCATCAGTTCTAAGTAACTGCAGTTTTTCAGAATGAAATTATTGAGCCTGATCTCCTGTTTGGCTTTGTAGACCCAAACACTTTCTTCATTCTTTGTAATCATTAATAAATGTTTCTAGTCCTGTTATTTCACTAAACCAGTAGCTGTCAGTCTTTTTGTTGTTTTAACATAAGTGAAGATATTTGAACCTGTTTTAAAACATTTCTTTAGTCTTTTTGGGCACACAGACCTCAGGTTCTCTATTCTGTTTTCTCTGTAACTAGTTAACTTGTTGACATACAGTTTCCAAACTAGTTCAGTGGTAAATATTCTATGAAGCACTAGTTTACCAATGAGAAAATAATGTGAACACCAGTTAAGCTGTGGAGATTTTGAACCACTGTGACTAACTAGTGGATTTATTTCCATCACTGGTTTACAACTAACATTTAGGTGAGGTGTTCTAGTAAACCAGAAGACATTATTGAGTCACTTTTATCTATTTGTCTGATTGTGTTTCAGTCATAAAATAGTGAGCTCAAATCGGACAAACTAATGAAATATTGATAGACACTTTGGAAAGTCACTAGTTAACTTTTATCAACTTTCTGGATTAAGAGTTAAACTATAAACAGTCTAATATAAAGGATATGGATTTTATGTAAAAAAATAAATCCTGCCAATCTAACATAAACCCACCCAGAATAATCACTAAAATAACCAATAATTCACTTTACATCTACCGTACTTTTGACATTCTGGGATTGTTTGTGATTAAACCTGTCATATTTTCTTGCTTTGGGATCTCAGCTCATTTAATATTGTTTTATTCTACTTCTATAGGTTTTATGATCAAAGTGACTTTAGAAGTAAGAAAGTAGTGAAATGACACTAAATTTCTGTCAAAGTAAAATTGTAAGGGGAGATTTAACTGAAAAAAGTAATGAGTAATCTGTGACGTACTTCAATTAGGGAGTAAGTTACACAACACAGATGATCTTCTCACCTGAAATCTCTACAGTCTTCTCAGCAGTAAAGCAGTGATGCTGAACTTTACATTTCAGAAGTTTCAGGTTTTTCCAGCTGCTGGATGGAACTGTCAGTTCACTGATTAAAGTGCTTTTGTTTGAGAATTCATTCACTCTGTCAGTGGATGGTTGTTCCCCGTCCATCAGCCAGACCAGCTTAGCATCAACATTGTGGATGAAGCATCTAGCTTTCACATTAGAGTTGGTCATCATCACTGTCTTGAAGCTGGGAATCTCCACATGAATGGAAGGAGGATTGAACCCAAAGACTGCAGGAATCAAATATCAATGACCTTCTGATAACACTGATCAAAATAGGGATTCAAGTGTTTCCTCACACTTACTGTGACAAATACTTGTTGTCTTTTCATCTTTGTGTTCCTTGTGAATGAACTTGCAGGTAAAATTGGAGCCTCTTGTCCACTCTTCCATGTTTGGCTCAATCTCAGAGGTCAGACTGTAGGTCTTCTCTCCCCCCTCCACACTCTGCAGATGTCTTTCTGTGGGCTGGATCTGTGTCAGCTGCTGCTTGTTCTGCTGCCACTCCACACTCAGGTTTTTGGGAAAGTAACCGTTCAGGGTGCAGATGAGTCTGATGTGGGAGACTCCAAATTCACCTTCCCAGACAGGAAACAGGCTGATGTTTGGAGAAACAACGCGCAGCTCTGTGATAGAAAAGAGATGACATGTTTTTGCATTTGTCCTTCTGAATTTCAGCACTGATTATTTAAAAGCTGATTTAAGCTCATTCATACTAACCTTCATGTTTTAGTTTGTAGTCTCAGTTCTAAGTGTAGTTTTTTAGTGTTTATGTTTACGGCATAGTTGTACTTTTACACAGTTTGGTGTTGAAGAGGTTTGCAAAAACACAACTGAAAGTCAGTTTCACAGACGTTGAGCTCGACAGGACAGAGTGATCCGGTTATTCAGTTAGAGGAAGCTTTGTTCAACACCCAGCTCCCAAAAAAGTCCAGAAAGACAGAAGTGAAAGGACAGAAAGAGCAGCAGAGCATGGCAGACTGCAGCTGTGAGGTGTGGTTATGCCAGGAACAGAAACAGAGAAGATGGAAATATCTCATCTTCATTTACATAAACTTTGCCAAAGGTTTGACTTCAACCATCAAGTAATTCTAGACTGAAAAAGTTATCAACTGTAAAATTTGCACACTGAGTAATGGACCGCTGACTCCAGCTGTTGGTGGTTTGAGGAAAACTTCAGAAAAGATAAAACATAAAATGTTACATGAAATCATCCAAACACTGACAACATTTATGTATAAATCTATCTACAAATGCATAAACATGAAGAACTTCAACAAAATGAAGCACCAGAAAAAGATGGAGGAGCAAATAAATTCTTATTTTCACTATTTTATTTAAATCAGGAAAAGATACAAAGAATTAAAGTTCAAAAAAAGAGATTACTTACAGGATTAAACCAGTTTAAAAGAAAAAAATAAAGAAAAAGAAAAATGGTGGAAAAACATGTAAGGAATGATCTTTCTGATTCTTCCTTTTTATTTGATCTGTAAAAAGAGAAAAAAAACGTTTTAATGATGAGAATAAAAGTTCTGTTCACCAATGTTTATCTGAGAATTTAATCTAGGTCGCAAATTATGAAATGCTGATTAAAAAATTAAACAAAAATGTGAAAGGATAGCATTAAAGGCAACTTTTTTTATTACTTTAAATAAAACTATTTTTTTTAAAAAGACAATGAGAAAAAAAATATGTAATTAATCCTGTATTTGTCATGCATTTATCATGTTTGTCATTTTCCTTGCTTTAAAAACAATCATAGAAAAAAATATTTTTAGGGAAATATCCAACATGATTTATTTGGCGTTTGTTTAGTTTTTCAGCCTCAGCAATGATGTTAACATATTTATAAAAACTTCTGAAGCTGAAATATAATTTTTATTTTGTGATGTTTCAGGGAAAACAATCTCATCATGTGCAGCATATAAATAATAAATGTTGTAAATATAGTTCTTCAAATGTGTATTTTCTACTTTTAGCTGTATTTAGCATAGATCAAATCCTATAAATAGATTTTAATGCTGACATTGTAATAATTTAACCTCTTTTAATTTTCTTTAAATATGTTTTTTGTTTTTCTCTTTGAGCTGAAATCTGAGTCTGTTATAAACAAATGAAGCATTTACCTTTGACAATGTGGTTCCAACACTGAACAACAAAGTCATGATGAAGAGGAAGATGAAGGTCAGAGCTGTGTTTGCCATGTGATCTTCCTCTGCTTCCATCTCCTCTTTGCAGGAGCAAACAGTTTCATTCAGAAACTCTGGTGGGACTGCAAAGTAACAAATCAATGAACTGTTGGGATCATCCACACTTCACAGACTGTTCCCAGTATTTCTAGAATGCTCCTTTTCTAAGTCAACACTATAGAACCTGTTCTGTCCCAAAGAGCAAAGTGGCTTTAATCTGGAATGGCATCAGTTAGTGTCTCTACTGTGAATGTCCCATCATCTTCAACTGTCCTGCATGTGTTTACATGATCCTGATCAGTGTTTTCTCCTTCATTCAGTCAGCTAATGATCCTGACTTGTTCTTGAGAAACGTCATTCTTGGTTTGGTTTGCATGACTTGGCTTGTTAGTCAGTAAACTCACAGAGTGAGTCTGTTCAGTAACTGAGAGACCAGAGTTAGAGGATTTGTCTTGTTGGGGGTGCAAGACCCAGTAGAAGACACACAGGCACACAGACACACACAAGCTTTGTTAACACTCTGCTGGAAAATAAGACAAACACAACATTGTTGGATTCAGGAAGATTGTGGTTTTGTGGAGAGTAAAGTGTGATGCTGAAAGATCAGTGTGTTAAAAATGTACACTAGTGTAACAGTGTCTCACATCACAGCACTGTGACTTTATAGAAAGTCAAACTTTTATACTTTTAACAACAACAGGAAGAGCAAACAACAAACATGAACAGTGATTTTTTTCTAGTTTTTAATCTGCAATAAAACACAACACAATGACTCATCACAAAGTACAAACAAGAAAGAAAAAGTAGACAACAACAAACAACATCTACTACGCCTTGCACTTTTCCGAGATGTTCAGGTTGAGGTTGACCAGGTTGTTTTTATCAGCTGTGCTGAAACCAATGGATCTGACAATGGATCTGGTGGAGTTGGTAATGGACTCGTGGTAAACAGCACAGCTGTACACCACACCAGACTGTTTCCACTGATCATCTGTGAGGGTTAACTGGCTGTAAACCAAGTAAGATCCTTCTTTCTCTACTGGACTGGTGGTACTGATCTTGTACTTTGAGTCTACTACATCATCATCAACAAGCCAAGCTACGAAAACCTCCTCAGGGAAGAAGTCTTTCACAGAGCAAGTCAGGGTCACCTCTTTGTTTTTAGCATGTTCTACAGGAGGCAACATAAACACTGAAGGACGCTGAACAGGTCCGCCTGCAAGTACCAGAAAACAGAGGAAATAAACAACTGACTGACACAACTGTCATCATTTGTTCTGACTGTAAAGGATTCAAAACATCTGTGAATGTCAAAATGTAGAAGAAGTGATCGTACTGTTTTGTCTCTTGTATTGGATCTTGAATGGGAAAACAATGTCTTTATGTTGGACAACACAGTAGCGTTCGACTCCCTGATGCCATTCATCATATGTGATGTCAAGCACAAGCTCCTCCTTCTTTTTTAACCCTTCACTCTTTACAGTTCCAGCCATTTCTACTTCATTTTCATTCTCCCAAAAAATCCTTTCAAGCTGACCGTTATTTACTTGAATTTGGCATGTTATTTTTCCACTTTGTTTTACAAGAATGTCCCTGTATGTAGGGCCAATGATTTTTATGTCTACAGCTGCCTGAGTACATCCTGCACTTCCTGAATGAAGGACAAATGAAAAGTTATTGATCAGAAACTAGATGTTCAATCATTGCAGCTGGATGTTCCACTTACCTCCAGAAGATTCTTCCTTGTAGGTGGCATTAGCCTTTTCCAACACGTCAGTATTGTTCACACCTTTCCCCTTGAACACACATGTAAATGTTGCACCAGGAGTCAGCTCAGTGGGGTTTACTGTCAGCAAACTTGCTGCAGAATACAGCTTAGATCCATTTGTGTCATTTCTTCCCTCAGAGAAAACACTGGTCTCATCAAGGATGCTGGCTTTTTCACTGCCAACTTTCTGCCAAATGATCTCATGGGTCCTAGGAGAAAAATCTTTGGCAAAGCAGTAGAAAGAAGCCTGTTGCTTTTCCTCATCAAGGGAAAAACTTGTTGTGAGATTGGGCGACTTAAACAGCACATCTGAAAAACAAACACATACACAAACAGATTTCTGCAGAAGCACATGACTTTTTTGTGCAAATATATATGCAGAAGCTCAGAAAATGACATTTTTTATAATATTGAAGATTTTAAAAAATAATAATAATGACTTTCAGCAAGCTGATAATTATTATGCTCCTTAGATAAATTATATTATTATTATTTTGTTGTGATTTTAATGTGATGCTTTGTTAATTAATGGAAGAGCATTGATACTGACTTCTGCATATACACTGACAATGACTGGCAAGCAAACATATATTTAAAGTCATTGTTAATAATGTTAATTTACAGCAAACAGTGAAAAAGAAACAAAGGTCACAGTTATGAGGAAGATTATTCAGAGACATAAAAACACAGAAACAAACTGCTCATCTGTGAAGGTAAATACAGACACTGAATGTCTTTTTGAATTACCCTTTTTTTTTTTTTTTTGCTATAATTTTGCAAAAAGAAATTTAGATTTTTCTTTTAAATTACAGTTTTTTGCACCAAAAATTACACATTTTATACTTTCTTTCATTACATTTATGTAATAATTTTTACAATTATAGAAAATGGTTTGTTGAAGAATATGATCAAATAAGTCCTGAAAAATCAATATATAAAAACTATAGTAATGACGCAGTAATTAAAGCTAATTATTAGACAAATTTATAGAAGTTAAAATGATTAATGTATTAAAAGAGAGACTAGGTTTATTTATCTGTAATTATGGTCAAAATGCTATATCACTTTGAAAAATGTTTTTGATAAAAGAATATTAAAATATAAATACTTCATTTACCACAGCTTTTATGTCTTAAGGTCTAAATTATGCCAAAAGCAAAGAATTCACATTAAAGTGTTGCCAAAACCTTCAGTTATTTCTTTACATTCACAATCTTAATCCTTCAAATTTTTTCTCTAAAACTTGAACATTTTCTTTCAGTAATTTGTTCATAACATTTTACAAAAATGTAAAGATTTATTTATTAATTTTTACTTTATTTAACAAAAACTAAAAGCAACTTATAAAACAAACTTACCTGGTTTGGTCAAGGGAAACTTAAATTCCTGTTTTTGATGATTGGCAATACACTGGAAAGTCTTTTTGGCGTCCCAGTCCTGTCGGCTGACTTGAACCTGACTGATTCCTAAATATTTGTCATTTTTCAGTATTGAAGGGTACTGGGTGATGTTTTCCAACTTGTTGTCACCCTGAGTCCACGAGAAAGTCAATGAAGAGGGGGTGAATTCGGTGGCAAGACAGCCAAGAGTGACGGTGTCTTTACTTTGAGGACCGCATGGCATCAGACCAAACACTTGCGTTGGAGCCTGAGCAGGAGTGGCTGAAGAAGACAAAGAAATGAAGAATTAAAACAACAAAATATGCAATTCCTAATCTATCAAGACAGAGAAACACATTTTTTTATTGATCTAATTTGTTCACAACACACAGACCAAACTGAAACAAAGAAACCACAAAATAGTTTTAAATCCTGTTTGGGGGAAAAACAAACCCTATTTTTTTTTTTTTTTTTTTTTTGTAATGTCACCCTCCTACAAATCTCCAACAATTCACAACATTTAGTATTAACACTAGTAATTTACACTGAACACTGAATAAAGAAACTTTTATGATTGTTGTTTCTAAAACTAAAAAGAAAAGAATTTTAATCAAAATCGTATCTAATCTTATAAAAATGATTTTTTACATTAATTAATTAGACTTCTGTAATAAATGAAACACTGATCTTACCTGAAGAAACAGTCACCATTGTACCTTTTCCCCAATAGTCAAAAGCTTCATAGTAACACAGAGCTCAATCTGCTTGATTCTCAGTGTAAAAAGGCAACTCTACTAATGGTGACTGCAGCATTCATCAATCATTTTTTTTTAAGAAAAATCTATCTTTATCTCTAAGATGCATTAAAAACTTTAGTATGTATCATTTTTAACAGGAATTAATTTCTGTATGACAAAAAAAATACCCAGAATAATCAGTTTACTCTAAAACTCTTTAAAACAAAAATATACAAAACTAAATAAATCAAACTTTTAAAATGTTAAATAGGGCTGGCAGCACATTTTAAACAGATCTTACCTGAAGAAACAGTCACCATTGTACCTTTTCCCCAATAGTCAAAAGCATCGTAGTAACACAGTGCTCAATCTGCTTGACTCTCAGAGTAAAAAGGTTACTACCTATGATGACTGAATAGTTTCTTCAAGAGTAAACTATCCTTATTCTAAAAATTAAAATCTAAACAATTCAAATCAATTAATTAATTTGAATTAATTAAAACTGTTATACCAATGTAAATAGTACTATATTTGAAATCACAGTAAAGAAATAATTTATTCTGGGGTAAAAACTGGCAATTTAACACAAGTAAGTTGACTTTACATTTTTAAAGGACATAATGTTTTATATTTTTTAAAAGAAAAGGTCTTACCTGATGTCACTGTTACCACTGTGCCTTTACCCCAATAGTCAAAAGCATACCAGCTACACAGTGCTAAATCTACTGGAGTCTTAGAGTAAAAACTCATTCTGACTACGATTCATTCTTATTTTCACTGCTACTGTTTTTAAAGTAAACTTTTACACACTTTAAAAACATCACTAAATTTGATTTTAGGTAAAAATTATCTAAAAATTGAAATATTTACAAGCTTTACAACAAATCATAAAAATAACTTATGATTTAAATTAATCCTGATCCACATTCTAAAGAAAACAGAAAAATCTTACCTGCAGAAACCGTCACCGTTGTGCCTTTTCCCCAATAGTCAAAAGCCCAGTTATCACAGTAAAACAAGTCTGTGACTTCTCCAACACAAACCTCTTTGCTATTTTATCCTGATTTTCTCTTTGGAAATTTTGATTTGTAGAGAATTCAAAGCCAAATTCAACCTGCTAAATATTCATCTTTAATTCAGAAGAAAACTGTTCATGTTTATATATGTTTAAGTAATGAAAATATGTTTTTGAAATATTGACAGCCAGTGGTTTGTGGAGACAAACATTTAAAACTAGAGATTTTTAAACTACTGATGTTAAACCATAAATGATTATTTGTCTTACCTGAAGTGACGGTGACCGTGGTGCCTTTACCCCAGTAGTCAAAAGCATAGTCACAGTAAAACAAACCATCAACTACTCCATGCTAAAACCTGTTCAGCTTTCTACAGACCCAAGACACATTATTGTTCAGATACTAGTTTAATATAACAAAATATAACTGCTATTAAAAAAAATTAAATGACGTTTTTTTAATTTCATCTGATTAGTAGAAAATAATTGTTTTTACCTGAAGTGACCGTGACCGTTGTGCCTTTCCCCCAGTAGTGAAAAGCATTGTCACAGTGTAACATCCCAACACATCCGACATACAAAAACTTCTAATGCATCAATAATATCAATATTGTCCAGAAGACGTCTTTTAACAAGGTTAAATTCATAGTTTTAAGAAAAATTTTCTTACCTGTTTTGACAGATTCTATCAGACGTGATTGGTATTACTTGAGATCTACAGGTTATTTTTAATAACAAATTCTTGTGCCCTCTGAGTTCTAAATGTTTTAAAATACAAAGTTAAAAAGTCACAAACTTAAAATAAGGTTCAAAATCTTTGATTTTTACCTGATGTTACAGTCACCGTTGTTCCTTTTCCCCAGTAGTCAAAGTAATCGTCACAGTGATAAATTTCAACAGCACTTCAGTACAAAAATGTCTCTCACACCTCTGTCTTACACTTAATGATAATACTTTGTCAGAAAACATTAAACTGTCACCAATATTGAACTGGAGATCCTAATTTTGTTATTTCAGTAAATTGAATAAACAAATACCTACATTTATTAATAAATACATTTTTGAAAACTAAATATTCTAGATGATGACTTACCAGAACTTATGTGACCTATGTCCTCAATAGTCAATATAGCTGTCACAGTGATATTCTACATTCTGATGACAAAATATTAAGTTTTTCAACATCAATGAGAGTAAACAAGTTTACTGAGTAAAATGTCCACATTCTTCTATTTAATACCCTAATCCCTTGAGAACTGCCTTTCCTGTCTCAGTCACATAAAATTAGATCTCCATGGTAACAGTTGGAGTACACTTCCTCTTTGTGGGTCTCACTGTCAACTCTACTTCCTTCAGTGTGGACTCACACCAGATAGACCTGATATAGTTAATATCATGCTGTAGCTGCTGTGCAGAACTATTGAGCAAAAAAATGTCCAAACTATGATATGGAGAACAGTGAATGTTAGCCGGTCTGTCCCCTAAAGTCAATTGATCACTGCTTTAGACACTTCTCTAACGCTACGTTCACACTGCACGGCTTCATGCTTAATTCAGATTTTTTTTTATTAGATTTTTTTTTAAGGCCGCTCACATTTCCAATTAAATGCGAACGTTTGAAATGACCCAGAAGTGACCCACAGAAGAGTACTCAACGGTGAACAGCTTCACTCGTTGTTTGTGGAAGTAGCTAACGTTAAAAATGGATGTCAACAACAGTGTTGTCAACAGTGGAGCTCTTTGTAGATCATTTCATTTATTTTCACAGAGGAGCCGGCACAATTACAATCTTCTCATTTTAAGAAGGCAATGGAGCCAGAATCGTCCCAACACATACACATCCCCAGTCGACTGTTGTGGAATAGGGATGTGTATGGACTGGGGCGCAAACTTTTGTAAGAGAGAGGAGAGAGCGAGTGCAGTGCAGGAGGGACTGAGAGGGGACAGTGGAAGCGTGTTGGGGGCGCGCATTCATGTTGTGTGTTACGGAGGAAGGAGAACTATAATAAAAGAAGGCTTCCCCCAGAATAAATGGTGTTGACTCTTTATTAACCCGCTCTGGAGAATCTGAGGATCCGAACCGGGAAGTGAACCCCAAAGGAGAATCCACCTTTGGCCCTGGAGAAGGTCTCCCAGGCGGTTCTGACCACAGTCAGAAAGGAAACTAAGTCATCATGAAAAAGGTTCAACACCACGCTCGGCCATTTCGCTGGAAATTTTTTCAAAAACCGATTGCGATATGAGCCCTGGAGTTTGGCCTGAATAGAGTGATCACCCCAAGTATTAATCAAATCGATGACCTCGCTTCCCTTCCACTGACTGGTCTCAGCAGCATGGTTCACCATGGTTGATGTTTATGATCTTCAACTTCAAGGCATAATTATGTCGTTTGTAGCGTATTAATGACGTATGGGTCAGATACATGTGGCCTGACCGTTCAGACGGAGGTGGCATTTCAAAAGATCAGATACATATCGGATTCAGGACCACATATCCAAGTGGCCTGGTCACATTTGAAAAGATCAGATCTGTGTCGTTCAGACTGTGATGAGAACATCAGATACAGCAAAAAAAATCGGAATTGTGTCGTTTCAGCCTGCAGTGTGAACGTAGCCTAAGAACAGTCTTACTTTCTCTATTGATGGTGATTTTTTTTTATTTCAGAAGGACAACTCATGCAGTAAAGAAGATTTTTTCCATGTTTCTTTTAGTTTGGCATAAGGCTCTGTTCAGATACATAAAACAAAGATCTCCATAGAAAACTTTGGAAATTAAACTACCCCTAATGGAGCTCACAGGTGGAAGCCGGGGAAGAGGGTGGGGGAACGAACGCAGAGCTCGCGGAAATGGAAAAAGAGGATTGGACCGCACCTGAACTTCAGAAGGAAGCTGAACAGTTGCTGTGATTAGAATGAACCGCCCGCAGGGAGGAGTAACCAGATAAACGCACTGCTCAAGTTGCCTGCCCGAAATACTCCCAGGGTCCTTCACTTGTGGAAAATACTCCAAAGTTTGGCAACAAAATCAGATACAGTCAATTGTCCCAAACATAGAGATCTCCACCCCTGCCTGTTTTCCACCTCTCCTTACTATAAGAGATAATGCCCCACAAGAAAATAACACGGAGGCCTGAACTGTCTGATCAATTATTCACACATTCACACACTGGTGGCGGCTCCACTGCCGAACACAGCCGCCAACCTACCACCAGAGGCAATTATCTTGCCCAAGGACGCATTGACTCATGGGCGTGCAAGGCGGGAATCCGATCATAGGCCGACCGCCCTACCGCTGAACCACGGCCGCCCCAGATCTTTGAGTAAAAGTTTGTTTTTAAAGAAACAAACCTAAATTTTAAATTATTTAACTCCTCTGGTGTCACCTCTTTGTGTCTTATCTCTTCCTTTTTTCTTTCTCTTCTGCTGCATCCCAGTCTTCAAAATGATCACATTCACCAAATAGTTTGAAGGAAACTATAAAATCACTTATTTTGTTTTCATCCTATTGTTATTTCCACCTATGTTCAACGTTTCTCTATTGTTCAACCAAGTTATCGTTTATTTACCTCTCATCTGTGGTTAAAGACCCTGTATTTCCAATACCTTTAATCATTCAATTCGTCTTTATTCAAGAAAACACAGAAGGAGAAAATTGGATGCTACATCCATTTACCTTGCTGTTGACTGGCTCCAGCTCTTCCTCATTCTTTCCTAAAAATTTCAATCAAATCATTCAGCCTCTGCGTCTGGGTCTTTTGGTGTTATTGGGTTGTTCAGAACCTTTTTGCAGCACCTCTCAGAATATTCTGTTTATAATGACAGTTTTCCTCAAATGGTTATCCTGTGTGGTGTGCCAAAAATGTTATGGTCACCAGAATCACTTTTGGACAGGAAAATGCACAATAAAGTATCCATTATATGAGGGATGATGGCCGACAAAATGAGCGTTTTTAGAAATGTCTGCATGCCGTGGAACCCTTCTTATCAGACGGTTGCTTTCGGGATGTGCTTAATTTCTGATAATGCACACTTTGAAGGTAATTATCCCGCTTACACCATGGTCACTTAAAAATCAAATAAATATTCAGTCAGTTTTTAGTACTTTATTCTTGTTATATTTTTCATTTAGTTTGCTTTTTTTTTGCAAAAAGCTGACTTCTGATTAGGTTGTGAGGTGCGTAAAAGTTTGTTTTAAAGAATCCAGCGCAGAGATATAGATCATTTAAACCATGTGACCAGTACTTCTTTTTAGGTGTGTATTTTCACTGTGGATTATCCCTTTTTAATCCACACCCTGTAGCCAGTCAGAATTGAGTATTCACCTGGACCATGGTATAAGTAACAATGCCCAATGTGGGATCCATTATCAGAAATTAATAGACAATGTGGAGACATGAACCATAGACTAGAGGACCTTTGCTTCATGAAGTCCAAATCAAATATTAGTACTTAAATTGTCATGGCTACAGAACAATTTTGAACCCAGACGTTGGAACCCAGAAAGAACACAGAGGAGAGCGAGCGTGGCGGGTAAGTGGATTTAATCAGGCAAATGATGGTGAGAGCAGGATTCGTGGGGACCACAATACAAGAGGCAGGCTTTAGAGGCGTCACTGGTGGAATCTTCTGCAGGTCTTGGGAAGCGGAGCCGTTGGTGGAGATCCGAGAAACAGGAGGAATGGCAGAGGCTCGAGGTGTGTCCAGAGGGGAGGGCAGAATGGGGTTCCGGGCTGCGGCTGATCCAGGCGACCACTAGTGGCTATGGACTCCTGGAGGTGAGTAGAGAAAAGATATTAGACTCAGGCTTGACGAAACGTGAATACATAGAATTAGAACGTGAGGACCAAATTGGCACCATAAGGGGCAACGGACTGGCGAGGAATACTGATCCTGGAGCTCCTTAAGTAGGCAGGTGGTGATTATGATGTAAGTGGTCGCAGCTGGGCTGAATCAGGAACCAAGCGGAGAGGAGAGGGGGGAGGAGTCTGACAGAGGCACCATGACATAAATCTTGCTTTTTTTTACGTTAATCATTTTTCACAAAAAGTGGACTATTGATATAAGTTAATGCAGATAAAGGAAGGCTGAGGAAGGTTTCTGTCAGACAAATGCATTGTATTAAGAGAGTAGATGCTAAAATACCATTGCAAAACAGCAAGCACATATTTGAAGCTGCTGGTGTCTCTGGAGTCCCACCAACATCAAAGTGTAGGATCCTCCAAAGACTTGCAGTTATACATAAACCTTCTATTCAAAACATGGCGCCCCCCGAGGCGGACGTGTTTGCTCCAAAATGCCGGCTTTTTGTTATTTTTTGCGTATTTATTGTGTTTACTGCACTGCACAGATGCCATGCAGGACTGGCAAACAACAGGCAGACACTGCTTAACATTGCAGACCTGCATCATTTTGGATTTAACAGATTTATACCTCCGGACCTGCACTTCATTGTGCGCCCTAATGACCACCGCCGCCACAGCCATCGGGATGCCCCCGATGCCATCGGGATGCCTCCTGCGAACCAGTTGACCCGAGGAGAGTGCTTCAGAAATGGCGACGCAAGAGAGGGAAGGGGGGGGGGGGGGGGGGGGGCTCCACGCTCGGCCAAAAGCCTGTGCAACTCGACCACCGCTACCCAGCCTCCTGCTAGCCAACGTGCGGTCTCTGGACAAGAAACTGGACGAACTAAGAGCCAGGACGACGACACAGCGGGAAATAAAAGAGTGCTGCGCTCTGATTTTCACCAAAACGTGGCTCTCAGAAAACGTCCTTGATTCCGCTCTGCAGCTACAGACGCACTCCATTCATCGGGGAGACCGGACTGCAGCCTGCGGTAAAGTGAAGGGGGGCGGCGCGTGTGTGTTTATCAACAACACGTGGTGTGGGGACGTACGGACTGTCCACCAGCACTGTTCATCTGATGTGGAGTTTTTATTGCTAAAGTGCCGTCCCTACTACCTGCCAAGGGAGTTTACAGCCGTGTTTTTAGCTGCTGTTTACATTCTCCCGCGACCCAACTCTGCAGCGGCTCTCAGCAAGCTCCATGACGTCATCAGCGCTCTAGAGATGGCTCACCCTGATGCTGTTTTTATTGCTGCGGGCGACTTCAATCAGTGCAATATCCGGACCGCATTTCCCAGATATTACCAGCATGTTGACATTCCCACTCGTGACAAGAACATCTTGTATCACGTTTACACCACCATAAAGGGTGCATATAGGGCCGCCCCCCGCCCCCACTTAGGACAATCGGACCACATCTCTTTGTTTCTGTATCCAGCCTACGGACAAAGACTCAAACAATCTAATCCAGTCACTAAACAGGTTCAGCTCTGGACCCCTGAGACGGAGAGCAAATTGCAGGACTGTTTTATGACAACAGACTGGGATGTGTTCAAAGCTGCAGCCACTCTGGAGGACTCTTCTGTCAGCATACAGGATTATGCTGTCTATGTGACTGGATACATCAGCACTTGTGTGGAGAACATTGTGCCCACCATCCAAGTCAGGAAGTTCCTTAATCAGAAGCCCTTGATAAACGGTCATGTACGTCACATGCTGCGTGCTTGCTCCACTGCATTTACATCTGGCAATGAGTCCGAGTACAAAGCTGCGAAGTACGGCCTGAGGAAGGCCATCACAACAGCAAAGAGGCAGTACAGAGAGAAGCTGGATGGCTTCTATTCTACTGTTGACTCTGGCCGCATCTGGAGGGGCCAACAGCACATCACAGACTACAGAAGCAGCACCAGCACCATCAGTGCTGCAGACAGCCTGCCAGACGAGCTCAATGCTTTCTACACCCGCTTTGAGACATCCACCCCCAACACGGAGGGACCGTTATACTCTTGGACCATTACACCCCCCTCATCCCCACCAGTTGTCTCATCAGCCCAGGTAAACAAAGCTCTGAGGATGATCAACACCCGCAAGGTGACCGGTCCATCTCAGCCAGGACCTCACCTGAGCACCAAACACATCACAGCTGCTGAAGAAAGCTCATCAGCGGCTGTAGTTTCTGAGGAGGCTGAGGAGGTTCGGCATGTCCCCAAAGATCCTCAGCAACTTCTACAGCTGCATGGTTGAGTCCATTCTGACCAGCTGCATCACAGTGTGGTACGGCAGCTCTACCGCCATGGACCGCAAACGCCTGCAGAGAGTAGTGAAGACTGCGTCCAAGATCACCAGGACTCCTCTGCCCTCGCTGCAGAGCCTTTACAAACACAGGGTCTGCAGGAGAGCTGCCTCCATCGTCAAGGACCCCACCCACCCGCAACGAGGACTGTTCACTCTCCTCCCCTCAGGACAAAGGTACAGGAGTGTGAAGTGCAGGACCACCAGACTCAAAAACTCTTTCTTCCTCTCCGCCATCAGACTCTTTAACAGCTGACAGGAGTCTGAAACAACAAACTGCACCTTTGCACATCCTCACTGTTCGCTACTGTTCTTGTCACTTTTGCACTTTTAGAATTGCCACTGACATCTTGTGTTTTTTGTGTGTATGTTGTGTGTGAATTGTTTCAGTTTCCTCTCCTTTTGGCATTCGGAGCAGACAGTAAAGAAAGAATTTCATTGTGCAGGGATACCCGTTTCTTTACTGTGCACATGACAATAAACCCTCTGAATATTCCCCCCCCCAAACAACAGTCACAAGCAGAAACAGATGCAGTGGACCCAGACGTACATGAAGACTAATTTTCAAACAGTCTTGTTAACTGATGAGTGCCGTGCAACCCTGGATGGTCCAGATGGATGAAGTATTGGGTGGTTGGGGGATGGCCACCATGTCCCAACAAGGCTCCAAATACAGCAAAGTGGTGGTGGAGTCATGATTTGGGCCAGTTTTAGCATGGCTTTTTACAATAAAAAACTGATTTAGTTACGTTTTTCTGAGCGCAAGCAGCTCTGCTCTAGCATAGCCGACCAGCAACTATCAATGACGTCATCGAGTGGGAGTAACATCCAGATTTAAAGACACTGTTCTTCTATGACTCTGTTTGGTGGGCTAAATGTAGGGGTAAGGTGAAGCCATAGGGATAGTGGAAGAATTTGGATTCGGCCCAAAAATATACTCTAATGTTACGTTCACATTCGTATTACCCGCCTCTTTTTTACTACGGGACAAATTCACTACTCAACGTTAGTCCAAAACGGGAATAATAGCTTGACGCCGCAGACACGTGTGGGAGGAGCTAGTGTAAAATGTTTTCAGTTTGATAGCTATATAGAACAGTGTCTGTGTGATTCATTCACATTCCATGAAAGACATGGATGATATTTAGAGATCAGGTTTATTTCTTTTGAAGAGTTCTATAAAAGCGTTGCTAATCAGGTCTCCATGTCTGAGTGAGGTTCACAATTGCAGGGGGCGGCTGTGTCTGAATGAACACTGCTTCTGTTGTGTGTCTGTCTCTGTGACCCTGTTTGAAGGCTCACTGTCCCACATTAACTCGGGAGAGGAAAAATATTAACAATAATAAAATTAGGGGACCTTTTCTAAAGAAAAAGGACAGGCGTAGGCTCTGCTGCTCGGTGTAATGAGTTCCACCACCGGGGTCCGGAGTAGTGTGATTGCTGACTGCCAAAGTTCTGATTTTTAACTCCTGATGTGCTGCGTCTCACTCCCAAACCACGCTGTGGCGCTTAAAACACGCTGCTGCCTGGCGCTCAAATTGCATCTAGCTTGAAGAGTTAAATATTTTTTCCTAAATAATGTTTTCCTTACATCTCTGGTATAAGCTCAATGCTGAGGGTAGTCATTGAAGGTAAACAACAGTAGGAATTTGGTTATCAGCCAAGAAATAACAACGTAAATCACCCACTGCAAAGAAGTTTAAGTCTTTGTGTCAAATGCTGTTGCTATTCCTATGCATGTGTTTCTGAATATTTACAGGCAAATATTATGGTTGTTTAGGAGTAAAACACTCATTTGACAGCTTTAATTATACATTGGAAATTTTAGCGTCTAATTTTATATAAAGTTAAATGTTTTCTCTTTTTGTGTTACTGCAATAACTTGTTAGGCAATGACCACGGATAAGTATAGATATTATTTCATTCACCAATGCTGTTCCGATTAGTACATTTGTAGTAGGGGGAGGCAGTGGCTCAGGTGGTTGAGCAGGCTGGTCAATGGTGGTTTGATCCTCACTATTCCCAGTCAATTGTCCTTGTATTTTTGAGTAACACCTCCTGCCTCCAGCGTTGCTCCACTGGTGTGTAAATGTGTATCAATGTCCCAGTGATGGTCAGAGGGGCCATAGGCGCATAATGGCAGCCACCCTCCTGTCAGTCTGCCCCAGGGCAGCTGTGGCTACATCAGTAGTTTACCATCACCAAATATGAATGAGTGTGAATAATGGAGATACATTGAATCATTGAGCATCTGGAAAAGTGCTGATTAACCCAATTCATTATTATTATAATTACATTTTTAATCTGGTGTTGTTCTTTTCCTTGTATTCATCTTGCTGTGTTACAAATTCTAGCTAAAATAAGACTAAGTTCATGCCAAAAATCTGTCAAATCAATTAAAAATGTTATATATATCTGCCTGGACGTGCAACATTTTCTCTCATTTCATTTGAAGCTTCAGGCTTTCAGTCCAAAAATTCAGTTTCTTAACAGGATGAGGAAACATCTGTTTCTGTGGTGTTCCTGTGTGTTACATGTTTTATGTTATACAGAGTTGAGTTCTAAAAGTTATAAAAGTTAATATGTGAGAACTGTACATGCATTGTATGAAAAGACTTTGAAAGTTTATTTATTGTATCAAATTTTTGTCACATTTGTAAGAGGGTAAGAAAAAGTGACATTTTTCCTTGTAGTATTATACCAAATACATGTTTTGGGGACAATAGAGAAAAAATAACAAAGTTGAGTCAGTCAACTGTTTGTCCAGAGGATATTAACATGACCAGACTGTTTTTTTTTGTTTTGTTTTTCTTTTTTAACAAATTGTATGAGTTTGATGTATGATGGTCATTTGAAATTGTTTCCTAAAGCCTGTGAAGATATTGGGTTCCTGTTTTTAAACTGATATCTTCTTGGATGTTGCTTCTGTTTTAAATTACAGCAGAATACTTACAAAAATGTACAATTGTGCTCTTCAACCTCTAAACCTGAGGTCACTTTGTAATAAAAGCTGAACAGCACATCTAAAATGAAGCTATTTTATTTAGCTACTATTGAAGGAAATAGTTGGCTTTACGTTTTTATTTTATTTGAGCATTTCCCTAAAAAACTTTTTAAAAATTCTTAAACCTGTGACCTTTAATAACCATTTAAATATTTGATCTATCCAAATGTCATTCTATTTCAACGTTCAGGTAATTCTCTAACTGTTTCTGTTTTTCAGAATAAGTGTTTGGGTTTTAAGCTCAGCTTAGGTTTTTGTATTACCATTTCACACTGTGGTTGCCACTCCATCCACAGTGACACATGCTCTAACAAAAACCTCATCCAGGTTTTCTGATAAGCAGAGCAGGAAAACATTTACATTCTTAGTTTTTTTTCCTTGTGTTTGTTCTTTATTTTAACTTTAAAATTTTTAAAATTTCTATTGTAAAATTTTGGTAGAAATTCAGCTTTAGTTTATTTAAAAATACAAAAACATACAGCTGATTTTCATAATACTTCCAAAAATGTTTTTAATTTTTATTGACTTATTAATTTTCTTACACACGTTTGTTCGTCTTTATGATAAACATTTTTCTGAATCATATTTGTTTCATGATGTGTATTTTTATACCAAGAATTTTATTTTCAGTGAATGTAGGTTTTTGTCATTGCATGGATTACTGTGGTTCCCATAGTTTCCACTGTGACTCAGCCCCTTACAAAAACCTCACGCTGTTGATCGCTGCATGATTCTTTTTTATTAGAATTATAACACATCTTAGATACCTTTATTTTTACATTTTGATCTTTAAACATTTATCAAATATTTTTTCCCCAAAGTGACTCACAAATATGGTACATAAGTAAAACAACTTTTTTACCTTTAGCGCTGTTAAGAAAATGTTTAAATAAATTTGTTTCTTTTTTCTGTGAGTAACAAATCCCTCAGTAATCTTCTGCTACAAAGTTATGGTATAATTTAAATAGAATGAGAAATAAAGGTGGTATAAACTAATAAGAGAGAATAAAACTTGGTTCTTGTAAATGTTTTTTAATGTAGTGAAAGAAAAAATGAAAAATTAAAGTTAAAAAAAAAAGTTAAATAGTGAATTTCTGTGGAGTTACAGAAATATGATGACACTTAAATTTAAGATTTGTTTGAAATTTAAAAAAGGCTTTATACTTCAGTTGAAAGCAGAAGAGGTTTTTGTATTGCCGTTTATCACTGTGGTAACCCCCGTATGCACTGTGAGAAACAGTCCTACAAAAACCTGCCCACAAAACCTGATGGAACCTTTGGACTTTTTGGGTTAATTTGCCTTAATGAATTAAAATATTTTATACTTAATTATTTTTAAGTGAGTGACTGTAAACAAACATTTGTACTTGAACAAGAAAATGTATTTTAAAGAAAATTAATAAAAGAAAAAACGTAGGCAAAACAGAAACAAATATTAGAAATGTTTGTCCTAAAACAAATGAGAAAACTGTATGTCTTAAATGCTGATAAATGTAGTTTTGAAACTTTTCAAAATTATTACTTGCTGGTTAGATGAATACAACTTGGTGCTGACATCACTGCTGTTTATTTTATGTTTATCTGATAAATACATTTTTACCTGTGAAATGTTTTATTAAATGTTTTATTGTTTTTGCTTTTTTAAGTAATAGATTTAAATGTTACACATGACTTATAAAGGCTGGAGGTTTTTGTCATGGCGTTTTTCACTGTGGTTGCTATACCACACGGTGACACAACCCTGAACAAAAACTCCACCCTGCAAGTCACTGAAATGTCCTCTTTTCTAAACGGTAATGCATCTTTTGATTCTGTTGAATTTTCTTTATGTTTGCTGGAACTCCAGTTAGGGAATGTTAATGTTAGTATGTCAGGAAATGTGTGAAATAAAAGTGATTTTTAGTGAATATTTCTAATCTTTCTCACTAGATAAAACCTTAACCTCTGTATGCATGACTCGGGTTTCAATTAAAATAAAACATTTTCTTCACTGTTTTTCTGTTCAAGATGAAGCTAAAACTGAAGTCCTAGATTTCATGGAACGTTGAGAATTAGCGACATATGCCATTAAGCAATTTAATAGTTTTTCTGACCTTTGATTAATCTTAAATACTCATCAAAACAATAAAGTGTTTTAAGTTTTAACAGAATTAAATGTAATTTTGCATCAGGGCACTTTTGCAAACAATTAACCAAATATCAAAATTACTGACTTGTTGTATTTTGTCAAACCATTTAATTTTACCACAGGCCATAAAAAAATAATAATATTGGAAAAAAAAACTTCAAAAATGTCATTCTTCTTTTTCTTTTGGTTGCTTCTTTTAGGAGTCATAACAGTTATTTGCCTCCATCTAATCCTTTGTCCTCCTCACTAACACCAACCAACCTCTCATTGAATAAAGAAAGTTTCTTAGTGGAGAAATGGCGTTTACTTATATAGCATTTTTCTACCTACAAGACCCAAAGCGCTTTACAGTCACTGACCCATTCACTCAGTCACACACACATTGACACACTGGTGGCGGCTCCGCTGCCAAGCACGGGCACACGCCTTCCACCAGAGGCAAGGTGGGGTTCAGTGTCTTCCCCAAAGACACTCCGACTGATGGGCGTGCAAGGCAGAAATCGAACCTGGATGGGTCGACCGACCTACCGCGGTCGTGGTGCAGCGGTGAAACGTAAAAACATGTATTTTTTCACTGCATGAATCCATACTGTTGCTCATAAATGCTCATTTCTGACATCAGCTTCTCTTCTTCCACTCTTTCCCATAACTTCATTGTTTGACTCATCGGCTTCCTCCGTTTCTACAGCTCTGCACGTCTCCTTTGTTCCTAAAATGAAATTAGAAATGGGTTTGTGATTAACATAAATGATTTGGCTTTGGTTTAATGTCAGACACAACTCTCTGGGGCTGACACATAAAAAGCATTGGATTGTGCCCCCTTGTGGTGGAAAATGATAAAGAACGGGAATACAGTTGGACTTGAAAAACATACAGAATTTCTGACTGGACTCTTCTATAAGCTCTGACTATGAGAGGATGTCTAATGAATAGAGGAGAAGTGATCTGGTTCCCATTTTTAAACAGAAGGTAGACATGGAGAGTTGAGGAAACAACATAAGAATAAAAGTGATGAGTCACACAATGAAGCTATGGGAAAGAGAAATTTGCAGTTTTTAATTTAATGAGCAATAGAATGGATTAATCCAAAAGACGACAATTAAACAGGATATATATAATTTGAGAAAGCTAGCTTTTGGTAAAAAAAACAAAAACTATAAATATATATTTTTTATACCTTTTTATTTAACATTTTTCAGATAACAAAAACCTGATCAAAAGCCCAGCCTCTATCCCAGTAGCATTTCACAGCGTTCACGTTTGTTTAGAATCCCTTTTTGTTTCAATAATTTACGGAAAATGTAGTTGATTATGTTATGTTACAGTGAAAAAAAGCAAATTGTATGTGTTTTCAAACACATACCTTGACTTTACATGGGTACAAAAAAATAATGGGTAAAAAAATAATAAATAATTTACGCCCACAAAATTATATTTTGAAAAACATTTCTCCCGCTTTATTTGAACGCATCTCAGTTACAGTGACACATGGATTGGTCGATCTGCATTATGGGATGTGTGTGATGCATGATGGGATATGTAGCATGTAGCCTTCGGATGAAAGTGACTGCTACCAAGTATGTTAATAAAAGACTAGTTTTCTTTAGCACGCCCTGTCGGCCAGCCAGCTGCCCGGATCTAGGTGCAGCAGTCCAATGCTACGTTCACACTGCAGGCTGAAAAGACCCAATTCCAAATTTTTTTTCCCCTATGCGGCCCAATTCCGATCTTTTCATGACTGTCTGAATGGCACAGATCCGATCTTTTCAAATGCAACCCAGGCCCCTTGGGTTTGCCGGCCTGATTCCGATTTGTAGCCGATCTTTTCAATTGCGACCGCCATCTGACCGGCCAGGCGACTTGATTCCGAACCGTACGTCATCGACACGCAACAAACGTCATCATTTTGCATTGAAGTAGGCGGGAACGAAAATGTAAACATCAACCATGGTGGACGATGCCGGTAAGATCAGTCAGTGGAAGGGAAGCGAGGTCACCGATTGGATTCATATTTGGGGTGATCGCTCTATTCAGGCCCAACTCCAGGGCTCTCATCGCAACCGGACAGTTTTTGAAAAAAATTCCAGCTAAATGGCCGAGCTTGGTGTTGAGCCTTCCCTGCGCTGACTTTTTTTTCTTTCTCCCCTTTCCGACTGTGGTCAGAAGCGCAGGGGACCCGAGGCGATCCTCCTCCTCCTCCTCCTCCTCCCTGTTCTGATCCTTAGATTCTCCAGGATTCTCCAGGACGGTTTAATAAAGAGTCCATAGTCCATTACCATTCTCCTTCCTCCGTAACACACAACATGAATGCGCCCCCACACTGCCCCCCCCCCCCCCCCCCCCCCCCCATTCTCCATCACGCGCTTGCAAACACACACGCGGGTGTGCGGCTCCAACACACACACACATTCCTATTCCACTACAGTGGGTACAGACGATCCTGGTTCCATTGCCTTTTTAAACTTGTTTCCGGTTCCGGGTTACAGCACAGGATGCGTGTGGCTCTCTGCGGCTACACAACTATCTTCAAACGAATTAAATAGTTGATTTTCTCCAAAAAAGAGAGCTGACCATGGCGCCTAAGAAAAGCCAGGAATACGAAGACCTTAAAAAGGCTCTTGATGATATTCAAGAAACGTTGTATCCATTTATTGAACAAGTGAATGCTAAGCTAATTCCGCTTACAGTGCTATTGGATGAATTCATAAGGCTCCGTGTTAAAAACGAGCAGCGAGATAACCGGGTCGACACTCTGGAGAAAAGACTGGACGATGTGGAACAACAAGTAAGGATGAATAATGTCATTCTCACTGGAGTACCAATCAAATCTCGGGCAAAGCCAAACGCAGCCTGAGCCAGCATTGCTAATGCTAATAGCGCTAGCATCACTAGCAGTTCTGAAACAGAGAGCAGTGGCGAGACTCTGGATCTCCAAGTGAAATCATTTCTCACGTCTAAAGGGATTTCCCTGGATCTCAATACCATCGAGACCTGCCACCCGCTCCCCAGGAGAAAGGAGACGGATAAACCAGTGATCCTCATCAGGTTTGTGAATCAAAAACACAAGCTAGCTCTGATGAACCAAAAGAGGAATCTCTGAGGTTCTGCTGTTTATCTGAACGACCATCTGACCAGAAGGAATGCTGAAATCGCCAAACATGCCAGGCTTCTCAGGAAGCAGAAGCAGATTGAGAACACTTGGGTTAAAGGCTGCAGGATTTACGTCAAACCACTCGGTCCACCGGACCGGGCCAAGGTACTGGTTGTGAAGACCATGAAAGACCTTGAGAAGTGTCTGTTCACGGTCGTCTGAAACAACACGGAGTAATAAACCAAACAGCCAAATAATTTCAAGAAATATGACACCTGGATTCTTCATTTTCCCCAAAAGTCTGAGGTGACCTGATTATCAACAAAGATCTGACATGCAGACAACTTGACCTCGACTCTTAGGCGCTGGTGTTATCAGCTGAAGAAGGATATGGACCTCTATCTAATGTCTGCAGACATAACATCGAACAGAACTATAAACTTTGCTGTTAAACAGCAAAAGAAGAAGAAATATCAACCTTGGTCTTTCGACAAATATGGACCCATAATTTTGCACATATTAACTTTCGATACTTGACCAAATTTTTTCTATGGAAATTCCTGAAACTGTTTTGTCTATTTCACTGATATAGTATCATTTTTTAACTATATGAATGACTTTTACAAGTAACATCATCTGCATATATTTTGGATACTTCATTGCCATGTTGATTTCTAAAAGTTATTTTTTACAAAATAATTTAAGTAATTCATCTTTGTCATGTGCTTTCTCGGAACTGGATATTGATAAATCATGTAATAAAATGGTTATAGTATAACGGGGTGGGATTATATAAGTTTGCTTCCTTCCACTCCCTTTCCAGCAATATTTATTAATATGTATAATTATTCAAAGTTTGATTAGTTATTGTATGAATGTATAACTGATGATTGTATCATTTTTTGTGTATTATTCCTATTTGATTGCTTTAAATAAACCATTTCAAATCAAATCAAAAAATGAGTAAATGGTAATTGTGCTGCTCCTTCGTGAAAATAAATTTATTATTACAAAAAGAGCTCCGCTGTTGACAACACTGCTGTTGACAACACTGCTGTTGACATCCATTGTTAACGTTGGCTCCGCAAACAATGAGTGACGTCGTTCACCGTTGAGGATTCCTCTGGCTTCTGCGCATGCGGGTCTCGTTTGGGTCATGTCACGGTCACACTGGAGACCACAAAAGTTCGGATTTACTAGGAAATGTGAACGGTCTTGCAAAAAAATCAGACTTTTTGAAAAAATCCGAATTGAGCATTAAGCCCTGCAGTGTGAACGTGGCCCAAGACACACTTACAGCTTACTGTCGCCACTAGGGGTGTGTATCGGCAAGAGTGTGGCGATACGATATGTATCCAGATTTGCACCCCACGATAGGATACGTATCCTGATATTGCACCCGAGCACTTTTTTTTTTTTTTAAAGTATGACTTAGAAAAAGCTCTACCTGCATTTTAATATGTCTTCCATTGTAAAACAATTGTCACATTCAGTGTATTTAATGATCACAATGTTAAGCTCTGCAACTATCTAATATATACGTTTCTTTTACCTAGGCAAATTCATAGTGCTTTTCTTTTGGAAACTTAAAATATAGAAAGGGAACAGTCAACATTGTCTGATTTCCACAACAAAATACACTCACCAAAAATATAAATGCAACACTTTTGTTATTGCTCCCATTTTTCATGGTATGAACTCAAAGATGCGAAATATTTTCCACATACACAAAATTACCAGTTCTCTGAAATATTGTTCACAAATCTGTCTAAATCTGTAATAGTGAGCACTTTTCCTTTGCCTTCCTTTCCTTATCCTTTTTTTGAGCGAGCGTGCAATTGACATGCTAAGAGCAGGAATGTCCACCAGAGCTGTTGCTAGGGAATTGAATGTCCATTTCTCCACCATAAGCCGTCTCCAAAAGCGTTTCCGAGAATTTGGCAGCACATCCAACCAGCCTCACAACCGCAGACCACGTGTAACCACACCAGCCCAAGACCTCCACATCCAGCAAGTCCAACTCCAAGATCGTCTGAGACCAGCCACTCGGACAGCTGCTGAAACAATCTGTTTGTGTAACCACAGAATTTCTGCACAAACTGTCAGAAACCGTCTCAGGGAAGCTCATATGCATCGTCATCCTCATTGAAGTCTCGACCTCACTCCAGTTCTTCGTCGTAACCGACTTGAGTGGGCAAATGCTCACAAGCGATGGCGTCTGGCACGCTGGAGAGGTGTTCTCTTCACGGACAAATCCCTGTTTACACTGTTCAGGGCAGATGGCAGACAGCGTGTGTGGCGTCGTGTGGGTGAGCGGTTTTCTGATGTCAATGTTGTGGATCGAGTAGCCCATGGTGGTGGTGGGGTTATGTTATGGTCAGGCATATTTATGGGCGAAGAACACAGGTGCATTAAATTGATGGCATTTTGAATGCACAGAGATACCGTAACGAGATCCTGGGGTCCATTGTTGTGCTGTACATCCAACAACATCACCTCATGTTGCAGCATGATGTTGCAAGGATCTGTACACAATTATAAACTGGACTATATCCGCCTGCTACGCAAATCGTCCAAGACTGCGAGTGAGTGCTGTGTCTTTGTCTTTGTGGAAACGTGGCTAACGGACAACGTCCCGGACGGTGCCATCCAGCTAGCCGGGTTAGCATGCTTCCGGGCCGACAGGATGGTCGTCGAGGGGGGTAAGACCCGCGGTGGAGGACTGTGTGTTTTTATGCGATTCTTGGTGCCGGAATGCCAGAGTGGTCTATCAACTCTGCTCCCCCCGGCTGAGTTTATGATCGTTAAATGCCGGCCATTCTACCTGCCGAGAGAATTTAGCTCCATAGTGCTGGTAGCAGCATACATCCCTCCCAGCTCCACCACCAACAGGAGTGAGGCTCTGTATGAACTACACCAGCACATCAGTGAGCAGCAAACAGCACACCCTGATGCCTTCCTCATCCTGGCCGGGGATTTTAACCATGCAAACCCCAAGAGCGTGTTTCCACAACTCCATGGACATATCAACTTCCCCACAAGAGGCAAAAACATCTTGGACAATAGCCGCGTTTACATGGGCAAAAGTAATCGGAAAGAACGCCTGATCGGAAAGAAAATGTGTCATGTAAACGCGCCGTTCGGAATACTCTGCCCCGGTCAGACTCTTTCGGATCAAACTTTCTTTCCGATCGAGATAGGTGGGTTATACCGATCCTTTATCCGATAGTGGTGCATGTAAACAGGTCATTCCGATCGTGTGTCACTTCTGCTCTGGTTTACGTCATTCATAGACGGTGTTTCGCTGAGCGAAAGCTTTGGAGCTCATACGGGACCAATCAGCTGTTCTGCGGCGGCCCCCTGAAAAGCACCGCTCCGCTCTCGCCCCGCTGGCTCTCTGCCGTCTCTCTCACCCCTCACGAGGGGGCTGCCGGGGAGGAGTGCTTCGTGCCCACTGAGGTCTAGACCCGGCACCCAAGCTCTGCGTTCGGGCTCCGGTGCCAGTGGACTGAGTGAACCTCTCTGAGCAGAGCAGGCGGATTCGGCCCGTCAGCTCACACATTTGGGTCGGTGTGTGAGCTTCAAAGCAGAAATGTCGCTCAGTCCTTAGAAACTGTCCAAACAATCACGTGGATTTGTGTTTCCAGTTGTGTCCCGACAAAATAAAGGCTAATGTTATTCCCAAACATTTACGTGCAGCCAAGCTAATGTTGTTAGCCCGTGTTTATAGCCTCTCCTAACCCTGGCGTCAAGCTGCCCCTGCACAAAAAAGCACCGACCACACGGATTAAATATAAAACGATGAGCGAATAGACGCTTCATAATATTCATAACATTAATAAAAGCAAGTTTGGAAGATCGTCTCGTATATTACCGAGCTGCTGCATAAATGTATGTGACAGCAAAGGTTTGTTTACAACGGGACACTTCCTTCCGGGAGTTTTTACACTACTGCGCATGCCCAAATGATTTATTCCGAACGAAACTGTGACCCATGGGAACGCTTGTTCTAATCGGAAAAAGGTTTTCTGTGCCCATGTGCACGGGTGAATTTTAACCCGACCATTGATCCGATCAAGATATTTTGCCCATGTAAACGCGGCTAATGTTTACACCCCACAGAAAGGACCCTTCAAAGCCCTTCCTCTCCCCCACCTGGGCGCCTCAGACCACACCACTGTCTTGCTAATGCCAGCATACAGGTCAAAGGTGAAAGCCGTCAGACCAGCTACAAAGGGGGTTCGGGTGTGGCCTGAGGGATCTACTGAGGCTCTACAGGACTGCTTTGCCACCACTGACTGGAGTATATTCAAACATGTAGCCACCTATGATGACATCACTGATCTCCAGGAGTACACAGAGACTGTTACATCCTACATGAGGAAGTGCATGGACGATGTCACGGTCACCAAAACCTTCACCCTTCGAGCCAACCAAAAGCCATGGCTGACAGGAGATGTTCACAGACTTTGGAGGGAACGGAACACCAAAGACTGCCACCACTGACTCATCCACTTACTATTCTCAGCACTGTTGTCACTTTAAACTGTCACTTTAACCATGTCATTGCTCTTTTGCACTGTTTAGATTACTGTTATTCTTCTTATTATTACTGTCTTTTTATCTATTTTTTATGTTGCTTATTTATTATTTTATATGCTGCTTGCACTGTGGGGTGAGAGAAAAGCAATTTCATCTGTGCTGTATATCTTATGGATGCAGCATATTTGACAATAAAGCTGACTTTGAAATTTGAACAATTCTTGGAAGCTGAAAACATCCCAGTTCTTGCATGGCCAGCATACTCACCGGACATGTCACCCACTGAGCATGTTTGGGATTGGCGTATACAACAGCGTGTTCCAGTTCCTGTCAATATCCAGCAATTTCCAACAACAGCCATTGAAGAAGAGTGGACCAACATTCCACAGGCCACAATAGACAACCTGATCAACCCTAGGAGATGTGTCGCACTTCATGAGGCAAATGGCGGTCAAAAAAAATATCCAGTATCTGTTGTAAAATATATTTGTAAATACTTAAGATGATGTGTTTAAGATGTTATATTCCTCAATCAACAACCTAGATTGTTTTGAAGCCCATCAATTTCAGTAATGCTAAAGCTAACGCTAACGCGAATTAGCGCCGAAGGCTAAAAACAAACGCTAGATATTACATCAAAAAGCAGTGGCTTCTAACCCTAGTCACAAGTTATTAACACATGTTTTAAATGTGTTCATATATGTAGGGACAGGCGAGGATGAGGAAAATCTGATCCATTTGCGGATGGAGAAAGATAGCCTGTTTGTTTGCAGGCTAGCTCGTGCCAGATGGGTAGAGACACATGATCAGATTTGACTTCATTTTAATAAACGGTTAATCGTTGTCGTACTGGGTTAAAGGTTTATGTTAAAGAGCCAGAAGAGAGAGGAGGAAAGGGCAAGAAGGGAGGAACAGCGACAGGAGAGTCTGTTAAGTTTACTTGGGTTGAAATTATTGTTCTAAAATGTAATGTAGCCATTGTTTTTCCAATTTGTTTAATAAATGTATGAACAAAAATGAATAGTTTACATGTATTATTTAAATCTGAGCTATTTTTTAACAATCTCAAAAGGATTTTCATATAAATATCAAATGTACATATTTAGAATTTTGTTTTATATGTTTATGTTTATTTTTATACATGTTAACAATAATCCTGGTCTTCTAGAGTCATGTGTGTCACAGTTGGAGCTGTAAGGAAAGCAAAGATTTGTCCTCGCAGACGGACATGACTCTGCTCGTCCTGCATGTTCCTGGTGTTGTCCTGCTGTGGCTCAACATCTGTGGCTAAGCAGTTGCCTTTGCTGATGCACAGAATGTGCAGAATTGAACTGCAGGCAATGATTTTCATTGCAAAGGTTGGTTTTACTTCCAGTGCCCCCAGAAATATTGCTCTCCTCCTCATCTTCATATTGCCAAATGCTCTCTTCACAACAGAGCGTGTTCTGGAGTGGTTCTGGTAGTAACTGCCTCAATGGCATTCCTCATGGGTTCCCTGAAGGGTGTCAGCAGCATGATGGGATGTGCAATGCAGGGATACCCAACATCACCCAAAAGGATCCTTCAGGTGGGTTTGTTTGATTTACATAAATTGGGCTTTTACGTAGAACCGGTGAATCATGGATTGATCCTGGATTCCCAACAAAAATATCTATAAATTTGGCATTAGAGTCACATACAGCATGCATTTTAATAGAATAAAAAAGCGTCCTGTTAAAACAACAAGCTGCATTTTCTTTTAGGGCCTTTATTCTTATGTGGCAGCCATCAATGCTCCTTGTGACCCTTTGGAAGGAGGAAGACCAAGCGAGCTGCTAAAATCCAGAGGCGATTTATGGTGGGTCATTCCCACTGGGAAGTTGGGTGACCCTGCTCATCAGCTGGAGGATGCGGTCTGCCGTCCTGTGGACAACGTCGCTCACGGTGGACCGCGGCATGTCAGACTCTGTCAAGACTCTGGCTACCACACTGTAAGATGTGCCACACGCCAGCCAGAAAAGAAACACCAGGACGTCAGTCTCCTGTGTCCCCCCAGAGTGTGAGGAACCCGAAGCTGCTCCACCAGATGCTCGATGGTCCTGCGGGTCAACCGAAAATCCAGTCTTGTGTCGGACTGACTGTCAGCGTAAAGGGCCAGGACAGACACCTTTGTGTTGGTAAAGCAGTAGAGACGTGGAAGACCCTGTAAAATAGAACATTAATTATTTCATTGAAGAAATTAAATCACATTTTTTTAATGTTTCTATTTATTTTGATGTCTTACATTTTAGTTTATGAAGTATTTATTAATTCTGGAAAATCTCGTGGTTTTAATTTGGCTGGGTTTTTGGATTTTCATTTAAACTTTTAAAAATGAAAGTTTTTGTTTTGTTTTTGTTTAAAACAAGTGATATGGTTTGACTCTGAATAAAAAATTCTAAACTTTGAACTCACAAGTGTATCATGTAATTAGACTACACAACTCACTTGAAAAAGAATGTTAAACTCTTACCCAGCAGACTGTGTAACCTTGAGCATGATTAGTAACAAAGTTTAAGTTAAAGTTTAAGTTTAACTAAAAAAAAAGCTTTAAGTTTAACTCACAAGTTATTCTGTCTGGTCAGGGCATCCAGAGGAAATCTTCTGAGACGTCTGCTTCTCCTTGCCGTCCTGTGATGCTGCATATCTGCTCGTTTTCAGTTTGATCTCATGAAAAAAGGTTGAATTATTGCCAGGAACACAGACAGATTCATTTTCAAAGCCATTTTCAGTAAGGTGTAAGAAAACTACAGAAAAAAAATGCCTCCTTGCAAGAGCCCGTTAATCGTTCAGCGGCACAAAAACAAAAAATAAATATTGGCATGAAAAAATAACTTGGGGGTTAATTTATGAACAAATACATTAAATCAACACCAAAGTGTTTGTAATTTAATTATTTATAAATCAGTCACGTTTTCCATGATCAGAACACAGCAGATTCATAAATAGTCTTCGTAAAATGTTCATATTTATTATGTTTTTACTCTGACAAATAAGTGTCATTCTCCGCGTTAAATAGGAGTAGTTCGCCTCCAGACCAGGTGGTGGCGGTAATGCGCCACTTTGTTTCCGTGTCAAGCGCGTTATGAACAACACCCAAAAGAAAAAAGTACTGAGCACGGGTGTCTGAATTGCTTTTAAATTCAGAGAACTATAGAACTATATAGTGCTGCACTATATAGGGTTTTAGTAGTTAGGGATCAGGGCAGGAATTCGGACACAGGTTCATTTCCACTGAAATGCCTTCAGTCGACCAACTTCGTTTCTAACAATAAAGTTAAAAAAAAAGTTTCGACTTAAATGCCTGAAATGTGTATGTGAGAGCATTTTCACATGTGTATGTGAGAGCATTTTCACGTTTGTATGTGAGAGCATTTTCACATGTGTATGTGCATGGCCGGCCCTCCCTATACGCGAATTACGCAGCCGCGTAGGGCCCCCGTCACCACCAGGGCCCCGAAGTGGCGAAAAAATGAAAATAAAAAAAGATCCAAATCTGGCAACCCATTTCATAGAACTTCCGTACCAACGTGCGCTTTAAAAAGAATGTTGCCTGCACTTTAATGATCCCCCCCTTGAACACACCTGAACCAATCTGGCAACCCAAATGATGACGTTACGCCACTCTTAGCAACGATTGGTCAACATCTTGCATCTGAGCCTGGCACAGTGTGCATTTACGAGCGCATTGTGTTTCAATAAAGTTGGGAAAAAGAAAAAAAAACGAGCACATTTAGTCACGCTGATCAAAGCGACAACAAGAGAACTTCATGCCGAAGAGACTTTATCCATCAGGAGCTGAAAAAAGCAGAAGAACTGAAACATCAATCACAAGGTAAGTTTGGAGGATGTGGGGCCGTTTTTTTACATTAATCCTGCCTTTCTGTGCAGCTGCGTGATTTACGTAAATACTAATCGATCCGAGGTGAAGATTGCACAGAAACTTTATCATAAACGACCCTGTTTGTCGTCATTTCCAATGGAAAACTCGAAAATAATTCTGATATCCAAGTTTCCAAGAAGATGAGGACAGACATGAGCTTCTAAAACGGTGGAGAGCAGAGAAAATTAAATAATGACAACGGTATAATGGCTGATAAATGTTTTTACTCATGTTATCGTATTGTTTCATTGTTTTATTAACACATATTTAGTGCATTCTGCATTTTCTGGTTTATGTCAGTATAAAAACTTCTGTTTATCTGTTAGAGACAGTCAGGTATTCTAACTTTTTCAACAATGTCTTAAAATCTAGCATTGGCATGAAATATGGAGAATCCAAACTGCCAAATACAAATAGGAAAAAATTGTTCTCATGAATGAAAAACAAAATAAATGTACCAATTTTAAAATTATGAACATACAAAATAATAGATAAAGAAGTGCATAAATGGTTATATTTCCATTTATACTCAAATCATTGTTCACATTTATTATTTATAAATGAGCACATTGATTTCTTATTTGTATTTTGCAGTTTTGGTTTTACATAATGAGGATGTTTTGCACAGTTCCTTCTCAGTCGACAGTTTCTTCTGCTCTCAAAAAGTATCAAAAAGTACTGGAGGTGGTGCAGCATCCACATCCCATAATGTTCCTGACATCACTGAAGATGTCATCTAAGGTCATTTTAATAGCATGTAAAGTCATTTAAAAACAGTGTCTGCATAAACCCTTTTTTCATAAACAGCAGCTGAAGAGTATGGAGCCCCAAATTGTTCATGATTAAATTAAAAAATTTGATCTTGTGCAAATACACAATCAAACAATAAATCTCTTATAAATATATAAAAAGATCTTGAAATTGTGAAAAACCTGCACACAGATTTTAAATGAGCCAGTAAACTATTATTAGTATTCTGCTATAGATATTTTATTAGCTTTATCATTGATTATTGTATAATAATAATTCTTGTTTTTTAGCTGCAGAAGAAACTGTTGTCACCACATCTACTGTTGGAAGGGAAAACATTTGACTGTTTTAGTTTTTACTGTTTGCTTTTATTGAAGTTCTGTCTCTCATGTTCCAGAGGCTCCAAGAGAGGCGTGAATGGAGGAGGAGCCGACTGGATCCAAAATTCCACCTACTTCAAATCCAATACAGCTGAAGTCCAGCTGAATGGCCAACCACACTCTCTGATCCAGTAAGAATGGATTTGGTGCAAAGACGTCCTTTTCATACTGAGAAAGACTCTGACTTTCCAAAATCCCCTCATTGAGCTGTTGTGTTCTTTATTTTGGATTGTTTTATCGTTATTTGACTTTCTATTAAGTTGCTGTTTTTAATAAGTTGGAGTTTTGTGAATGTCATTTGTTGAGTGCCTAATGTTTCATTAAAAAATATATGTCTTTATATATACATTTGTCATTCAAATTTTTTTCTTTGCATTTAAAAATTGTTTGGCACCACTAATTGTGGATCCAACATGCAGGCAATAAATATACTGTGTTCAATTCTTCGGCAGCAACAATAATTCACAAATGTATTCATAGAGAGATCTCATTTAAATTACAACAACAGTTGCGTTTTTTTAAGCTGCTGATCAGTTAGAGGGCCCACAAATTAAATTTCACTTAGGGCCCCCAGAAGACCAGGGCCGGCCCTGTGTATGTGAGAGATTTCACATGTGTATGTGAGAGATTTCACATGTGTATGTGAGAGCATTTTCACATGTGTATGTGAGAGCATTTTCACATGTGTATGTGAGAGATTTCACATGTGTATGTGAGAGATTTCACATGTGTATGTGAATGAATACATTTTCAGTTGTATGTATACAAGCATTTCACTAGTGTGTGTGAGAGATTTCATATGTGTTTGTGAATGCTAATTCTGAATTATGTCCTACACGGCACGGCATACCTGCCTGCCTACTCCCATTCCTAACTCAACGTATATGAGGGGTACATGTAACAACAAGAGTTCATATCAGAAAGGGGAGTAGGAGGGCTTTTAAAGCACCATCTCCCAATTAACTCTGGTGTGTCGTATGCAGCCTCATAATTAGTGGGCTTGTCCTACTCATCACACATGGTTGAGCAAATACATTGACTCCTGACAAGCATCTCCATACAGCTGCTCATCAACTACAACGGATCTCAGGAATTTAGGGCCCCCTAAATAAAAGAACACACACACACACAATTTAAAGATATTAAGCCCTAGTTGTTGATCAAATAGAAAACATAAAAAATAAGTATATAATAATAGTAAGTCCAATAAAATTTTTAACAATTCTAGTTAGTGGAAGGTCGTTTTCTCATGTCAGACACACAAACTACTTTTGTGAAAGAGGTAACAGCATCCAAACCTGAACCTCTCTTTGTTCTCTTCTACTACACAAGCTTTTTTTTTCTAACTTGTTCTGTCCAACAACTGAGGTAACAGGTGAGAGCTGAAGGCCTTTTGTGCTGGACATGTTTTACTATCACAAAAAGAGGTTGTGTATCTTCGAAAAAGCAAAGTGTAAATTTGTAGAGCCCCCTTTTTTTATAATTATTTATTTGTTACATTTAGTGTGTGTGTGGGGAGGGAGAGGGGAAGAATGTGAGGGGGGTGGTGAAAGAGAGTAAAAGAAAGAGGGGTGGAGAAAGTGGGGGATACAAGCGCTGATTTGAATACGTTATTATATTAAGCTGTGTAACAATTATACCACATCTGCTGAGATGACAAATATTATATCCAAACATGATATTCTGACATGAAGATGAGCGGAAGACATCTGTCCATCAATACACTGTGGGTTAGGAGGGGGGATGAAGCAGACAGGGAGCAGTGTGTACGTGCACGTGGGGGTGGAGATACATGCATGCTGCCAGGGTGAACCATGTTCATAAGGGGAACCAGATCCTTCCCAGCTCGACCAGCCAGACCCGGATAGGGGGCGAGAGACCCCAGGCCAGGAGCACCCCCGGCGACGGAACCCAAGAAGCACCGGAGGGGGGAGGAGGGGATCGACCACCCATCCAGCCAGAGGGGGCCCTCCCACAGGGGTCCCCCAGGCGACGAGAGGCATTGCCGAACCTGGCGTCTGGGCCCCCAGGCCACAGGACTGGCGTGCTTAGCCGTACCAGGCGGTAGCCATGGGAGCCACTAGGCGCCAAACACCCAGAGTAGCCTGGCCAAGGACAAAGCCAGGGCCCCGAGGACCCATAAGCAACCGACCACCCAGCTGGCGCCCCGTCTGCGCAAGCCTGCCCTGGAACCCGACCCAAGCGACCCAGAGATCACAGCACAACCACAGCCCACCCCCACCCCCCACCCCACTACTCTACCGTCTGCAACCCTCCTCACCCGCCATGTTGTCCGATACTACACTAGCTCTAAAGGTAACCAATTTGTAGATGTATTACCTCCTGCTTGAGAAAGGCCAGTGAGGCTATTTTAAGGACTTTCTAAATTGTCTTTAGACGGCAAGAAATATATCCTGTATTGCTTGCAGCATCACAGAAGTGTTCCTGAAATAGAAAAACATTAACACTTAATGTGTTGTCTGAATCTCAGAAATTAAAATGTCCACCCAGAACCCAACAACACAAAACATACAAACTATCTCAACAAATATTACAATAATGATTATACATACGTAGCCTTTCTTAGAGTATGGATCTTTAGAGATATAGAAACAGTGTCACAATCCAAAGAACATATTCTTCTCTAACAGCTTTGGTGGGGAGATGTCTGGGAAGATATTCAATTGGGATTACCTACACAATAGCTAAACAGTTTCAAGTATTGTTTTGTAGTGCACATAAATTGGGTACATTTACCTGTGTTTATCAATAATGTGGGCCACTATTATATTGACCAGCTAAGTTCTGGTAGAATCTTTAAGAGCCTGTAATGTGTGATGTACTTCAAGGACCTCCTCATCACCTGAACTGGTTCCAAGTACGGCTTCGATCAACGTAGGGAATTAAAAAATGGTATTTAAGCGGGAAATAACAAATGTTAACAATAATTGAGCTTTGCTGCAACCTTTTTTTTACAGAAACTGCATTGATTGTTCCTTCAACTTTTGATATTTTTCTTTGGGATCTCATCTAAGGATATAGTTCATGCAATTGCATTTGAACTAAACCTCGAGTCAGACCATTTAGATGGCGAGGACAAGGAGCAATCAGTACATTCTAGAACAAAAAATACATTCCAGAAATAAAAAATATATACACCTTTGTTCACAAGCACTAAACTTATTTGCATTGTTGTTGGATTCCAAAAGCCATTCCATATTATACTACAAATGTGTTGTTCTTTAGACTGATAAATTTGAAGAAGTAAAATACAGGTTCCACCATTTGACACTGATTTGCTTCCTAACTGACACTTTTACATTTCTCATCATCACTTGGGAAAACTGTTAAAACCATGCTGCCTTGGCTGACAAGGTCATGGAAAATGTGTCTGTCAAATGTTGTCACTGTTTCATCTTTGTATGCCCCTTGTGCTATCCAAGACACTTTAACGTTGGGAGTTGGGTCATCCAGACCCACTAGAACAGGGGTCGAGAACCTATGGCTCGCGAACCATTTATTGCTCTTTTGATGGTCACGTGTGGTTAGCAGACAAACCTTTGATTAAACTTTTTTTTTTTTTTTATTAGGCCAGTCCTTCTCAGATGCAATGCGATGCCAGAGGGGCGCGCAGTAGTAGCGGTGCTTGGAGAAAAAAAAAATCTGCACCACTATCAATTTACTATGATTTATTATTTCACAGAGTTTGTCACAGCCTGAAACCTGTCAACTACCGTCCTTGCAGTTGCGTGCTCCTGTCTCTGAGAAAGAGCGCGCACTTGCAGGGACGGGATGTGTGATGAAGAAAGTGGTGGTGGGGGGCACAGCCAGCAAGGTGAATTGGGCAGGGATTGTCAAAACTTGAAACACGCTGCCCGTCGCACACTGCAGCGTGTGTGTGTTTTTGGCTCCATGTCTGCATTCGAGCAGTCTTTGTCACATCTAGCAGAGATCTGATTGGCTCTCAGTTCTGTCGCTCAGCCTGTGGTTAGGTAGTTTGGACCAATGGGTTTCAGCTACGGGCCGAGTAAGGGAAATAGGAGGACTGTTGCGGCAGTGAGTGAATAAGAAGTTGGGAGAAGCGCTCTCAGCGGGAGAGATTCAGGAGTTACTGAATTAGTTGTATGGCGTTGCTTACAGCCTACAGTAACCAGAATAAAGAACCTTAAAAGAGGTTAAGTCTCCATGCCACAGTGTCGGAAAGGGACGCTACATTATTGTGTGGCTCTTTTGAAATTACATTTAAAAATATGTGGCGTTTATGGCTCAAAAAGGTTCCCGACCCCTGCACTAGAACCTTTTTTCTTCAATGATTTGTGATCTTCACTGGTGTCCATGGACTACATGAAATCTTTCCACCTTTATCCACATTTGTCATGGTAGGGATAACACGTCATTGTATGGGCAGGGTCATCTAAGATAGCACAAGAGTACTCTAGGGATGGGTATCGTTAAGGTTTTAACGGTACTACTACTCTTATCGATACTGCTTATCGATCCGGTACTCTTATCGGTACTCTTATCGATACTTTTTGAGGACGAAAAATAAATTAATTAATAACAAATTAAGAACATAAAGTGTTTTATTTACTCACTATGCAACAACATTGTTTTTTTTAACAAAACATTTTACGTTATACATGAGAATGTTCCAGACAGGATATTCATTTAATTATTTATTCTAATTATTTTCATTCTTCATAAATGTGATGTTTCCTTTGATCTTTTGTCCATTTTCCACAACCTTGAATAGACTTTTCTGTCTGTCAAACACCAGAGTTAAGTTAAGTTAAATGATGGAAACAAATTCACTTTGATGCAGACTCCTTTCTATTTTGCCAACTCCATTTATTTTTCTTTAAATCCAGTAAACCCAGTAAATTATATTAAGTTTACGGAGGACAACTATCATTAGTTATTAGTGATTAGGAAGCAGCTGATAGTTTGTCGCGGGTCTGAAATCATAAGCGGTGAATCTAAGCTCCGCCCCTCTACCTGTTTGTTGTTTGCTCCGCGTGCAACGCCCCCCCCCCCCCCCCCTCCCGCTGCCCCAGCGAGTTCTGCACAAACAGCGCAACATACGGTCATCGTTGCAGAAATGTGACAGCATGGTAGGCAAACGAAATTAATTTTATGCAGAAATGGGTGTTCTTAGTCTAGGGCGCTCACGTGTCTCCTACCAGATCACCTCTGACTGTGTGTGCGCTGCCTTGTCTTGTGTGTGTGTGCGCGCGCGGCGCGCGCGGCGCGTGCTGTCTGAACAACAGCCCCGCCCCCTTACACAAATAGACAGACAGAGCTCTCCTCTACAACGAGAATACCGAAATTAATATCATCATTAATTAACGGAAAATTGACTGACTTTTTGAGTTAAATATGGCAGATAATGCTTATATTTTGTGGGACACAAAAAAAAAAAAAAAAAAAAAAAAAAAAGAAAAAGTAACTTCTCCAGTACCGATAGCAGAACCGTTCAGGTCAGATCTTAACGATACTGCGGTCTTGAAGAATGTGGCCCCGGGGCTGGTTCAATACCGGGGCACGGTACCCAACCCTAAGTACTACTTTTGTATCAGGTGGCAGAAAAAACCTCTTAATGACTGAAAAAGATGACATATCTGAGAGCACCTTTTTAAACTAGCACTATTCTAACTTCACAAACGAATCAACTCATTTGGATAAAACCACCTACACAAAATATATTCGATCAATCGAAATTTAAAAACGTTTTTTTTATTAAATTGCATTGTACCCAAAATGGAAAGACAGGAAGCACACGGTTCAAAGACAAAGGGATTTATTTCTCATAAACATAAAGCGCTGCTGAGCAGGGAAACAAAACAAACTGTGGGCTAACCAGGCAAAGAGGCAAAGGGGGCAGAAGAAAGTATGGATCAGCACGTGGAGGCATTACATTCATTATACAGTACATGCATTTATCTATTCTTCAACAAATCTGATCAGAGTTGCAATGAAAGGCAGGTGTAGGTATCCAGTCTGTACCGGTCGCATGTCCAAAATGCGTCAATGTCCGTTACCGTTCTTTACCGCATTACCGTTCTTTGAAGACGCTAAAAACCTTGTTAACAACAATAATTACTTCGTCTTCACATGGAAAATTCTCAGCACCTTGTACTTTCTTGAAAAGGGTTTACTAGGCAGAAGCCCAGGGGCCTTAACGGTGTTGAAGGTGCAAACAGGAACTCTCTGCAGTGTTAATGAGTTTGGTTTGGCAACCTCTGATACATAACTCCAACTAAACACCATTTGAATCGCAATGGTTTGTTTAACCCCGAAATTTCAACTCTCCAGTTTTTGCTGTAAAATCCTTCATGGAAATAAATTCCCGCAGAAAGTATATTGTGAAGTAAAATCGTACATAATACAATAAAATACATGTCATAGTAAATGACATAATGAAATATAAAAGTTTGTTCTTGTTTAGAACTGATATCACTTCAAAAAAAAAAGGAAAATGACAAACCCAGCTGAACTGAACTCTGTGTGGTGTTTTTGTACAGAGTTTCTGTCTCTTGAGTCACTGTGTCTCCTGGCGCAGTAATAAACAGCAGAATCCTCAGCTCTCAGACTGTTCATCTGCAGATACACCTGCTTTCTGCTGTTGTCTCTGGAGATGATGAAGCGGTTTTTCACTGACTCTGAGTAGTAGATGTAGTTGCTGCCAGGGTATATATAAGCAATCCATTCCAGTCCTTTTCCTGCAGGCTGTCTGATCCAAGCTACATAGGGATCACCACTAAACCCTGAATATGTACAAGTCAGTTTGTCGGGTTCTCCAGGTCTTTTAATCGCTGATTCAGATTCAGTCAGTGTTTGACCTTCAGTACCTGCAGAACAACAAGCAGCACATTAATGCAGTTAGAGGAACTTTCTACCATTTTGTTTGTTCAGCACAATTTCTTACCAGGTAAGACACAAAAGAAAACGAGAAAAACAAGCAAACAAACAGGTCTGATCATTGTTGAAGTCATTTGTCTTTGTTCTGTCTGCAGCTTCTTTGTCAGATTGAATCACTGAACGTTGCTTCATTTATAAGAAGAAAATGCAAATTGCATAAACTCCTCCTTAAAATATTCAGATGAGCTCAAATGATTTCACTTATTTCAGATCACAAACTTCTGAAAAATAAACTTGATGTTAAAAAGTTATTCTAGGAATTTGTCTGGTATTGTTAACACCCACAACATGTTTTTATAAATCATATATAAACATTTACCATGCTTTAATTTTTTTTAGATATTTTTCATTCTAAAAGATATTTACCGGCTTTCGCAACATTCAATATTTGGTTGAAAGAAAAATAAGAAGGAAGTTACACAAATTACTTTGTTTTATTTGTCCCCGATGGTTTACTGGACCAAAATGTCAGTAATCAAGTAAATGAGGGTCTTTTTAATGTAGTAATTGTAATTAATTACTGAAATTTGAGCTCTAATTCGTGATGAAACTCTGGTACTAACAAAAGTAATTAAATTACAGTGATTCCTTGCTTTGTAAGTCATTACCCACAACACTGTTTATTAGTTGGCTGCAGGAAGCCAAATTAATTACTTTATGAATTTTGAAGACACGTATAAAAAAAAAAAACAATTGTTGCTTTTAATAGAAAAACAACATCTGACACCAGTTCTTCCCTTGTTTTCTGCAGTTTCTCATGTTCCTTCTTCCTAAAGTTACCATCTCTTGGTAACATCAGATCAGCTGTTTCTTCTTCAGTCTTCTTCAATTCAAAATTGAATTAAATTGAATTACCACATCATCCACTATAACGGCTTTTCTTTGTTCTTTATCCACCGCTACAATGGTTCATCATTACCATCCAATCTGTAACTAGAAGGATCTTTGCTCTCTCATTCTCCACCACTTTAGGAGGGGTTTCCTAAAAGTTGTTTGGTTTTCATAGCTGCTGAGTTTTGTCCATTTTTGGGTTTTTTTTACATCACTCTGGTGCGTCCTCACACAGTAATACACAGCTGTGTCTTCAGGCTGCAGATTCTGTCCTGTTATTGTCACTGTTCCTGCAGGAGTGTCTCTGCTGTAGCTCAACTTGTTTTTCAGAGCAACATTTTGTCTTAAGGTTCCACCTCTCCACTGATGAAAAATCCAGTCCATTGGTTTTCCTTCTTGCTGTCTGATCCAGCCTGTTGCATAGCTGCCATCAGTCAGTGAATATCCAGAAACCTGACAGCTGATGGTCAAAGACTGTCCAGGCTGAACAACCTTTGAGTCTGGCTGGATGAGATCAATACTGTCCACACCTGTGGAAACACAAACCAACATCATCTCCATCATTCATCTGAATCTGAAATGTTTCTGATCTGATTATTGCTGTGAATCCACTGAAATCTCCTCACAGGATCCAGCTGTCAGCAGCAGCATCAGAGCTGCAGAGAACATGGTTGATGCTGAAGATGAACTCACTGAGGTCTTTCTGACTCACACACTCACACTTCACTTCCTTATAATGAAAAACACATTTGCATAATTTTAAATGAAAATTGTATTTAAATAATGTGAATGGCCACTTTTGATTCAAAGAATTTAAAAAAAGAAATAATAAAACATTTTCAATAACCAGTCTGGATACAGCTGAATTGTAGTTGTAAAAAACAAAATGATTTGAACATGAAGATCATTGAAAATTAAATGTTTCAGTAAAAACATGTTCATCTGTCATTGTTTGACCTGGAACACATCATCCTTGTTTCCTGAACACACAGGGTGCTGTGGGTCTTTAAACAAAAACCCTACAGGGAACCGAGGCTGATAAAATCACATACAAAGCATAAAGACTTTAAAATCTTACACAATGTGAAAACATACTGCTAGAGTAAGTTAGAGTATACGATATATGATGTTATACAACGTTGTTCTTGTTTAGAATAGGTATGGCCCAAAAAAGGGTCTAGACAAAATAAATGAACTTAAGCTGGAAAAACAGAAAATCCACCCATACTATATGTCAAAGTCAGCGCCTCTCCTTTTTTTTTTTTTTTTTTTTTTACAGATGAGAGCTGAAGGCCTCTTGTGTTGGACATATTTTACTTTAACAACAGGGACTATGAATCTTCTGACAAACCAGAGGTATGTCTGAATAAACCCCTTCTGTAATCGAGGCCAAAATTTATTCGTTTTAATCATATTTGAAAATCTTTTGTGTTGGACCGGACAGAAAAAGAATGGAGGGAAGAAGAGAGAGAGATGTTAGAGAGAAGGGGGTAGAACGGTGATTATAAGGGGTGGGGAGTAAAACCATGAAGCAGCATGAAGCAACAAGTTGCTGGATGTTTATCAATACGGTCAGGTTCAGATGTAATACAAATCTAGAAGGGGCGGGGCCTGTCCACACACACACTCAAATGTAATAAACACACCTGTTGGCAGCAATATTGTCCATGTCAACATGCACACAATACAAATAGTGTTCACACACGCACACTTAAGGCCTCAAACCAACTAGTGTGAGATATTGCATTCAATCACACAAAGTGTTCGTGCCAAGGTGAGCTAACACCTGTGCTCAGGTGGGTGTTTATGTTCTTCTAAAATGGATGATGGAATGTGAAAAGAAGGAGGGGGAGTTCCCAGCCATCCCCACACCAAGACCCCCGTTGCAGCAGGTGCGGCAGCCAGAACCCCCCCAACACCGCCTCTCCTTAACAAGCCCACAAGAAGTATGAGCACTTAAATAAAGTCCTTCAAACTAAGAAAAAAAAAAAAAGTAAAAATATTGAAAATGACAGAAAGAAAAACTTCTTATTTTCCTGAAGCTGTTGTTATTTTATTCCTTTTATAGGGTTTTTGCTAATATCAATTATCCCACTTTGTATTCACTGTTCTGTGGAATGATATAGAAAAAAACAAATGAGAACTTTTAGCTTTATGTTGTGTTTTTGTACAGAGTTTCTGTCTCTTGAGTCACTGTGTCTCTCTGCACAGTAATAAACAGCAGAATCCTCAGCTCTCAGACTGTTCATCTGCAGATACAGCTGCTGTCTGCTGTTGTCTCTGGAGATGATGAAGCGGTTTTTCACTGACTCTGAGTAGAACATGCCACTGCTGTCAGTGTAGATAAAAGCAATCCATTCCAGTCCTTTTCCAGGAGCCTGTCTGATCCAGCCCATGTGATAGCTGCTGAAAGTGAATCCAGAGGCTGTACAGGTCAGTTTGTGGGATTCTCCAGGTCTTTTAACCTCAGATTCAGACTCAGTCAGAGTCTGTCCATCAACAACTGGGAAGGAAAATCAGAAAACTGGATTTATAAAAAGGAAAACATCATAAATCTACAATATCTGCATGATGATGTTCACCTGCATAACAGAGAGTTAAAAGCAGCAGTCCTGTCCTACAGTCCATCATGTTCAACTGAGTTCAGTGTCTCTGCTGTCATCTCTGCTGTCAGATAAATAGAGGAGGAAGACGTCCATGTTTGCATTGACTCCACCTCACAGAAGACATTCAGCTCCATCAGAATTCACATTTGAATCAGAAAATACTTGTTTCACATCTAATAAAATTATTTAACTTTTCCTTTCTCTTTTAGAAACTCTAAGTTTAGTTAAAAATAAATGTTTACGATTATGCTGTAGGTGACTTCCTTTTTTCAATTCCTGTCACATTTTTTTCATCTTATCTTTATCAATATTTCTTTGTTGTTTCAATAGATATTATTCATAAAGATAGAAATTCTTTATGTAATATTTTTCACTGATATTTTCATTATTTTTCAGTCAATATAATACAGTAAATATTGAGTAAAAGACAATAGATGCTCAGATTTAAGTTTATTTTTTTTCCAGGTAATCCACCAAATTTGTCACAGCATAAATGATAAAGCTTTTTTATTTTTAAATCTTAGTAGATTCTAGGAAAATGAAAATATAAACCTATTAAATAAAAGTACTAGAACTATAATTTACTCTTTTCCTCACTTTGTTTACATTTTGTCTCTCTTTCTTTAATTCATGAATGTATTCATAAGAACTACATGAAACTACAAAGCATGTGCACCCATGTAATAAACAATTTTAAAAGCTTTGAAGAATGTCTCTAAAAAAGTCACCTGACTATCAAAACACTTGATCATTTGTTCTTCACTTATTGATTCCATGTGCTTTTATTTATTGATTATTTTACTTTTATTTTTTAATTCACTTTTTTTTAACTACACACTAGTGACTCAGCCTTTTCATTGAACAGTGTTGTTGCAGTGGAATCTGGCTGGTGTGAAAGTCTTTATATTGTTCTTTGAGTTTGAAATATATTTTTTTCTGTACAACACTTCATGTATTTAGAAAAAGTGCCTCATAAATAAAGTTTGGTTTTATTTTAGATGATTTGAAATGATTTAATAAAAAGACTAATTTGTTGAATCTATATTTCCAAGGCTTTAAAACAAAGTAGTATTTATTAGTATTGGCATAAGGCAAAACAAATCAATGGTAGTGTTAGAGCGCCTCCTCTGGTGAGGGTTTTTTGTTCAGGTCTGCTGATGGTTTGAGTCACTGTGGATCTCTGGCACAGAAATACACAGCAGAGTCTTCAGGCTGCATGTTCTGTCCATTTAGAGTCACTCTGTTGTTGGAAGAGTCCAAATCAATGCTGAACTTGTTCTTCAGTGAAACTTTGTAGTAAGAGGCTCCAGTGAATCTCATTCCAATCCACTCCAGTCCTTTTCCTGCAGGCTGTCTGATCCAACCTGTGTAGTAGCTGCTCAGAGAATAAGAGACCTGACAGGTGATGGTCAGCCTCTGACCTGGCTGCAGACTCTCAGAGGCTGGCTGTGTCAGCTGTTCACACTTTACACCTGAAGAAAATGAAAATGCTCAATTTAGGTCATAGCTATCAACCACATAAAAGTCACAGTAAATGTTAAAACAGCAGTTATATTTTTCCAGTGAGACTCACAAGATCCAGCAGCAACAGAACTACACACATGTTGAAAATGATGGTTTGATGTGTTTTTTACATCAAGCCACCAGTGTAACATCAAGAGTTTATAGATGGTTGTGAACATTTTGTATTTGCATAAAATAGTGTAGTATTATATTTGCAAGTAGGAGGATACTTTAACATCCTATGGTTTAGATCACACCACAGCACCGAAACTGCACGCGTTAGAGTCTGTAATGACTCATTATTGGCCTCAGAAAAGAGACTACATTCTATTCTGGTCCTATTAGAACTCAGCGTTGACTTTGACACTATCGACCACAGTATTTTACTCCAAAGCTTAGAGCACATGTATCAAACTCAATGGCCGCAGGCCAAATGTGGAGCCATGTCATTTATTGTGGCCTGGGAGAGCATAAAAGTGTTTAATTGCTTAAAATTAAAAATAGAAATTGGTCTGTATTTATTGATATATAGGGGGAATCTGACTTGAAACATCGGATTGGGCAACTATACATTAGGACTTAAACACTGTCCAATATAACCTAACCTGACAGAATCAAATGTAAAAGGATTCATGCAAGTATAACAAGCAAAAATTTGTTTTTTATGCAACTGTAATCGTTCCTTTATAAATTAATAATTAATTAATAATCAGTTATTTAACATTAATGAGTGGGTACATTTATTTTTCATTACATTTAGTTACATGCATAGATTATATCTGGCCGTTTAAGGACAACCACTATGCTGATGTGGTCCTTGGTGAAAAAGATTTTGACACCCCTGGCTTAGAGCGTGACATAGGGATCAGAGGATCTGCCCTCCAGTGGTTTGAATCCTATTTATACAATAGGTGCCAGTTTGTTAATGCTGTTCATGTGATGTATGCTACGGAGTCCAACAGGACTCAGTTTTAGGAGCCTTATGTATGATTTACATGCTACCCTCACACAGCATTCATTTTCACTGTCATGCAGATGATTTATCCATTAAACCCGACCAGAATGACCATACAGAGAAACTTAATGCCTGCATCAGAGAAATCAAGACCTGGATGACAATTAATTACCTCCTCCTGAACAAATAAAATACAATTTCATTTAATTGAACTGAAAGTGAAAGCCTCTGTGGTGCTTTTATACAGAGGCTTTGTGCAGATCAGTCTGAAGATTCTTCAGGCCCTTAACTCCTTGATGCCTATTGATGTAAATATACATCAAACCACTTTTGCTCCCAAATTACCTTTATGTAGCACGAACTTGAAAGCAAAAATATAGATATTTTTTTTTATTTTTTGTAGCTGGAAATAAACTTAGGTGTCAAGAGGGTTAACCACTGATTCAAACTGACAGGCACAAAACTCATTACTCATCGAATCATTTATCTTTTCATCAGTCTATAAAAATATAAATCCTACCTGTCAAGTTAAAGAACAGGATAAGAAGAATAACCACAAAATCAAGTTTATTCATTGTAGCTGTCATTGTCAGTCTGAAGAGTTTGTCATAGAGTTTTAGCATCTTACCTTCTATACAAACAGAGGTTTCAAACATCTTTGGCTAAAATAACAGTCAAGATTACGGCTGTGGAAGAATACCAACAGGCTGTAGCTGAGGCCCCATTCGTGGAGTTTGTTGTACATTCAGTAGAGATTTTGGTTCTGATGTCTGCAGTAGTAATCCAAGCTGTGATTGCAGCTGTGACTGTAGTTGACTTAGTAGAAAATGCAGTCCATGAAGCTGATGTTGTGGCCAGATTAGCTGTATAGCATCCTGATTATTTGTGTTTTGGGAAGGTCCTTTATTTACTTCAACATCCCCAGCCAGAAGTAAGATAAATAAAAGACTGAAGACTCCAAAGGATGGTCTGATTAACGTTCATTGTTCATGTTTACCAGGTGGTGGCATGGCATAACCAGAATCCAAAATCTTTTATAAAATGTGTTGACTCCTTTTAAGCAGGTACAATGATTTTAAAATGTGTATCCATTTTCCTCAAACTCAGAAGAAAAAATATATATAAAAGAGCAGTAACAATCCATTTTTATGGTAAAGACTGAGGTCTTTTGATGTTTATGAAAGAAATTTGAAGCAGCCACCAGGCACCTACAGTCTATCTATCTATCTATCTATCTATCTATCTATCTATCTATCTATCTATCTATCTATCTATCTATCTATCTATCTATCTATCTATCTATCTATCTATCTATCTATCTATCTATCTATCTATCTATCTATCTATCTATCTATCTATCTATCTATCTATCTATCTATCTATCTATCTATCTATCTATCTATCTATCTATCTATCTCTTCACCTTGGCAGCCATTTCAAAGTCAATCTCTTAACTTTTTGCTCAGCTGTTCGACAGAACAATTTATAAAAATTATTGCAAAGAGTTTGTAAAAAAATTAACTTAAGATCAACACAATATAGTGTGCTTGTGTTGTTATATGTATTGTTAAACTATTTTGAAATACATTTAACTGGCCAATTCTGTCATACTATTTTTAGAGATATAATTGGCAAGAAGGCCCCCGGTTCAAGTCCCGGCTGGGGGGCCCAAAACAGAACATCCATGGGGGGACCTTTCTGTGTGGAGTTTGCATGTTCTCCCCGTGTTTGCGTGGGTTTTCTCCGGGGACTCCGGCTTCCTCCCACCGTCCAAAAACATGCTTCATAGGTTAATTGGTCAAAGGTGTGAGTGTGAGAGTGAATGAATGGGTGTGTGATTGTGGACATTCTACCCTGCGACAGACTGGCGAACTGTCCAGGGTGTCCCCTGCCTTCGCCCAAGTGGCCGGGAAAGGCTCCGGCAGCCCCGTGACCCCGAAAGGGGCAAAATGGTTTAGAAAATGAATGAATGAATGAAGAATGAATAATTGACAAGATGTATCACATTTTTAAACATCTTGTTTGTTCCTGTTTCTTAATTTGAAAAGATAAATTTGACTATTTTTTATCCTTTTTATGAATGAGCAAAAATTAGAGATCCGTTCAATAGTAAGGCATGAATTTTCTTTTATAACTCTATGTCATGTTTAGTCTTATAAAGATTAGAAAATTGTAATAGTATTTTTCATTGAGCAAGTCTTTGTCATTGGTAGTGTTAGAGCACCTCCTCTGGTGAATTCATGTTACAAGTTTTCAGGATCTGAGGGGTTTTTGTTCAGGTCTGCTGATAGTTTCAACCCAGTCTCATCCTAAAATGTGTAGTAGCTACGTTTTTCCACATGGAAAACGTAGCAGTTTCACAAAAACGCCCCCTAAATTGTGAGATGAATATGTTTTATTTTCTTATTCATTTTCTATGAGCCTTCTCTGGATCACGTGACTTTTGAGGTTATTATTTCGTCAGAACAGAATATTATTTCTTTTGAATGAAATATTAGTTTTTGTGAACTAAATATTTATTATTTTACTCATGTCATGTCCCGGGCTCCATAGGCTACAGCTGTATTGTAATTATAAAAAGAATATTTTTAAAATGCGCACCATCACATGTGACCTTGGACACATCATCAGTGTTGTTTCCTGATCACAAGGGCGCTGTGAGTCTCTTAACAGAAATCCTACAGGGAGCCGAGGCTGATCAAATGTCTGAGAGATATCAAATGTGCTTGAAATCACTGCTTTTGTTTAACTAAAAATTAGGTAGAGGAAGAAATATAACGACATAAAAGATTGTCTAATAGTTTTTTTTTTCTTTTTCTTTTTGTAAAATAAAATAACTAAAGCGGGAAAACCGGTAATGCACCCAAACTACATGTGAGAGTCAACACCTCTTAACTATCCCACATAAAGTATAAGCAATCATAAAAATGTGCATATTCAAATATCAACAAAAAAGTAAAAATTTGACCAAAAAAAAAAACATTTAATTTTCCCTAAAACTGTTGCTATTTTACTCCTTTAAAAGAGAATTAGCAAAACATACATTTTCTCTTTTTTGCATTCACTGATTCTTTAGAATAATATAAAAAAAATGATGACAGCTATTTGCCCTTATGTGGTGTTTTTGTACAGAGTTTCTGTCTCTTGAGTCACTGTGTCTCTGGCGCAGTAATAAACAGCAGAATCCTCAGCTCTCAGACTGTTCATCTGCAGATACACCTGCTGTCTGCTGTCGTCTCTGGAGATGATGAAGCGGTTTTTCACTGACTCTGAGTAGTAGATGTAGCTGCTGCCAGTGCTGATAGTAGCGACCCACTCCAGTCCTTTTCCAGGAGCCTGTCTGACCCAGCCCATGTAATAGCTGCTGAAAGAGAATCCAGAGGCTGTACAGGTCAGTTTGTGGGATTCTCCAGGTCTTTTAACCTCAGATTCAGACTCAGTCAGAGTCTGTCCATCAACAACTGGGAAGGAAAATTAAGAAAACTGGATTTATAAAACGGGAAACATCATAAATCTACAATATCTGCATGATGATATTCACCTGCATAACAGAGAGTTAAAAGCAGCAGTCCTGTCCTACAGTCCATCATGTTCAACTGAGTTCAGTGTCTCTGCTGTCATCTCTGCTGTCAGATAAATAGAGGTGGAAGACGTCCATGTTTGCATTGACTCCACCTCACAGAAGACATTCAGCTCCATCAGAATTCACATTTGAATCACAAAATACTTTATTCAGGTCTAATGAAATAATTTTGATTTCTATTTTCTATTCATCAAGTTTAGTTAAAAATATACTGTTTGATTGATTTGATTTAATTTTGTTGATTTATTTCAAATATTGTAGTCAAAGCAATAAGTAATTGACAAATATTAATCAATTTCATTACAGAAATCAGGATTAGATTACATTTAAATTAGATTTAATAAAACGGAAAATAAAACAATAAAAAAAAGACACTTAAATCAAATCTGCTTAATTACAAACAGTGATCATTAACTAAAGTATAAGTAGAGTTTGATTTATTGCTTGAAAAGCAGTGGGAAAAGCGAGTTTATATAATCCCACCCCTACTGAATTTATTATGTTCAGAAAACATTCATTCATGATTTCAGTAATGGTAACAATTATGTAATAATCATTGATTATCATTACAACACATTATCATATTAAATATTTGGATATTTGAACATTGTTTTAGTTCAATAACTTTTCATGATTCTGCTGTGACTTCCTTTGTTGAATTCCTGTCACACTCCTTTCTTATTAATATTTTTTGTTGTTTCAATGGGTATTATTCATAAAGATAGAAATTATGTTTGTAATATCTTTTACTGAGCTTTTTTATCCTATTATATTTTAATTTATTTTATATAATTTGAATTGATTTGACTTGATTTAACCCTTGTGCTATCCTAGGCACTTTACTGTTGGAAGTTGGGTCATCTAGATTCACTAGACAGAGCCCTGAACCTTTTTTTTCTATTTTCTGTGATCTTCACTGGTTCAATGGATTACATGAAATTTTTCCACCTTTATCAACCTTTGTCATGGTAGGGAGAACACGTCAAAGTAAGGGTGGGGTCATCTAAGACAGCACAAGGGTTTTAAAACATTGTAGTTATTATTGGAACTAAAGCTAAAGGAAAACAAATGGTAGTGTTAGAGCGCCTCCTCTGGTGGATTCATGTTACAAGTTTTCAGGCTCTGAGGGGTTTTTGTTCAGGTCTGCTGATGGTTTGTGTCACTGTGACCATCTGGCACAGAAATACACAGCAGAGTCTTCAGGCTGCATGTTCTGTCCATTTAGAGTCACTCTCTTGGTTGGAAGAGTCTACATCAATGCTGAACTTGTTCTTCAGTGAATCTTTGTAGTAAGAGCCTCCAGTGTATCTAATCCCAATCCACTCCAGTCCTTTCCCTGCAGGCTGTCTGATCCAGCCTGACCAGTAGCTGCCCACAGAATAAGAGACCTGACAGGTGATGGTCAGCCTCTGACCTGGCTGCAGACTCTCAGAGTCTGGCTGTGTCAGCTGTTCACACTTTACACCTGAAGAGGACAAACAGTTTAATGGTTAATGGTGGAACAACAGTGAACAGTGTCTTTGTCTCAGTCAAACTCACAGGATCCAGCAGCCAGAAGCAGCAGCAGAGGAGCCACAGGAAACATGATGATGAAGATGAACAATATCTGATGGGTGTAACTCTTCCTCTGCTGCTAATGGAAACATTTGAAGCCTATATAAAAAAGGTCTACAAGTTTACTTTGCATAAAGAAAATATTCTAAAAGGTAGACCTATATGTAAATTTAAGCATCTGGTTACTTAAAAGGAAAAACAACACAGCTCTCTGAAAGTAAACACTGATCCCAGTAGGTTCTTGCATGTGAAAATATTATAAGATAGTCTTATTATTTAACTCCACATACAATTAGTAAAGTGTAAGTGATGATACACATTTTCCAGAAGAATAAAATGCCACATAAATAGGGTTTTAATTTTCCAAAATGTTTTAAAAGTTTGGCATTTTGTGCAGCATCAATTCTTCATGATTTTTGTAGTATTTTTCTTTAGGGCTACAAAAGCTTTACGGTGAAAATCAAAGTAAAATCCTCTTTATCTGTTAAAACAACAGTTCAGCAGGTTATTAACCCACAAGTATAGAGATACGAATTGTTCACATTTCAGTATATAAAATACAGTAAAATCAAACAATAGGTTTCCTTTTAATTGACCTCATTAAACAAATGTTATTTTAATATAAAATAAGATTGTCATTTTGTACTAGCATTTTAAGAAACAGTTATGCAAATTCTGTATTTTAAATGTAAAAATGTTTTTATCCACATGCTGTTAATTAGAAATCATTATTTTTTTCAAAGGACTTTTTTGTCCATCCATCATTATGTTTGTCAACATAAGTCTTTCAAGTATTACAATTGCAGATACAACATCTCTGATTTGGGCGGCCAAATGAAGGAATCCAGTCATGTTTTGCATTTACGGTCGCTAATGATGAAAGCACCGACATCACAGATATATACAACTGTGCATCTTTTTTGGAGGTGTTGAAGTGACTGGCTGACCGTAGGTTTTTTTGCTTTTTATGGCCCACTTGAGATCAGATAGGTGGAATGTGGCCCCCCAACCAAAATGAGTTTGATACCCCAGATCTGGACAGTTTATAAGTCCATCGCAGGGCAACACAGAAACATAACCTCACACACTTACATTCACACCTAAGAGACATTTTAGAGTCGCCAATCAACCAATGAAGTATGTTTTTGGATTGTGGGAGGAGCCTGGACTGGACAGAAATAACCCACAGACAGAGAGCATGCAAACTGCACACAGAAAGAACCCTGCTGGGATTTGAACCAAGACTTTTTTGAAGCGAAAGTGCAGCCCCAGTAACTTTTGATTTAGAATCTAGAAGCAAAAATAACTTTTCTACAGTTCCATTGACAACTGATGCAAAAATATACTTTTGAGATTGTCCACACACACTTGCTTTTCTTTTTTAATTTTAACCTATTTTTTAAATCTATATTAAGTTATTTTTTAGTCTTCCAATCTTGTCTGTGCTTTAGTGTGCTTTCAATTATTTGTCACATGTTCTCAATTATAATATTAATTTGTTTCAGTAAATCGCTTTGGTAAAAACATTATTGAAGCATTAGCAACGATAAGTAGAGCATTGCAGCATCATGTTTTTGGTGTGTTCAGTTGTAGCCTATAAAACATTTCTATTATAGATATTTTGAGATGGAAGTCAAACATCACAGTCAAATCTGCATCAATCACTCTTTTCTTTTTAATAAACAATGTGAAAACTTTGTTTCAGTTGATGCACATATGCAGAACATGGGAACATATATGAGCATCTGCTGACATGCAAACTGAGCAGTGAAACAGAGATCTTTTTCATCTGTAAATTTTAGTCTTTCTTTTATGGATTTGCCCTCAGCTGGTGTCCCAAAGGCACAGACAGGGAGCAAATGACTTTTTAACGAGAAGCTGCAAATCTTTGATGCTGACTTTAACAAAAGACCAAGACGCATTTACCACAAGAATAGTTAGATCAGCACTGGAAGCTTTAAAGGAATTAATCCACAGGAAACTGTTTTGTTACATTTTATTGTTAACATGCTATTAATAGGAATCTTCCAGTTAGATAAATACCATTAAAGACTAAAGATTGAAATTAAAGGTCAATTTACCACAGAAAACAAAATAAAATGGATATTATTTAGTACAGACAGAAACATCTTGTTTCTTTTCTGTCAGATAAATGCATCTAGACATTGAAGAAAAACACAATAAGAAACCTCAAACTCCAAGAATCAAAGTTACTTGAGCACAAGGGAGAAAAGCAAGTTTAACTGAAGATGTCCACCACCCTTCTCTTCTCAAAGGTCTGCTTCTCCCAGTGCTCCTTTTAGTAAGAATTCAAGTAGGATGTTATCATATAATGAAATATTTGGGAAGATTCTCAGTTCAAACAGTATTCCTTATCAGCTAAGGACAGTGTGTCGTAACCCCCTCATCCTAGCTGGGGATGAGAAGCAGATAAACAAACGGTATTCTTAAAAGGGAAAAAGGTCAATCTAGGTTAACATTTAAAATATATTTAAACAATTGCTTTTAAACAATGATAACAATAAAAACCAATGACTTCACATATCCTCAAAAAAAGAAAATATTAGCCCTGTCTGGGGGTTTTTAATGCAACAAAATACTTGAAATAAAAATTCACCAGTCATTTTTCCCCCTCATTTCAGGTTTTTACAGTTCAGTTTTGTTATGTCTGTGTAGTGATTTTTAGTTTAGTTAGGTTAACTTTGTTTTTAAGTTATAGTTCCACAAAACAAGTCTCCTGCATTTGCCTTTGCGATTCTAATGATGGTCATTATTTACCAAAAATCAGTTTATGTGTCCACTCAGATGTTAAATGAATGATTATATAAAGCATTTTGTTTAAATATTGACAGTTGTCAGACTACATTTCATTTGATTCATCCTTCAAATACAAATAAAAGATGTGTATCTTCTCCTTTACAGAACAATTATCCAGTAGTGTTAGAGTGCCTCCTCTGGTGGATTCATGTTACAAGTTTTCAGGCTCTGAGGGGTTTTTGTTCAGGTCTGCTGATGGTTTGTGTCACTGTGACTCTGGCACAGAAATACACAGCAGAGTCTTCAGGCTGCATGTTCTGTCCATTTAGAGTCACTCTGTTGTTGGAAGAGTCCAAATCAATGCTGAACTTGTTCTTCAGTGAATCTTTGTAGTAAGAGCTTCCAGTGTATCTCATTCCAATCCACTCCAGTCCTTTCCCTGCAGGCTGTCTGATCCAAGCTGTGTAGTAGCTGCTCATAGAATAAGAGACCTGACAGGTGATGGTCAGCCTCTGACCTGGCTGCAGACTCTCAGAGTCTGGCTGTGTCAGCTGTTCACACTTTACACCTGAAGAGGACAAACAGTTTAATGGTTAATGGTGGAACAACAGTGAACAGTGTCTTTGTCTCAGTCAAACTCACAGGATCCAGCAGCCAGAAGCAGCAGCAGAACTACAGAGAACATGATGATGATGAGGATGATGATGAAGATGATTGATTGGAGCTTCTACTTGGCTGACAACATGACATCAGGTCTTTTTAAGATGAAGGTGATGTAAGAGCCTGATTTGTTTACAGTATATGGGGGCTGTCAGGAAATGATATTTTAGCAAAATCACAGATCAGATCAACATTTACATGAGGAGGAGAAGAACAAACAGCTGAATGTTGGAGAATAAACCATCTATCTGCAGATCAGCTGTCTGTTCTTTGACGGTGTATTTTATATGGAAATATAAATTGTTACAACAAATTACGACTAAAAAGTAACCTCAAATGTAAACGTTTGTTTAAAATAATCATTTAAATCTTAATCATTTGTCACTTTTTTAAATTCCTTGTTTCAATTTCTAAAGCTTTTAGATCTTACATCATCTTTACTTTTACTTCTGCATTGTTAAATTTCTACATTTAAACACATTTATCTTGTTAGCATTTGACAAAAAATAAACACAATTTATTTAATAGATTTTAACAAAAAGTGCAAGTTTTGATCAAATAAATCAGTTGCAGTATTCTTATCAAAATGTGGAGAATTACTGCAACAAGTAAACATAATCAATGCTTTCTGTCATCTCTGTAAATCTTATTGGCAGTAAGATAAAGAATTTAGAAAAAACATGTATAATTCAAAATGTACACAATCTGATGTACTTCTGTTGTTTTGTTTAAAGGTGATCAAGTAGGTTCATGGAATTTATTGACCAAATCATCCTGGGTATTTTTGTATTATAGTTGACTAAATTTTATCACAGGATTCTATGAAGAGAAATTAGCATAAAATATGACAGTTAAAACCTTAATCGTTCCATCTTTATACCACACATGAACAAAAAGTTGCAAGAAAATCAATTTATTAACTTTACTTCATTTTCTTCTCGTGCTTCTAGCTGAGTAAAAACAGGGAAGGAAATACTTTTATAAAACACAAAGACCTAATATTTCTCAACATAATTGGTCAGAAAAGCAACATCTGTCTGACATTGAGATGATTTAAACAGATAAATGAGGAAGTACTTTTTGTATGACTGTCCTCAAAATGTCTCTCACTGTGTCTCTTCTGGCACAGTAATAAACTGCTGTGTCCTCAATCCTTAAACTGTTCATCTGTAGATAAACTTTCCTGCTGGAATTATCTCTGGAAATGGAAAACCGTCCCTGGACTGACTGGGAGTAAGAAATTGGAAAACTGTAGGTGCTAATATAAGAGATCCACTCTTGCAAACTTGTTTCATTGTAATTATTTATAAAAAGAAACTTCCATGCGTTCAGTTCAGAAGACATCGTTTCACATAAATGCTGTTCCTGAAATGATTACTGCAGTAATATCTTCAATTGAATTCCTGTCACATTTTTTATGATATTTCATTTCTTTATTGTTTAAATAAATGTATGTCAAAAACAAAGAAAATCTAACTGTAATATTTGTTTGCAGAGCATTTATATTTTCTTTAGAAAAATGACGATTTTAATCGTGTTTCGGGCAGATACTCGTAGCAGTGTTTCTTAGCTAATACCCTAGGGCGGTTCAGTCAATTAACTCACCTGCTCAGCGTCCTATTTAAGCCCAGGTGCGCAGGCGTTCATTCTCTTTCTTACCTTCAGCGCTCATTCTTCGCCGTCCCCCTTGCTCGCGGATCTGGCGGATCTCCTTTTCTTCGACATCTTGCTGTATTCCCCCCGTCCTTCGGATGGATGATCCCCATTTTCTGATGTGGGCTTTCCGTTTTCGCCGCGTCTGCTCCTTTTGCAGCAATCGCCGGGCGGCTAGCGGCGATCACCGGGCGGCTAACGGCGCCCAGCGCGTTCGTTTCGCTGCGGTCGCGTGCATCTGCAGGGGGTGCGCTTTCCGCGGTGTTTGGGTTGTCCGTGGGCCCGGATCTGGAGCTGTCCGGGTCTATCGTCTGCCGTGGTCAGCCGGACTTCTACGGTGAGCGGCGTGCGGTTTTTTCCTGTGTCGTTTTTTCTAGGCTAAGTCTTGTTTTCTGTTTACTTCGGTGTATGGTGACGTTGCGCCCCTAAGGACCCTGGGAATTGTAGTTTTTGGGACTTTTGGGTCCGCTTCATGATGCACTTCTGATTCATTTTCTGCTGTTATTCTGCGTCGTCCGATTATTGTTTCAGGAGTTGTGGGGTCTTTTCTGTGGTTGTGACGGCTGGCGGTCCTCGTCTGGCCTGGTTTCTCATGCTGGCTGAATTATTTGTGGTTTTTTGCATTTTCTTTGTTGCTGTTTTGTTCTTTAGGTGCTGAAGGTGACTCTTGACTATCTTTAATTAGATGCTGGCTTTATTATTATGGCGGTTCTTCTGTTTATTTTCTTCGTTGTTGTAGCTGCTGGTTAGTCTGAATGTGAATTGGTCTCTCTTGGACCTGTCTCTCCTCTGTGGACAAATTCCTTATACTTGGTCTCTTTTATGCAGCGTCTTTGGCTCATTTTAATCACTCGTTCGTTGCCCCCGCACGTTCTGCATCTGGTTCTGCTTCGCCTGTTTTTCCTCTGTGATGCCCCAGTGGGTCCTGCCCTGGCTCGGGGACTTGCGTCGGCCGCATTAGTGAGTGTGTCAGTCTCGTCGCTGCCTTTTTTCTCGGCTGGACAGTTAATTTGTTATTCTCTCTCTGGTTTGGTCTGGAGGTTTGTGGGGGCTGTGTGATGGATTCTTCCGGGGCATCGTTTTCAAAGCCACCACTGAGGGTGGCCCCTACGAAGTGTTCAGGTTCACGTGACGTGATCTGGACCCGTTGGCGCCTCACAGTTCATCTTTCTGGGCATCAGTGGCTAGTTCCTCATGCGCCTTCAGGATTAGTATATATTTTCTTCAGCTGCCCATGCTGTCTCCGCGATTTTTCTTCCGAGCACGATATAAGGCTGAGGATGTCTTATCGCTGAGGTTCTCCCTGTTCTGCCTCTATGCCTCTCGGCGTCTCTTGGCATTCAGTTGGCGCTCGACAAGTTTGTCGGTTTACCTTTCAGCTGCCGTGGCAGTCCTCCTACTTTCAACTTTCTTAGCAGAAGCTCTGTACTGGATATTTGTAGGCGATGGGTCCCCTTCACCTCGCGAGTTATTGATGGTTTCTCAGTGGCCGAATTTCCTCTGTATCCCTGGTCTTTTGGATCTCTGTGGGGGGGGGGGGGGGGGGTATTTTCAAATCTGGGTTCCACGTTGTCCATACTGTATGGTCCTCCACCCTTCCGGATTTATTTTTCTTCTATGGATCGGATGGTTCATTGCTGCTTGTCTCCCCCCATTATGTCATCTTTGGCTTTTGTGCAGCGTGTTGTTTATTCATTGTTTGGTTTGAATATGATTTGTCAATGATTGGGCCACCTGACATTTGCTGTGGCTTTGGTCCTATGGTCATCCGTTCATCTTGTGTTCTTGTTCTGGGTAGTTCCGTCCTGGGCCCTGTGTTCCTGTTCTGGATTTCGTGTCTTGCATTTGTTCCTTCCCTCTCTATGCTTATGTTATGATGACTGTCGTGTCTTCAGGCTCCCTCCACTTGTTCTTCTGAGGCTGTGCCTTCTGGTTTGGGGGAAAGGATTTAAGAGTGGTTTGTGTTTGTCCGGCCACCAGAATCTACAGCTCTGATGATTTATAAGGTGTCGTCCGGTTATTTCATCCTTGGAGATTATAATAAGGCTGTTTCAATAGTGAATGATAGTATTGTGTCATCGGTTGACTTGGTTAATGTTTAAATAACACCTTGAGCAATTTCTACCCTGACCGTAGGAAATATATCACTTGCGCTCTCAAGCTTAGTTCAAGAGTTAAATCTTGTGTCCACATGTCAGTCTTCTATCTGCCTTGCTTAAGCAGATGACAGTCTGCTAGATGCTTCCCCATTTAGTGGCTTGTTATACTCCGCCTCTAAATGCTTAAGGTTCAGTCTAGCAAAAATACTATCAAAACCTATGATCCCTCATGGCTCTCAAGTTCTCTTTTTCAGTATCCAGACGCCCTTGGCTAATTACAATTTCAGTAGTCTGTACTTTGTTGTCCACCAATTTGAGAACCACTAATATCAAGTACAAAGCATCAAATCCAGCCAAGCTGTAATCCTTTGCTACATGGGATGTTGACCTTCCTCATCTACAAATCTCCTTGGCTACTCTTCCCATCACCTACTCCTCGATGGCCTCCTGAATGTGCGTCCCTCTGAAACTGTCAAAGGTTACTTTTCTTATCTTTGGAATGTATAAAAATTGGTGTTAAGATTTTGTGCAGGTTATATATTTCACTATCATTTCACTGTTGGCATTTGTAATTATGATGGTTTCTAGGGTGCGATAAATCCACAATGGGTCTTACCTTAACTATCTACTAAATTTCACTTTCTCAGATTTGTTCTTTAAAAGCACTGTTATTTCATTTATCTCAAGCATTTTGAAACTGATCGGTTTCTGGGATTTTTATATATTCTTGTTAAGACTAATACTGCTTTGTTTTATCTATGCACCACATCCTGAGCCTGCGAACCCCTACGCCCCGATCGGCTTCTCCGTTTCCAGGAAGTGATGTCACCCCTGCATTCCTTGATCTGGTGCTGCAACGATGACTGCTCGACGCACCTATTGCTGCACTGAAAGTGATGGGGCGGTGGACCTCCTCTGCATTCCAATGACACTTCTTACTGAATTGATCAATCAATGTCAACAGCAGAATGAATGTAAATTCTTCGATTATAGATGTTAAAAGAAAATTATAGCCAGGTGGAAGCCTCAAAATTTAGGATGTTCTAAATTGTATCATAGTATGCGCTGGAGCTCGAATTTGGTTCTTAAGCCAATTTTGTAGTATGCCAATGAAGCATAGTAATTATGGGCGTTGAACTCGTTCTTAATATTTGGATGAGATCTCAATTAAATGATGTTCCTTGAGCGCTTATAATTGGTATGCCAAATGGAGAAAATTATGGCTATTAAGCTCGTTCGTTGTACTGTCATTGGAAGCTTCGAAATAATGGATGTACTTAAGCTCGTGTATTTATAGTTGCCACAATGGAAGAAGTTATGGCCATCAAGCTTGTTCTTAGTTTAATAGAAGTTCGAATAATGGCTGTTCAGCATGTCATACTGGGCCATCGGAAGCTTTGGATTGGATGTTAAGTTAGTGTATCATACGGGTTGTTTGGCGGTTTAAATTATAGTTCTGCACAGCATTTTTTTTTTTTTTTTGGGGAAGTGAGCTTACGTTCTAAGATCAGGTATGAGTAATTTTGTGTTGGCTCCCCTTTTATTTCTTTCCCTCTCTCTTTCAGATAGTATGTTCCTCTAGTGCAGTGTTTTTCAACCAGTGTGCCGCGGCACACTAGTGTGCCGTGGGAGATGGTCAAGTGTGCCGTGGGGAATTGCCCTCATTAACTGATATAAAAACATTTTCCATCTCCAGGATTTCAGCTCTCTGTTCATCCAAACAGGACTTGATAAAACACTGAGGAGTTAGGAATATAAAAGATCGTAAAATACTTTTTCCTTGCGTTTATTTTATTTTATTAAAGACATTTTGATAAGAATGACGTACCGCGATTCAGCTGCAGCTCCGGCTGTATTTTGTAAAAGCCCCTTTAATTGTCTCCACCAATCATTCTTGAAGGCTTAATCACATGTCATCAGTCTGACCAATCAGAATCTGGTGGATTCATGTTACAAGTTTTCAGGCTCTGAGGGGTTTTTGTTCAGGTCTGCTGATGGTTTGTGTCACTGTGACTCTGGCACAGAAATACACAGCAGAGTCTTCAGGCTGCATGTTCTGTCCATTTAGAGTCACTCTGTTGTTGGAAGAGTCCAAATCAATGCTGAACTTGTTCTTCAGTGAATCTTTGTAGTAAGAGCTTCCAGTGTATCTCATTCCAATCCACTCCAGTCCTTTCCCTGCAGGCTGTCTGATCCAAGCTGTGTAGTAGCTGCTCATAGAATAAGAGACCTGACAGGTGATGGTCAGCCTCTGACCTGGCTGCAGACTCTCAGAGTCTGGCTGTGTCAGCTGTTCACACTTTACACCTGAAGAGGACAAACAGTTTAATGGTTAATGGTGGAACAACAGTGAACAGTGTCTTTGTCTCAGTCAAACTCACAGGATCCAGCAGCCAGAAGCAGCAGCAGAACTACAGAGAACATGATGATGATGAGGATGATGATGAAGATGATTGATTGGAGCTTCTACTTGGCTGACAACATGACATCAGGTCTTTTTAAGATGAAGGTGATGTAAGAGCCTGATTTGTTTACAGTATATGGGGGCTGTCAGGAAATGATATTTTAGCAAAATCACAGATCAGATCAACATTTACATGAGGAGGAGAAGAACAAACAGCTGAATGTTGGAGAATAAACCATCTATCTGCAGATCAGCTGTCTGTTCTTTGACGGTGTATTTTATATGGAAATATAAATTGTTACAACAAATTACGACTAAAAAGTAACCTCAAATGTAAACGTTTGTTTAAAATAATCATTTAAATCTTAATCATTTGTCACTTTTTTAAATTCCTTGTTTCAATTTCTAAAGCTTTTAGATCTTACATCATCTTTACTTTTACTTCTGCATTGTTAAATTTCTACATTTAAACACATTTATCTTGTTAGCATTTGACAAAAAATAAACACAATTTATTTAATAGATTTTAACAAAAAGTGCAAGTTTTGATCAAATAAATCAGTTGCAGTATTCTTATCAAAATGTGGAGAATTACTGCAACAAGTAAACATAATCAATGCTTTCTGTCATCTCTGTAAATCTTATTGGCAGTAAGATAAAGAATTTAGAAAAAACATGTATAATTCAAAATGTACACAATCTGATGTACTTCTGTTGTTTTGTTTAAAGGTGATCAAGTAGGTTCATGGAATTTATTGACCAAATCATCCTGGGTATTTTTGTATTATAGTTGACTAAATTTTATCACAGGATTCTATGAAGAGAAATTAGCATAAAATATGACAGTTAAAACCTTAATCGTTCCATCTTTATACCACACATGAACAAAAAGTTGCAAGAAAATCAATTTATTAACTTTACTTCATTTTCTTCTCGTGCTTCTAGCTGAGTAAAAACAGGGAAGGAAATACTTTTATAAAACACAAAGACCTAATATTTCTCAACATAATTGGTCAGAAAAGCAACATCTGTCTGACATTGAGATGATTTAAACAGATAAATGAGGAAGTACTTTTTGTATGACTGTCCTCAAAATGTCTCTCACTGTGTCTCTTCTGGCACAGTAATAAACTGCTGTGTCCTCAATCCTTAAACTGTTCATCTGTAGATAAACTTTCCTGCTGGAATTATCTCTGGAAATGGAAAACCGTCCCTGGACTGACTGGGAGTAAGAAATTGGAAAACTGTAGGTGCTAATATAAGAGATCCACTCTTGCAAACTTGTTTCATTGTAATTATTTATAAAAAGAAACTTCCATGCGTTCAGTTCAGAAGACATCGTTTCACATAAATGCTGTTCCTGAAATGATTACTGCAGTAATATCTTCAATTGAATTCCTGTCACATTTTTTATGATATTTCATTTCTTTATTGTTTAAATAAATGTATGTCAAAAACAAAGAAAATCTAACTGTAATATTTGTTTGCAGAGCATTTATATTTTCTTTAGAAAAATGACGATTTTAATCGTGTTTCGGGCAGATACTCGTAGCAGTGTTTACAGCTAATACCCTAGGGCGGTTCAGTCAATTAACTCACCTGCTCAGCGTTCTATTTAAGCCAGGTGCGCAGGCGTTCATTCTCTTTCTTACCTTCAGCGCTCATTCTTCGCCGTCCCCCTTGCTCGCGGATCCGGCGGATCTCCTTTTCTTCGACATCTTGCTGTATTCCCCCCGTCCTTCGGATGGATGATCCCCATTTTCTGATGTGGGCTTTCCGTTTTCGCCGCGTCTGCTCCTTTTGCAGCAATCGCCGGGCGGCTAGCGGCGATCACCGGGCGGCTAACGGCGCCCAGCGCGTTCGTTTCGCTGCGGTCGCGTGCATCTGCAGGGGGTGCGCTTTCCGCGGTGTTTGGGTTGTCCGTGGGCCCGGATCTGGAGCTGTCCGGGTCTATCGTCTGCCGTGGTCAGCCGGACTTCTACGGTGAGCGGCGTGCGTTTTTTTCCTGTGTCGTTTTTTCTAGGCTAAGTCTTGTTTTCTGTTTACTTCGGTGTATGGTGACGTTGCGCCCCTAAGGACCCTGGGAATTGTAGTTTTTGGGACTTTTGGGTCCGCTTCATGATGCACTTCTGATTCATTTTCTGCTGTTATTCTGCGTCGTCCGATTATTGTTTCAGGAGTTGTGGGGTCTTTTCTGTGGTTGTGACGGCTGGCGGTCCTCGTCTGGCCTGGTTTCTCATGCTGGCTGAATTATTTGTGGTTTTTTGCATTTTCTTTGTTGCTGTTTTGTTCTTTAGGTGCTGAAGGTGACTCTTGACTATCTTTAATTAGATGCTGGCTTTATTATTATGGCGGTTCTTCTGTTTATTTTCTTCGTTGTTGTAGCTGCTGGTTAGTCTGAATGTGAATTGGTCTCTCTTGGACCTGTCTCTCCTCTGTGGACAAATTCCTTATACTTGGTCTCTTTTATGCAGCGTCTTTGGCTCATTTTAATCACTCGTTCGTTGCCCCCGCACGTTCTGCATCTGGTTCTGCTTCGCCTGTTTTTCCTCTGTGATGCCCCAGTGGGTCCTGCCCTGGCTCGGGGACTTGCGTCGGCCGCATTAGTGAGTGTGTCAGTCTCGTCGCTGCCTTTTTTCTCGGCTGGACAGTTAATTTGTTATTCTCTCTCTGGTTTGGTCTGGAGGTTTGTGGGGGCTGTGTGATGGATTCTTCCGGGGCATCGTTTTCAAAGCCACCACTGAGGGTGGCCCCTACGAAGTGTTCAGGTTCACGTGACGTGATCTGGACCCGTTGGCGCCTCACAGTTCATCTTTCTGGGCATCAGTGGCTAGTTCCTCATGCGCCTTCAGGATTAGTATATATTTTCTTCAGCTGCCCATGCTGTCTCCGCGATTTTTCTTCCGAGCACGATATAAGGCTGAGGATGTCTTATCGCTGAGGTTCTCCCTGTTCTGCCTCTATGCCTCTCGGCGTCTCTTGGCATTCAGTTGGCGCTCGACAAGTTTGTCGGTTTACCTTTCAGCTGCCGTGGCAGTCCTCCTACTTTCAACTTTCTTAGCAGAAGCTCTGTACTGGATATTTGTAGGCGATGGGTCCCCTTCACCTCGCGAGTTATTGATGGTTTCTCAGTGGCCGAATTTCCTCTGTATCCCTGGTCTTTTGGATCTCTGTGGGGGGGGGGGGGGGGGGTATTTTCAAATCTGGGTTCCACGTTGTCCATACTGTATGGTCCTCCACCCTTCCGGATTTATTTTTCTTCTATGGATCGGATGGTTCATTGCTGCTTGTCTCCCCCCATTATGTCATCTTTGGCTTTTGTGCAGCGTGTTGTTTATTCATTGTTTGGTTTGAATATGATTTGTCAATGATTGGGCCACCTGACATTTGCTGTGGCTTTGGTCCTATGGTCATCCGTTCATCTTGTGTTCTTGTTCTGGGTAGTTCCGTCCTGGGCCCTGTGTTCCTGTTCTGGATTTCGTGTCTTGCATTTGTTCCTTCCCTCTCTATGCTTATGTTATGATGACTGTCGTGTCTTCAGGCTCCCTCCACTTGTTCTTCTGAGGCTGTGCCTTCTGGTTTGGGGGAAAGGATTTAAGAGTGGTTTGTGTTTGTCCGGCCACCAGAATCTACAGCTCTGATGATTTATAAGGTGTCGTCCGGTTATTTCATCCTTGGAGATTATAATAAGGCTGTTTCAATAGTGAATGATAGTATTGTGTCATCGGTTGACTTGGTTAATGTTTAAATAACACCTTGAGCAATTTCTACCCTGACCGTAGGAAATATATCACTTGCGCTCTCAAGCTTAGTTCAAGAGTTAAATCTTGTGTCCACATGTCAGTCTTCTATCTGCCTTGCTTAAGCAGATGACAGTCTGCTAGATGCTTCCCCATTTAGTGGCTTGTTATACTCCGCCTCTAAATGCTTAAGGTTCAGTCTAGCAAAAATACTATCAAAACCTATGATCCCTCATGGCTCTCAAGTTCTCTTTTTCAGTATCCAGACGCCCTTGGCTAATTACAATTTCAGTAGTCTGTACTTTGTTGTCCACCAATTTGAGAACCACTAATATCAAGTACAAAGCATCAAATCCAGCCAAGCTGTAATCCTTTGCTACATGGGATGTTGACCTTCCTCATCTACAAATCTCCTTGGCTACTCTTCCCATCACCTACTCCTCGATGGCCTCCTGAATGTGCGTCCCTCTGAAACTGTCAAAGGTTACTTTTCTTATCTTTGGAATGTATAAAAATTGGTGTTAAGATTTTGTGCAGGTTATATATTTCACTATCATTTCACTGTTGGCATTTGTAATTATGATGGTTTCTAGGGTGCGATAAATCCACAATGGGTCTTACCTTAACTATCTACTAAATTTCACTTTCTCAGATTTGTTCTTTAAAAGCACTGTTATTTCATTTATCTCAAGCATTTTGAAACTGATCGGTTTCTGGGATTTTTATATATTCTTGTTAAGACTAATACTGCTTTGTTTTATCTATGCACCACATCCTGAGCCTGAGTACCCCTACGTCCCGATCGGCTTCTCCGTTTCCAGGAAGTGATGTCACCCCTGCATTCCTTGATCTGATGCTGCAACGATGACTGCTCGACGCACCTATTGCTGCACTGAAAGTGATGGGGCGGTGGACCTCCTCTGCATTCCAATGACACTTCTTACTGAATTGATCAATCAATGTCAACAGCAGAATGAATGTAAATTCTTCGATTATAGATGTTAAAAGAAAATTATAGCCAGGTGGAAGCCTCAAAATTTAGGATGTTCTAAATTGTATCATAGTATGCGCTGGAGCTCGAATTTGGTTCTTAAGCCAATTTTGTAGTATGCCAATGAAGCATAGTAATTATGGGCGTTGAACTCGTTCTTAATATTTGGATGAGATCTCAATTAAATGATGTTCCTTGAGCGCTTATAATTGGTATGCCAAATGGAGAAAATTATGGCTATTAAGCTCGTTCGTTGTACTGTCATTGGAAGCTTCGAAATAATGGATGTACTTAAGCTCGTGTATTTATAGTTGCCACAATGGAAGAAGTTATGGCCATCAAGCTTGTTCTTAGTTTAATAGAAGTTCGAATAATGGCTGTTCAGCATGTCATACTGCGCCATCGGAAGCTTTGGATTGGATGTTAAGTTAGTGTATCATACGGGTTGTTTGGCGGTTTAAATTATAGTTCTGCACAGCATTTTTTTTTTTTTTTTTTGGGGAAGTGAGCTTACGTTCTAAGATCAGGTATGAGTAATTTTGTGTTGGCTCCCCTTTTATTTCTTTCCCTCTCTCTTTCAGATAGTATGTTCCTCTAGTGCAGTGTTTTTCAACCAGTGTGCCGCGGCACACTAGTGTGCCGTGGGAGATGGTCAAGTGTGCCGTGGGGAATTGCCCTCATTAACTGATATAAAAACATTTTCCATCTCCAGGATTTCAGCTCTCTGTTCATCCAAACAGGACTTGATAAAACACTGAGGAGTTAGGAATATAAAAGATCGTAAAATACTTTTTCCTTGCGTTTATTTTATTTTATTAAAGACATTTTGATAAGAATGACGTACCGCGATTCAGCTGCAGCCCCGGCTGTATTTTGTAAAAGCCCCTTTAATTGTCTCCACCAATCATTCTTGAAGGCTTAATCACATGTCATCAGTCTGACCAATCAGAAGTGGTTAAAGTCTTCACTTCCTTGTCCCGATTTAGCTCGTAAAATCGCTCAGTTCTAACAAAAATCCCAGCTAAAGCTCGTCTTTAGCGGTGTAGCTTTCCACAGAATCCGGTATCAGACCGTGGAACAAGAGAACAAAACCATGAAGCTCAGAGACGCGATCTCCACCGGCCGTTTTATGCACTACATCTCCCATAATGCATTGGGTTGTGAGAGTGACCGCGCACAAGATATGTTGTTAAACGTCTTGAAACCAACGAACACACATCAAACTGTTTTCAAATCTTCTAACTTAACTTTTATTGCATCTTTTAGAAAAAAAAACAGCTGCAGTTTCCAGCTTTTTCTGCAACAATTATCTCAAAAATGCATGTGAGATTGTGGAGGGACTGTAGATCAATACAGACTATGAGTTTCTCCGTTTTTTGTGTGTGTGTTTTTTTTTATTTTTGGATCCTGGTGTGCCGCAGGATTTTTTTTAAGGTTAAAGTGTGCCGTGGCTCAGAAAAGGTTGAAAAACACTGCTCTAGTGGTCTTCACGAACGGGAGCGACCCTACGGTCAATGGTGCCGGGTCACACATAGCAAATCCACTAGATAGCATGTTCCCTTCGTGGCGCTGTACTCGAACGGGGGCGGCCCAACGGTCAATGGTGCCGGGTCACACATAGCAAATCCACTAGATAGCATGTTCCCTTCGTGGCGCTGTACTCAAACGGGGGGCGGCCCAACGGTCAATGGTGCCGGGTCACACATAGCAGATCCACTAGATAGCATGTTCCCTTCGTGGCGCTGTACTCGAATGGGGGCGGCCCAAACGGTCAATGGTGCCGGGTCACACATAGCAGATCCACTAGATGGCATGTTCCCTTCGTGGCGCTGTACTCGAACGGGGGCGGCCCAAACGGTCAATGGTGCCGGGTCACACATAGCAGTCATACTGGGAAATGAAATGGAAATGGAATGCTGCCGAAAACACACCCCATTTTATTACACACTGATTATACATACACATTTTTTCTTCTTCTGGATAATTAAGTGTTGGGGGTTTTGTTACCCGAAAGTTTTATGGAAATCTCTCATGGAATTGAACGGAGCCTTATGCCAAACCAAAAGATGTGAATGCCAACTAAAGTATGTGGAAAATGTCAAATAAATATTTCTTACTGCAAGAGTTGTCTGACTGAAATGACGATTTTATCGTATTTCGGGCAGATACTCGTAGCAGTGTTTACAGGTAAATAACCTAGGGCGGTTCAGTCAATTAACTCACCTGCTCAGCGTCCTATTTAAGCCAGGTGCGCAGGCGTTCATTCTCTTTCTTACCTTCAGCGCTCATTCTTCGCCCCACCCTCCTCCCCGGCTTCCACCTGTGGGCTCCGTAAAGGGGGGGTTTTGTTACCCGAAATTTTTATGGAAATCTCTCATGGAATTGAAAGGAGCCTTATGCCAAACCAAAAGATGTGAATGCCAACTAAAGTATGTGGAAAATGTCAAATAAATATTTCTTACTGCAAGAGTTGTCTGACTGAAATTAAGAAAGGAAAAATGAGTTGAGTAAAATACAGAAGATTATCAGATCAAGATTTTATAATCTACCAGGATTCTTACAAGTTTAGGTTTTTGTCAGGAAACCTTTTCTGAAAATGAACTGTAAAAATCGACTGTTAGTTTGTTCTCAATTTTTCAGACAAACAAAAAGATTCATTAAGACTTACAGTACAGACCAAAAGTTTGGACACAACTTCCTATTCATTTACATGAGAAGGTGTGTCCAAACCTTTGGTCTGTACTGTGCAATAAGAGTTAAAATGTATCTTTTTGCATTTTTCTTGCACGGAAGGAGTGAACAGACAATGAAACATTCAATCCGCACACTGAAGGTGCATTTGAAAATAACAATCACTTCTACTGTTTTAATGCGTACATACAAGATTTTATACCTCTATAGTCGTGTTTTTGGATTGAAGTTATTTTCCACTTTTCTTTCTTTCTGCAGTCACAGTTACAGCAGGACTAGATTCTTTATCATCTCAGTGAATTCCACCTGAATTTTTCTTTAATTAATGTAATTCTCTATTCAAACAGACATTAGTAAACTTTCCATCCATATAGCTGCTAAGTTTTTGTCCAGGTTTGTGTTTGTTTGTATCACTGTGGGGCATCTCACACAGTAAAACACAGCTGTGTCTTCAGGCTGCAGATTCTGTCCTGTTATTGTCACAGTTCCTGCAGAAGTGTCTCTGCTGTAGCTCAACTTGTTTTTCAGGGCATCATTTTGTCTTAAGGTTCCACTCCCCACTGATGAGAAATCCAGTCCATTGATTTTCCTTCTCGCTGTCTGATCCAGCCTGTTCCATAGCTGTCATCAGTCAGTGAATATCCAGAAACCTGACAGCTGATGGTCAAAGACTGTCCAGGCTGAACAACCTTTGAGTCTGGCTGGATGAGATCAATACTGTCCACACCTGTGGAAACACAAACCAACATCATCTCCATCATTCATCTGAATCTGAAATGTTTCTGATCTGATTATTGCTGTGAATCCACTGAAATCTCCTCACAGGATCCAGCTGTCAGCAGCAGCATCAGAGCTGCAGAGAACATGGTTGATGCTGAAGATGAACTCACTGAGGTCTTTCTGACTCACACACTCACACTTCACTTCCTTATAATCAAAAACACATTTGCATAATTTTAAATGAAAATTATATTGAAATAATATAAATAGCCATTTTTAAGTATTTAATTTTAATTTATAAAAAAAAAAACGTTTGAAGAGCAAAATAAATATTGTCAATGACTGGTCTGGTTACAGTTGTATTGTACAGTAATTATAAAAAGTAATATTTTGAACATGCAGATCAATAAACAGTCAATGTTTCAGGTAAGACTTATTCATTTGTCAGGTGTGACTTTGAACACATCATCAGTGTTGTTTCCTGAACACACAGGGTGCTGTGGGTCTCTTAACAGAAACCCTACAGGGAACCGAAGCTGATCAAACCCCAACCTGTGTCTGAGAGGCATCAAATATGTTTAGCATCAATACTTTTTGTTTCAATAAAATGCAGTAGATGAAGAAAAATAACAACATAAAAGATTGTCTTATAGCTTTCTTGCTTCTCTGAACATTAAGATTCTTAATGTCCAAACACATGAGATGTTTTAGATTTGAAAAACTGAGTGAAAATAAAAACATTTCAATTATTCAGGTAAATTCAAACAATCATTATAAAGAATTTCCTACAAAATTACTTCAGTGCTTCTATGATAAGATATTTATTTAATGTAGACGAAATCACAGAAAAAAACGTTAAAATTTTAAAATTTTGACACAATATAAAATACAGCTAAGTTAGAGTAAATGATTTTATGAAAGTTATAACATTTTGTTCTTGTTTAGAATAGGTATGGCTCCAAAAAAAGGCTGGACAAAATAAATCAATAAATAAATTGAATAGGAAAACGGCAAATCCTCCCACACTAAAGATTGGTCTGCGAATCCCTTTAACAGCTCCATTGAAAGTAAAAGCAATCAACTAAAAACCTGCAGACTAAAATAGCAACAAAAAAGTAAAAATTTGACAAGGAAAAAAAACAACCCTTTAAAAGGGTTTTTGCAAAATATAAATGTTCCCATTTTTGCATTCACTGTTCTGTAAAATAATATTTTAAAGAGAGAGGGCACAGCTTATTCTTCATGTGGTGTTTTTGTACAGAGTTTCTGTCTCTTGAGTCACTGTGTCTCTGGCGCAGTAATAAACAGCAGAATCCTCAGCTCTCAGACTGTTCATCTGCAGATACAGCTGCTGTCTGCTGTTGTCTCTGGAGATGATGAAGCGGTTTTTCACTGACTCTGAGTAGTAGATGCTGCTGCTGTCATAGATATAAGCAATCCATTCCAGATCTTTTCCAGGAGCCTGTCTGATCCAGCCCATGCCATAGCTGCTGAAAGTGAATCCAGAGCCTGTGCAGGTCAGTCTGTGGGATTCTCCAGGTCTTTTAACCTCAGATTCAGACTCAGTCAGAGTCTGTCCATCAACAACTGGGAAGGAAAATCAGAAAACTGGATTTAAAAATAGAAAACATCATAAATCTACAATATCTGCATGATGATGTTCACCTGCATAACAGAGAGTTAAAAGCAGCAGTCCTGTCCTACAGTCCATCATGTTCAACTGAGTTCAGTGTCTCTGCTGTCATCTCTGCTGTCAGATAAATAGAGGAGGAAGACAGTCCATGTTTGCATTGACTCCACCTCACAGAAGATATTCAGCTCCACCAGAATTCACAGTTAAATCACAAAATACTTTATCAAATAACAATTATTAGTATTCATGATAATATTTTTATTCCACTTTTCTTTTCTCTTTTTTTTTATTTAAAAAATTCAAAAGTTTAGTTACAAATAAATGTTCATGATTATGCTGTAGGTGACTTCCTTTGTTGATTCCTGTCACATTCCTTTATCATTTCTTTATTAATATTTCTTTGTTGTTTCAATAAATATTATTCATGAACTTAGAAAAATGTCATGTAATATCTTTTATTGAGCTTTTTATTATTTTTCAGTCAACATAATACAGCAAATATTGAGCTGCATAAAAGACAATAGATGATCAAATTTAAGACTTCTTTCAGATAATCCACCAGAATTCATCACAGCACAAATGATAAAGCGTTTGTATTTTTAAAATCTTGATGTTTTTTCGGAAAATGTAAATATAAACCCAACAAAAAGAAACCATGTCGTAATTTTTTTAGATCATTTGTTATTCACTTATTGTGATTCCATGTGTACAACAGAGTTTAAGGTCCACCAAATAACAGTAACATTACGAGAAACAAACTAAAAAATTTACTAGATTAAAATAGAAGTGAGCAGACAGAGCAGCAAGTGAACACCTGCAGCAGCAGCAAAGCAGACCGACTAAGATCAATTGAACAGGTGAGCTGAACGTCTGAATCTCTGCAGCCCGTGGATGAAGACATGAAGCTGTCCACTTCAATCCTTTCTTTCTCCACAAAAGACAAGATCTCCAAGTCTATGTGGCTCTTCCGTTTGAGAAAGTGCACCTTTTGGTATTTTCAATGTTCTTTTGCTTCTATAACAGAAGATTTTCATCTTTGTTTTTTTATGTTTAAATGGGACATTTCATCTGGAGAAGGGGGCGTATGGAACACTGTTTACTTCTGCATTGGTCTTCTGTGCATGAAAGGTTCATGACATCAGGTGACAAATGGACTTTTGTGTATGTGAATGAAAAGGAAAATAAAGTTGCTGTCCTCGTCACCCAAACGTGTCTCTGATTTCCTTATTTTACAAATTAAACTCCGCTTTAATGACACTGAACCCTGGAGAGCCAGCTACACTGACAATAATCTGATTCTGAGTCACCAAAAGGTTTAGAATTTCTTTGTTTTTGAAACTATTTGAAAATAAAGCTTCACACAAGGCTCCACATCTTTCATCTTCAAGCTACGATTAAGAAGGCAACTTTGGCGTCGTCTTCAAGCTTGGCTCAGATTTAACAGTTGACCGTTTTTCTTGTAAATTTTAGACGTAAAAGTTGTAATTAAAAATTTTTTTAAAATGGCCCTAAATCTGTGCTTTTATTTTTTTGTTTTTACTTTATTTTGTTTTATTTATTTTATTTTTAACTTTAGCTTTTTTACTCCATACGAGCAACTCAGCCTCTTCAATGGAAAGTGTTGTTGCAGTGAAATCTGGCTGGTTGCTTTGAATGGAAGGGGGGGGGGGGGGGGGTCTCTGGTGTGAACAGATCCTCATACCATGATGTCATCACTCAGCATCAAACCAGATTTCTGATCCTTTTCTTTGTCATATGTCAGTTTATCTTTAACAATGTGGGAGGTGGGTTGTAGATTTAAGGGCATTATAAAGGTTATTCTAACTGTTCTTTGAGTTTTTATTCTGTATAACACTTCATGTATTTAGGAAAAGTGCCTCATGAATAAAGTTTGATTTTATTTTATATAATTTGAATTGATTTGACTTGATTTAAAACAGTGTAGTTAGTATTGGAACTACAGCAAAAAATCACTGGTAGTGTTAGAGCGCCTCCTCTGGTGGATTTATGCTACAGGTTTTCAGGCTCTGAGGGGTTTTTGTTCAGGTCTGCTGATGGTTTGTGTCACTGTGACCTTCTGGCACAGAAATACACAGCAGAGTCTTCAGGCTGCATGTTCTGTCCATTTAGAGTCACTCTGTTGTTGGAAGAGTCCAAATCAATGCTGAACTTGTTCTTCAGTGAATCTTTGTAGTGAGAGGCTCCAGTGTGTTTCATCCCAATCCACTCCAGTCCTTTCCCTGCAGGCTGTCTGATCCAAGCTGTGTAGTAGCTGCCCACAGAATAAGAGACCTGACAGGTGATGGTCAGCCTCTCACCTGGCTGCAGACTCTCAGAGTCTGGCTGTGTCAGCTGTTCACACTTTACACCTGAAGAAGATTGAAAATGTTGTATTTAGAATACATCTAAATCTAGATAAGTCAGAGTAAATTTAAAATACAGCAGTTATCTTTTCTTCAATGAGACTCACAGGATCCAGCAGCCAGCAGCAACAAAACTACAGACAACATGATGCAGATGATGATCTGATGTTTTTACAAGCAGCTGACAGCAACACATAAAGATTTTATAGATAGTTGTGGGGAAATCGTGCTTTGCATAAAAAGCAGGATGTTGTATTTGCAAATTGAAGGTTCCATCCTACTTGAATATCCTACATGATAAAAGCGCAACATGAGACAAAAGTGTTGGTTTCTGCATTACCATGTTTATCATTTTGCTACTAAATAAGTGGCAGGACCATTTAGGGCAACATTTAAGCAGCAGGTTTTATGAGATTTTGAAACAATTAACAATTTGTATTTTATGAGAGCTTTACCAATAAAAATGTATTTTAAGGCAATGGTAGCTGTTTTGTTTTTCTGTGGTGTTTTTACAGAGTTACTCTCTCTGAACTCTCCGTGTATTAAACGGAATAATAAAAAGCAGAATCCTCGGCTCCTCAGAAGTAAAATGAGCAAAAAAAAGAATAAAACCTGTGGGCCTACTGTGAGACACCAAACATAGTAAAATACATTAGAAGAGTTTTGTATTGAGTCCTCCTTCTTTCTCTTTTGTTTTAATCACAGTTTGATCACATTCACTCTAACCACCACAGAGTCATTTTGAAACATTCCTAAAAAATAATTATTTTATCCTGTGACCCCAAAGACATTTAGTAAGTTCAGAAGATGGATGGAAATATTTTATTGGAAAAAGATATGAACCAAGAGAGGCCAAGAGATGATAAAAGTTGTTTTAAAGTTAATTTGTTTCAAAGTTCTGGTTGTGACTTTAGTCTGACTGAATATTCTCACAATCAAAAATGTCACGAAAGCACGTGAGATATAGTACTTCTTTTCTGTTTCTGTGTCTCACTGAGCAGAACAGAATCTTCATGAAAAGAACTTCTTAAATGAACAGAAACTGTTGGTGATAAACACACCTGTTGGGAAATCATATTTTGTAAAGAAAAAGAATTGTTCTAAATAAAAGATAGGGATAACCTATTTTATTATATTTTTATATTTAGATTTTCTTTCTTTTGGGGACAATCTAGGCTGTTATTGTATGATTGTCAAATGTCAATTATATTTGTTTATTTAAACAGAAAATTGCAAGTTTCTAATGTTTTTTTTTTTTTTTTATTAGACATACAATTTGTTAGGTTTTCATAGTTGCTGAGTTTTTGTCCAGGTTTGTGTTTGTTTGTATCACTGTGGGGCGTCTCACACAGTAATACACAGCTGTGTCTTCAGGCTGCAGATTCTGTCCTGTTATTGTCACAGTTCCTGCAGAAGTGTCTCTGCTGTAGCTGAACTTCTTTTTCAGAGCATCATTTTGTCTTAAGCTCCCACTACTACTTCCCCACTGATGAAAAATCCAGTCCATTGGTTTTCCTTCTCGCTGTCTGATCCAGCCTGTTGCATAGCTGTTATCAGTCAGTGAATATCCAGAAACCTGACAGCTGATGGTCAAAGACTGTTCAGGCTGAACAACCTTTGAGTCTGGCTGGATGAGATCAATACTGTCCACACCTGTGGAAACACAAACCAACATCATCTCCATCATTCATCTGAATCTGAAATGTTTCTGATCTGATTATTGCTGTGAATCCACTGAAATCTCCTCACAGGATCCAGCTGTCAGCAGCAGCATCAGAGCTGCAGAGAACATGGTTGATGCTGAAGATGAACTCACTGAGGTCTTTCTGACTCACACACTCACACTTCACTTCCTTATAATAAAAAAACACATTTGCATAATTTTAAATGAAAATTATATTGAAATAAAATGAATAGCCATTTTTAAGTATTTAATTTTAATTTAAAAATGACTGTTAAAGAGCAAAATAAATATTGTCAATGACTGGTCTGGCTACAGTTGTATTATCATTATATAAAATAATAGTTAGAACATGTAGATCAATAAACACAGGGTGCTGTGGGTCTCTAAACAGAAACCCTACTGGGAACCGAGGCTGATCAAACCCCAGTCTGTGTCCGAAAGGCATCAAATGTGTTTATAATTACTGCTTTATGGTTCAACAGTTTACTAAAAATGAAGTTAATGAAGAAAATGACAACATTTAAGTTTGTCTTTTAGCTTTTTTGCTTCTCCAAACATAAAGATGTTTTTTTTTATTTTGAAACATAGAAGAGGTTGTAGATTTAAAGAATTGAGTGAAAATAAAAACATTTCATTTTGCCAGTTAAATTGAAAGAGTCATTATAAAAAATTACTCTTACTCTGCTGCTACTATACTAAAATATTTCATGCATAACATTACAGTCAAAACATAAATTGTAAAATCTAACACAATATGATAAAATACAGCAATAGTAAGTCAGAGTAAATGATATATTGATGTTATAAAACTTTGTTCTTGTTTAGATAGGTATGGCTCCAAAAAAAGGCCTGGCCAAAATAAATGAACTAAAGTAGGAAAATGATAAATCCACCCAAACTAAACGTCAGAGTCTCTCCTTAACCAGCCCAAAAAAGTATAAAATATTAAACAAAAACCTGCACACTAAACAAAAAAGTAAGTGTTTAACAAAGAAAAAAGAAAAAGAAAAAACAACAGTCTTACTTTTCCTAAATTTGTTTTCATTTTCCTCCTTTAAATGGGTTTTTGGAGAATATCACTTTTCCCTTTTTTGCATTCACTGTTCTGTAAAATAACATTTAAAAGAACGGATGACAGCTATTTTCTTCATGTGGTGTTTTTGTACAGAGTCTCTGTCTCTTGAGTCACTGTGTGTCTAGTGCAGTAATAAACAGCAGAATCCTCAGCTCTCAGACTGTTCATCTGCAGATACAGCTGCTGTCTGCTGTTGTCTCTGGAGATTATGAAGCGGTTTTTCACTGACTCTGAGTAGAACATGCTGCTGCTGTCAGTGTAGATATAAGCGATCCATTCCAGTCCTTTTCCTGGAGCCTGTCTGATCCAGGCCATGTCAGAGCCACTGAAAGAGAATCCAGAGGCTGAACAGGTCAGTCTGTGGGATTCTCCAGGTCTTTTAACCTCAGATTCAGACTCAGTCAGAGTCTGTCCATCAACAACTGGGAAGGAAAATCAGAAAACTAGATTTATAAAAAGGAAAACATCAGAAATCTACAATATCTGCATGATGATGTTCACCTGCATAACAGAGAGTTAAAAGCAGCAGTCCTGTCCTACAGTCCATCATGTTCAACTGAGTTCAGTGTCTCTGCTGTCATCTCTGCTGTCAGATAAATAGAGGAGGAAGACGTCCATGTTTGCATTGACTCCACCTCACAGAAGACATTCAGCTCCATCAGAATTCACATTTGAATCAGAAAATACTTTTTTTCCTGATCTAATCTAATAATTTCACTTTATTGTTCAAAACTTTAAGTATAGTTAAAGATAAACTTAAAAATAAGACTGTCTTTGTTGAATTCCTGTCACATTTTTTATCAAATCTTTCTTAATGTTTCTTTTAGTCAGACGACTCATGCAGTAAAAATAAATATTTTCACATTCTTTTGTTTGGCATAAGGCCCCGTACAATTCCATGAGATGAGATTTCCATACAACTTTTGGGTTTTAACTAGCCCTAACGGAGCTCACAGGTGGAAGCTGGGGAGGAGGGGGTGACAACGAACGCAGCGCATGCGGTAAGGAAGAGAATGACCAACTGCACACCTGGACTTAGATAGAAAGCAGAACAGGTAAGTTATTTAACAGAACTGCCCTAGAAGAGTAACCGAGTAAAACACTGCTGAGTGCCTGCCTGAAATACGACCAAGGTCGTTTATTTATTGTTTCAATAGGTATTATTCATAAACATAGAAATTATTCATGTAATATTTTTAAAGATTTTTTTCAGATAATAAACCAGAATTTGTCAAAGCTTAAATGATAAAGCTTTTGTAATTTTAAAATATTTATGTGTTTAAGGAAGATTTAAATATAAACCCAATACAGAAAAATACCAGAAGTACAATGTACTCTTTCCTCAATTTGTTCACATTGTCTTTCTATTTGCTTTAATTTATGAATGTATTCATAAGTACTAGATGAAATGACAAAGCATCTGGTATAGTTTTAACATTGAAATCAATTTGCCCACAGCAAAATAATTTTACTTTAATAAATCTAATAAACAATGTTAAAAGCTTTGAAAATTTTTTATACATAAGTGTCCTGAAAATTACAATTAAATTTATTCATATTTTAATATTGAGGCATCTTTTCTAGGATATTTTTACTCTTGTTTTTTATTTTTATTCTTACCATGATGTAATCACTCACCATCAAACCAGATTACTAATCCTTTTGTTTGTCATGTGACATTTTATCTTCAACAATGTGGGAGGTGGGTTGTGGATGAATATGTGTGTGAACATCTTTATAATGTTTTTTTTTAGTTTTTTTAAGTGTTTTTATACTGTAGAACACTCCATGTAATTAAGAGAAGTGTCTCATAAATAAAGTCTGATTTGAATTTGTGTCACTTGATATTTTACTAAGACTTATTTGTTTAATCCACTTTTTTCCATTACTTTAAAACAAAATAGTACTTATTAGTATTGGGACTAAAGCACAATATCATTGGTAGTGTTAGAGTGCCTCCTCTGGTGGATTCATGTTACAAGTTTTCAGGCTGTGAGGGGTTTTTGTTCAGGTCTGCTGATGGTTTGTGTCACTGTGACCATCTGGCACAGAAATACACAGCAGAGTCTTCAGGCTGCATGTTCTGTCCATTTAGAGTCATTCTGTTGTTGGAAGAGTCCAAATCAATGCTGAACTTGTTCTTCAGTGAATCTTTGTAGTAAGAGTATCCAGTGCTTCTCATCCCAATCCACTCCAGTCCTTTCCCTGCAGGCTGTCTGATCCAAGCTGTCCAGTAGATGGTCAGGTAGCTCAGAGAATAAGAGACCTGACAGGTGATGGTCAGCGTCTCTCCTGGCTGCAGACTCTCAGAGGTTGGCTGTGTCAGCTGTTCACACTTTACACCTGAAGAGGACAAACAGTTTAATGGTTAATGGTGGAACAACAGTGAACAGTGTCTTTGTCTCAGTCAAACTCACAGGATCCAGCAGCCAGGAGCAGCAGCAGAGGAGCCACAGGAAACATGATGATGAAGATGAACCATTGGAGCTTCTACTTGGCTGACATTATGACATCAGGTCTTTTTAAGATGAATGGTGATGTCAGAGCCTGATTTGTATACAGTACATGGGGCTGTCAGGAAATGACATTTTTGTGAAATGACAGATCAGACCAACATTTATATGTGAAGCAGAAGAACCAACAGCTGAATTTTGGAGAATAAACCATATCAGGAGATCAACTGTCTGTTCTCTCCTGATTTATTTTATATTGAATAACAAATTGTAATGACAAATTACAACAAGAAACTAAACTCAGTTGTAAATATATTGTAATTTTTGAGGAGCACTGCCACACGGCACCCACGGGAGAGGGATCACTGCCAAGTAGCTCCTCCTCCCAAGGTGCATCGCAGGGTGACCCCCCCCCATCTGCATAAAGTCTTTTCAATTTTATTATGGCTCTGTTTGGTTTGAATTCCTTTAATGCTCTAATTCGATCTTATTGTTGCAGCTAGAGGCTCAATAGATATAGAAAAAGAGATGGGGAGTGGGCAACCCTGTCTGATTCCTCTTCTCAGAAAAAATCTGTCAGAAGTCTATTTATTAGTTCTGACTGATGCATTGGGGTTGTGATTCAATATTTTAATCCAGTTAATGAATGATTCCCAAAACCCAAACCTTTGGAGGGCAGCAATGAGGAACTTCCAGTAAACTCTGTCAAATGCTTTTTCAGCATCCAGCGATAGTATGGTCCCTTCCTGGTTTTTAAAAGTGGCAAGGTCTATTGTGTTAACATGTCTGCAGACATTGTCATCAGAGTGTCTGCTATTGATGAATCCAGTTTGATCATGGTGAATTATTTGAAGAGTGATTTTTTTTTTATTTCTCTGTGGTGCTTTTTTTCACGTCTGCATTAAGTAAAGAAATGGAGCGATGGCTTGAAGGACTTGTGGGATCTTTGTCTGGTGTTATAAGAACAATTATGTTCATCAGTTCATGTTAGGTGGTGGTGATTGGCTTTCTTTGATAAATGTGACCTTCTTATAAAACGCTGGTGCCCGCTGCTCCTACAATTCTTCATAAGACTCTGCAGCAAAGCCGTCACGGCCTGGAGCTTTGCTATCAGGCTTCATGAAGTTCAGACAATGAGAGCGGTGAGTCTAAGTTTGTAATTTGATCCTCATTTAACCTGGGTAGGTTTACATTATTAAGAAATGAGTTGATGCTTTGATCAGAATCAGAAAGCCTTTATTGTCATTGTTACACAAGAAACTTGTGACATTCTCCACAGCTTAAACAATAAAAATAGTATCGATTTTTTCTAAGAACAATCACATAATAACATAAATTGTTGACTGAAAAATACCTATGTCAAGCTAATACTTTTTAAATTGCATTATATGCACTGGGATGTTAAATTGCACATTATTCAGATATGCACGAGGTTAAGCTTTTGTGGGATCACATTTATTTGGTTGCTGCCTGGGAAAAAACTGTTCTTGTCTATTTGTGCGGCCTTGTGGGATCTTACCGTCGCCTGACGGTACAGTGAACAGGTGGTTGGATGTGGATCCTTGAGATTTGCCTGCTCGCTTGTACGAAGCCAGCAATGTCCTCTAGGCTGGGCAGAGGGGAGCCGGTGATTTTCTGGGCCGTGTTGATCACCCTCTGCAGTGCCTTCCTGTCTGCGGCCGAGCATCCTGCATACCAGGCTGTTATGCAGTACGTGAGGATGCTCTCGATGGTGGCTCTGTAGAAGGTCACCAGCAGCTTCTTCTCCAGGTTGTTCCTCCTGAGTATTCTCAGAAAGTGGAGACGCTGCTGGGCCTTCCCTACTGCCGCAGTGGTGTTTGCAGTCCAGGAGAGGTCCTCTGTGATCAGCACACCTAGGTAGCGGATAGAGTGGACCCTGTCCACGCTGACCCCATTTATATAAAGCGGGGGCGGGTCCACTCTCCTCTTTCTGAAGTCCAGGATTATTTCTTTGGTTTTGGTGGTGTTCAGGTGGAGGTTGTTTCCTGAACACCACCTTTCCAGTCTGCTGACTTCATCCCTGTAGAGAGTCTCATCTTCCCCTGAGATGAGCCCAACCACAGCGGTGTCATCAGCAAATTTGATGATTGTGTTGCAGGGGTGGGTCTGCGTGCAATCCGATGTGTAGAGCGTGAAGAGGAGTGGGCTCAGTACACATCCTTGTGGTGATCCTGTGCTGATGGTGATGGTGGATGAAAGGTGGGGTCCAAGTTTAACAGATTGTGGACGTTCTGTCAGAAAGTCTTTGATCCATAAGCAGATGGGGGAAGAAAGGCCCAGGTGAAGCAGTTTCTCTGTCAGGATGTCTGGGATGATGTTGTTAAAGGCTGAGCTGAAGTCCAGAAAGAGCAGCCTTGCGTAGTTCCCTGGGTGGTCCAGGTGGCTCAGGGCAGAGTGAAGAGTGGTGGAAATAGCATCATCTGTTGAGCGATTTGGTTTGTAGGCAAACTGGAGCGGGTCGAGGGTGGGTGGGAGATTATCCTTGATGTGTTTTGCTATCAGTCTTTCAAAACACTTCATGATTACAGGTGTGAGGGCGACTGGCCTGTAGTCGTTGAGGCTGTCTGCTGCTGGCTTTTTGAGAACCGGAATTATGGTGGAGGTTTTGAGGCAGGCTGGGATACTGCACTGTTGTAGGGACTGATTAAAGATTCCGGTGAAGACGTCCGCTAATTGGTCGGCGCATGCGCTGAGTACTTTGCCTGGTACTCCATCTGGTCCTGTTGCCTTCCTGGGGTTGGCTGATTTAAGCACCCGTCGTACTTCATGCTCCTGGAGTACTAGGGTACTGTTGGTGTGGGGTGGTGATGATTGTGGCGTGTCTGCTGGGGGCCTCTGCGTGTCAAACCTGGCAAAGAAATGGTTTAGCTCCCTTGCCAAGGAGGCATCCGCTCCAGTGGACACTGTGTTGGTGCTCCTTTGATTTGTGATGTGGTTTATCCCCTGCCACATCTTCCTGGGGTTGTTGTCAGCGAAGTGCTCTTCAATCTCCTTTTTGTAGGCCATTTTGGCCTTCTTTATGCCTTTTTTTAGGGCAGATCTGGCTGCGCTGTATTGGAGCCAGTCACTGTCCCTTGACCTGAAGGCGGTGTCACGTTTTTTTAGGAGAGATTTTACTTCGCTGGTCATCCATGGTTTCTGATTTGGGAAAATTCTGATCCTTTTGTTCACAGTCACATTGCCTATGCAGTGGTTTATATAGGAAAGGACTGTGTCTGTGTGTTCCTGTAGATTTTGGCTGTAGAAAGTGTCCCAGAGTGTGTTTGAGAAGCAGTCCTGCAGTTGTGGAAGGGCAGCTTCGGGCTAGATCCTGATGGTCTTTGTTTCTGGCTTTGTTTTCCTTCTTCGGGGGGTGTAGGTGGGGGTGAGGGACAAGCAGAGGTGATCTGAGCCTGCTAGATGGGGGATGTGATGTGATGTGATGGAATGATCTGTGATGTGTATAAGTTTTATTAAAAGACGTTAAACTCATTATTAATTTTGACCGGGTTATGGGTGACATTTCCTGTCTGGTCCATAATAGATGTGATTGTTCATTAATGTTTTTATTAATCATTTTATTAATGAAAACATTACTTTACTTTTTTATTAATTGTTAACTGATTAGCAAGAAATGTGCCAGATTGATTTGAGTTTTCAAGTCTTTCAAGTTGTGGTCTTTGTATTTGAAATTGTTTTTGTTATTGATAATGTCATTTAACTGTCATTAACATATTTTTTCAGATCTCCCAGAATGTGATCGTGTGCAGAACTAGCATCTAGCATTTTAATTGTATTTTCTTGTTCTAATAAATCTGCTTCCTTTTTGTGTTTTTTAGGTGTTGAGTAAGAAATGATTTTCCATCTCTTCACTGCTTTTGCTGTTTCCCAAAGAAGACAAGGTGAGAAATCAGGAGTATTGTTGAATTCTAAGAAGGTTGCCCAATCTTAACCCTTGTGCTACCCTAGGCACTTTACCGTTTGGAGTTGGGTCATCTAGATTCACTAGACAGTGCTCTGAACCTTTTTTTTTTCAATTTTTTGTGATCTTCACTGGTTCAGTGGATTACATGAAATTGTTCCACCTTTATCCACCTTTGTCATGGTAGGAAGAACATGTCAAAGCAAGGGTGGGGTCATCCAAGATAGCACAAGGGTTAAAGAATTAAAAGAAATTCTTGGTCTTTTAACAGAGATGCATTCAACCTCCAGGATGTACCTGACGATGTAGACGAAGTACTTTTTGTAAAACTGTCCTCACAATTTCTCTCACTGTGTCTCTTCTGGCACAGTAATAAACTGCTGTGTCCTCAATCCTTAAAATGTTCATCTGTAGATAAACTTTACTGCTGCAATCATCTCTGGAAATGGAAAGCCATCCCTGGACTGACTGGGAGTAAATAATTGGAGAACTGGAGGTGTCAATACAAGCAATCCACTCCAGATCTTTTCCAGGAGCCTGTCTGATCCAGCCCATGCCATAGCTGCTGAAAGTGAATCCAGAGGCTGAACAGGTCAGTCTGTGGGATTCTCCAGGTCTTTTAACCTCAGATTCAGACTCAGTCAGAGTCTGTCCATCAACAACTGGGAAGGGAAATCAGAAAACTGAATTTAAAAGAAGGAAAACATCATAAATCTACAATATCTGCATGATGATGTTCACCTGCATAACAGAGAGTTAAAAGCAGCAGTCCTGTCCTACAGTCCATCATGTTCAACTGAGTTCAGTGTCAAAAGCAAATTTAAAGACAATAATAAGATACTCAGTTCACCTTTACTCACTTTGCTTTTGTTTTTCATTTTGAACTATTTTTAAACTTTGAGATAAGAAGTGGAGATTGGGAAACGACATATAAATTATACTTTACTAAAGTTAATAAACATTTTAAAATGCTTTGAATTTTTTTTATAGAAAAATAGTTTTTTTATATCTCAAGTTTTTTATGTATTTATGCAGGACTTACATTTTTAAACTGAATTCTATCTGTAATTGAAGTTTAAATAAAATCAAAGCATAAATAAACACATATGAAAGTTATTCTATGTACTTTTTTCAGTTTAACCTTTCTTGACTGTGAGCAAATATGTCATGACTCATCATCAAGCCAAGTTTCTATTCCAATTCTTATTTATGTCATTTCAGGTATATTAATGTTAGAGGTTTTGGAGTCGTGGGGTTAAAGTCTTTGTTTAGGTTATTGTCAGGAAACCTTTTCTGAAAATGGACTGTAAAGAACGGCTGTTGGTTTGTTCACAGTATTCCAGACAAAAAAAAGATTCATTAAGACTTACATAAAAAGTAAAAAAAAAATATCCTTTTGCATTTTACTTGCAAGGAAGGAGTGAACAGGCAATGAAATATTCAATCTGCACACTGAAGGTGCATTAGAAAATCACAATCACTTATACTGTTTTATACATACATACACTTAAGGTTTAGTAACTTCCCACAACTGCACGTCTCTGATCTTCAGTTCCCAGTGATGTGGGGTCAGATGGGTTTGTTTGCTGGGGTTTGTTTTTTTTTGTTTTTTTCACTTGTTCTGTCCAACAACTTAGCAAACAGATTAGAGCTGCAGGCCTTTTGTGTTGGACAGGTTTTACTATCACAAAAAGAGGTTGTAGAACTTTAGATGCCAGGGTGTAGATCTGAATTAACCCCTTTTTGTTGTATTATTTATTTCTTTATTTGTTATATTTAGTGTGTGTGGGGAGGAAGAGGGAAAATGTGTCTCGGGGGGGGGGGGGGGGGGGGGGGAGTAAAGGGAAGAAAGGTGAAAAAGAAAGGGAGGGAAACAAGCACTGATTTGGATCAGTTATTCTTTTAAGCTGTAACAATTATACTAGATCTGCTGGAAAGACAAATATTCCATCATGGGTAAAAATCTGACACGAAAATGAGTGGAAAATATCTGTCCATCAATACACTGTAGGTTAGAAGGAGGGATGAAGCAGACAGGGAGCAGTGTGGCAGTGTGTACGTGAACGTGGGGGTGGAGATACATGCATGCTGCCGAAGTGAACCTTATGTTGTGGGGAACCAGATCCTACCCAGCCAGAGCAGCCAGACCAGGAGAGGGGAGGAGAGGCCCCTCAAGGCCAGGGCCCCCCCCACACCGGACCCAGGCAGCCCGGGAGGGGGGGAGGCGGGGACCGCCCACCCGACCAGCTAGGCGCAGAGAAGGCCCCCCTACAGGGGCCCCCACAACGCCCAGAGGCATAAGCGAACCCGGTGTCCGGCCCCCAGGCCACAGGACAGGAGCGCTTAGCCGTACCAGGCGGCAGCCATGGGGGCCGCCGGGCGCCGGACGCCGAGACAAGGGCCAAGGACGAAGCCAGGGCCCCAGAACCCAAGAGCCGCCCACCACCCGACCGGTGCCCCATGTCCGCAAGCCAGCCACGGCACGCGACCCGAGCAACCCAGAGATCGCCACGCACCCACAGCCACCCCCCATAACCCTACCCACTACAACCCCCCCCCCCCCTCCCCGGCCACATTATCTGAGCCCCCCTCCCTTACCCTTTAAGTGCCCTACCCTATCTGTGATGGGAAGGAAAAGCCCCAGAGGGTTCCAGTGAGCCAGCCCCCAGGTCCGTCCACCCATGCACTCACGCACACATGCAATCATCTGGTTACCTCCCCACCCCCCGCCGCCACGCAGTAACCCCCCCCGCCGACCGACCCCCAGCGCCGTACGCCCGACCATCACCGCAGCCGACATGATACCCATAAGCCTGGCCACCCTGCTGGGGTTTTTTTTTTATGTCGCTGCATGCAGGTGCAGACATCCGTCTTAATAAAAACAACAGACAAAATGGTGTCCAAAAATTCTGTCAATAAAAACTATGATGAGTTAAAGAAAAAGTCAGCATTTTGAAGAAGTATGAATTGGTATGATAATATGTTTTAAACTGACAAACCTTAAGACTGTATCTCATCCCAATCCACTCCAGTTCTTTCCCTGCAGGCTGTCTGATCCAAACTGTGTAGTGACCTGGCTGCAGACTCACAGAGGCTGGTTGTGTCAGCTGTTCACACTTTACACCCAGAAAAGAGGAATATGTTTCATTAGAGATATAGTTTTTACCTGTCAGAGTTAAAGAAAATACAGCAATTGTCTTTTGTAGATGTGAGGAACATTTGCTTTGCATAAAATAGTTGGTTGTTCCATTTTCATACATGGAAACTCCTTCAAAAACTTCAACATCCTACAAAATAAAAGTCTTAAATGATGTTGTGAAAGTCAATGTTTTGACTGAAAAACTAATTAGGCATTGGTTTCAGCAGTTAGATATCTTGTAGTTATTACATAAATGTGGAACCATTTATTGTCAAATTTATGACACATCTTAAGAAAGTTTTTAAAATTCAAATTCAAATTCAAATTTTATTTGTCACACACACAATCATACAGCGTACAATGTGCAGTGAAATGCTTAGGCGACCGCCCGCGACCTCAAACAAGAAACAATATCAATAGGAATAGGGAAATAGATATAAAATATAGGAATATACACATATAAAAACATAAAAACAGAATGTCCGAATGTGTGCAAATATGCTCTAAAAGTGACATGTGAAAGTGGCTTGTGTTTATAATGTCCATGATTACTGGTTAAGAGTCCGTATCGCCTGCGGGAAGAAGCTCCTCCTCAGTCTCTCTGTGTTAGCCTTAAGAGAGCGGAATCGCTTTCCTGATCGCAACAGCGAGAACAGTCCGTTGTCGAGGTGGCTGAGGTCCTTTGTTATCTTCCTGGCCCTGTTCCAGCACCGCCTGCTGTAGATTGAGTGTAGGTCAGGGAGCTCGGTGTGGATGATGCGCTCAGCTGAACGCACCACCCTTTGGAGAGCTCGTCTGTCCCGCATGGTGCTGTTCCCGAACCAGGTTGTGATGTTTCCCGTCAGGATGCTCTCTATGGTGCAAGAGTAAAAGTTCCTAAGCACCACAGAGAGCAGTCTAAAGTCTCTCATGCCTCTAAGGTGGTACAGACGCTGCCGGGCCTTTTTCACTATGGTGTTGATGTGACAGGACCATGACGGGTCCTGTGTGATGTGGACACCGAGGTATCGGAAGCTGTTCACTCTCTCCACTGGGCTCTTGTCGATGACAGGGGTCTGGTAGTTCCTCTTCTGCTTTGTGGCGAAGTCCACTATCAACTCCTTTGTCTTGCTGATGTTTAGGAGGAGATTGTTCCTCTCACACCAGTCTTCCAGATGTCCAATCTCCTTTAGGTAGGCCGTCTCATCATTATCAGTGATCAGGCCCACCACAACAGTGTCGTCAGCGAATTTGATGATGGTGGTGGAGTTGGTTGACGCCACGCAGTCGTATGTGTACAGTGAGTACAGTAGAGGGCTCAGAACACAACCCTGAGGGGCTCCAGTGTTGAGAGTGATGGAAGCTGAGACATATCCGCCCATCCTTACTGCCTGTGGTCTGCCAGTTAGGAAATTGGAGATCCACTGACACAGAGATGGGCTGAGTCCCAGGTGCCCCAACTTGGTGGTGAGTGTGGAGGGAATTATGGTGTTAAATGCTAAGCTGTATTCGACAAAGAGCATTTTAATATAATTTCCCCTTCTAGTGTCCAGATGAGTGAGAGAAGTATGAAGTAGATGAGAGATAGCGTCATCCGTTGAGCGGTTCAAACGGTAAGCAAACTGTAGTGGATCCAGTGTGTCAGGTAGTGAGGAGATAATGAAGTCTTTGATCAGTCGCTCAAAGCACTTCATCACTACTGAGGTGAGGGCTACAGGTCGATAGTCGTTGAGGGAAGTAGGATGGGGTTTCTTTGGGACTGGAACAATAACAGACTCCGTAAAGCATGTAGGGATCACCGACTGAGATAAAGAGATGTTGAATATCTCTGTGAACACAGGTGCTAGCTGGTCTGCGCAGGCTCTGAGGACTCTACCTGAGATGCCATAACAGATAACAGATAACAATTTGGTATATTTAATTAAAAAACAGCTTAATCTTATTTGGTACTAATAAGATCCTTTATTGAGAAAAGATTATCTGTTTTATTTCTGTTTGGTGTTTTTGTACAGAGTTTCTGTCTCTTGAGCCACTGTGTGACTCTAGCGCAGTAATAAACAGCAGAATCCTCAGCTCTCAGACTGTTCATCTGCAGATACACCTGCTTTCTGCTATTGTCTCTGGAGATGGTGAAGCGGTTTTTCACTGACTCTGAGTAGTAGATGTAGCTGCTGGTATCACTGATAGTAGCAACCCATTCCAGTCCTTTTCCAGCTGCTTGTCTGATCCAAGCGTTCCAGTAATCACTACTAAATCCTGAATATGTACAAGTCAGTTTGTGGGGTTCTCCAGGTCTTTTAACCACTGATTCAGATTCAGTCAGTGTTTGACCTTCAGTACCTGCAGACACAAAACTCATTACTTATTGCAGTTTAATCTTTTCTCTTTCCATCAGACTATAAATTAATTTTTCCTACCTGTCCAGTTAAAGACCAGGATAAGAAAAGTAACCACAAAGTCAAGTTTCTTCATTGTAGCTGCAGTCCTTTCTCTGTGTCCAGTCTAGAGAGTCTGTCAGTGATTTTCAGTGTCTTACCCTCTTTAATACACAAGGAAACATGGAGACAGATTGTGTTTGCCTCAACTCCTCCTCTTCCTCTCAAACAAAAACTTACGATTAGTCATTAATTTTCTGTATTCACAATCTTTTTATTTTTGGATGTTGGTTTTTGGAGTATTTTTCTGTTTTAAAATGTTTTACCCTTATTTATTTATTTATTTATTTTTATATATTTTCCTTCTTTTAAAGTAAAGTAGAGAAACACTGATGGGAGACTGGTCTTGTTGACATTAGCAACTGTAAAAGGAAGGACAGAAAAGGATTGACAACCAAAATCCAGAATATCCCAAATATGACAAGTTGATGTAAAACACAAAATGCAATAAGTGACACAAACAACCCACAGCTGCAGATCAGTATTTCAATTAGTTTTTTAAACATTGTTCACAAAAATTACGAATGTAATTTTTAAAGACTTTAAAAAGTTTGAATTATGATTCAAAACAATCACATACACTTCTGTCGTTTTGTGTAAAAAATAACATTTTCTTCAGTTGCAATTACTTAGAATTTGGTGGGGTTATATTTTTAGTACGTTTGACAGAAAGTCATCACAGATTTTTTTTCAATGTAAATCTTTACCTTAATATGTGTAGCTAAACTTTTAAATCAATCAATTTTCATCATTGTTTTCTTTTTTCAGTCATACATTTGTTATCATAAAGATTATAAATTGAAATTGCATTTTTCATTGAGCTGGTCTTTGTCACTGGTAGTGTTAGAGCGCCTCCTCTGGTGGATTCCTGTTACAAGTTTTCCAGCTGTGGGGTGTTGGTCATGGTAAGAACTATTCGTTAGTTGGGAGAGATTTTATAAATCACAGACAAACTTTAAGGCATCAAAAATTACAGACAACAAGTCAAGCCTCGAACTCCCACCAGAAAAAGCTCAGTCAAATTTATTTCTAAAATCTAGTCTTAAAGTGAGGTGAGGGAGTGAGCTAAGGGAGATCTGTGCCCATTTTTGTGAGGGGCTGACCCCTGAAGAATTCAAGCTTTAGTGCAAGAAATTCAAAATATTGGGATGCACAGTTTATTTTTAGGTAGATAACTACACCTCCTCCTTTTTGGGGGACAATACATTAAAACACGTTGTAGTTGAAAACGGACAGTTCTAAAACGGACTTGTGTTTCAGATATTACAAGGATGCCAGCGTCAGTACACTATAACTTCCTCTCCAGTGAAATACATGAAAGATAATTTATTATTTCATAAATTAAATAATTATCTAGTTTCAAATAATTGTTGATTTATTGTTTATGAGTAAACTAAATGTTTGATAGGTGTGGATAAACACGTTTACTGTGATCATCCATCCATTTTCCAAGCCCACTATCCACGTTTTGGAGGTCACCAGAGCCTGTCACAGAGTCACACAAACACCAAGGGACACCAGTTGATCTATGAAGCATATTTTTAGACTGTGGGAAGAAAACCCACACATGCAAAGGAGAACATGCAAGCTCCAGACGTAAAGGTCCCACCTGAGACCTTTATGTGTCTCTACCAGTGTCTGTTTGTTGTGTAGTGAGCGTGCTAACCACCACACTACCATGCAGGCCTAAGTCACTGTAATGTAATCCATGGAAACCAGTGAAGATCACAAATCATTGAAGAAAAAAGGTTCAGGGCACTGTCTGGTGGGTCTAGATGACCCAACTCCCAATGTTAAAGTACCTAGGGTTAAACTAACACAGACACTCTGCAGCTCCTGTTTCAGTGGGAAACAGAGGAAATAGTTTTTGTGTGACTCTTCAAACACTTCAGTCAGTGTGTCTCTTCTGCACAGTAATACATTGCTGTGTCTTCTGCCTTCAGATTGCTCATCTGCAGATAGACTTTACTGCTGGAATCATCTCTGGAGATGGTAAATCTGTTCTTCACTGACTCTGAGTAATAGATTGGGCTGCTGGATGTGTGCACCAAAGAGATCCACTCCAGTCCTTTCCCAGGAGTCTGTCGGATCCAGTTCCACACTGAGCCTCTAAAGTCAAATCCAGATGTTGTACAGGTGAGTCTGTGGGACTCTCCAGGTGTTTTAACTGCTGCTTCAGATTCTGTAATGCTCCAACCTTCAGCACTGCTCAAAACAAGCAGAACAAACACAAACAAAGGTATTTCTCTGTGAGCCATGTTGACTGTCTGCTTAGAAAAACATTGATACTCCTTAATTATGAATTTAAATCTGCTTCTTGGTATATTTTAAGAAACTCATCCTACAACCTGATTCAACTTAAACAAATGCAAAAAAAGGAAACTATAAAATGGTTAAAAAAATATTTATATTAAGGAGTTCATTTAAAATATCATAAAATAAAACAAAAAAGAAAAAATAAATCAGTGAATAAAAAGGTACTTAATTGGGTTGTGATTATATTTGACTGACAGGTAGTGAACAACTAATTCAAGTTAGAGTTGAAGAAACAACACTGCTGCCCCCTGGTGTTTTAGGAAGAGAAAGTACAACATCTGATGACAATTCAGATTATTTGATTTAACATTTTGTTATTTCTAACATGATTTGGAGTTTAAAGTCAATTGTTGTTATTGTGATATTTATTTTGTTTACTTATTAACATGTTTCATTCAAATCAGCAGAAATAAACATCAAAGTATTTCTTTTTTGTCTAAACTAAAATGTGAAAATTATTCTTACAATTTCTAAAAATGTGATTATTTGTATTTAATTCTCCTGAATTTACTGTATATTCTCATTCCAGTCTCATGTAAAAACACAAATTTTAAAACAAGAATCTATAAAACATTTGGGTCATATAAAGTGTTCTTGTAAACCTTGGGCATAAACTGTGATGGACCTGTCCAGGATGTACCCCACCTTCATCCAGAAGCAGCTGGGATTGGCTGCAGCAACACAGTGACCCCAAAAAGAAATAAAACAGATGAATATTTCACTCATGACTGAACGTTTTCCTTTAGGATTTATTCTGGTAAACTTTTTTAAAGGTAATGATTCAATATTTGCTGTTTGAAAAAGGATAGACTTTTATTTAGATATTAGTTTAGACATTAGTTTAGCATCTATTCAAGAATCATCAACAAATGTCTTCAAAATGTGTTTTAAAGAAGCCGTTTTATGAGAAAAAATACAACACAAGAATCTTGTGGTCTTATCTCAAAACTTAAACTACTTTAATTATAGTTCTCAAACACAAATCTCCATATTTAAATTATGTAGCTATCATAAATATGTTAATATATTTACATTGTGTAGTAATCCCATTTAAAAATGTGCTGGAAAATTACCAAGGATTCAAAGATTTACCTTTCATGTAAATGTAACCAGATACAAAAGCTCCTCTGGATTTTTGTCTCCCACTTGTGAAAATGTTGAAACTTGCACCTTATTCTGTTCTTACATAAAGTTGTTTCATGTAACAGAGAAATTACTTTCTATGACTGTTAATACTAACTGTATTAATTGTCTTTTAATATTTTTAGCAACATTTAGTGTGATATTATTTATCTTTGAAATTTATAAAGAAGTTAAATTTATGAGACAATTCTTTAAACTTTATTTATTTATTAATTTATTTATTTTACAAGCAACATTGAATAAAAAATTGAAAAAAGTGATTCAAGTAACATTGAGTCATCTTTCATCATAACAATAAAGCAAAGAGAAACAGACATATAAGATATAAAATCTTTGAAACTGAATAAAAACAGGTCAAATGTCATCAGAAATCCTGAGATTCCTGCAGAAAAAGAGATCTGTCTCTTTCACATCTTCATTTGATCTGAAAAGAAAAACACAGATAATGTTTTAAACATCTGGAGACTGTGATGTAAAACATGTTTCATTTATTAATAAATGCATTAAGAACAGAATGACTGTTGATGATTTTTACCTTTAAAGCTGTGATGACAGCAGAAAAGATGATGGAGATGAAGAATAGAAGGAGGAAGAAAATGGCCACGCCCCAAGCTTGCATGACTGTGTCTTGGCTCACATCAGCATGCAGGATGTCATCAAAGAAATGACAGTGTTCCAACGTGTCTGTGAAAGAAGCAGAAGCACATCTGTTACTTCATTGTTGCTTTGATTCTTACAGTGGAACAAAGAGATTCCACCACAAAAGTGATGTGACGGATGTAGTTTTTATAGACGTGAAGACAGAGCATCAGTGTGACCTGTTTTGGAGACATTCACAGACAGAGTGGTGTTTCCATGTGTCACCCTGCAGGTGATGGTCACCCCGGGTAAGGAGTCAACTGGAGACAGACGGAGGAAGCTTTGGATGCTGAACTTTCCATCCGGGCCTCTGTGGGGATGACTATTATTGTAGTTCCACAGCTCTGTGCTTCCATCACCAATCCAGGTGATGTTAATGGATGCAGGGCTGAAGCCAAAGACCAGACACACAAGTTCATTTGAACCCTGGAGCAGGACGGCTGATGGTTCACTGTGGGTCACTGAGGCTGAGGAAACAGGTCAGAATCAAATGTTTGGAGGAAACCAATGGAGCTTTTAGGAATATTCACTCTGAAAATGAACTGGAATCTCACCAAAAACATCCTTTATACTGCTTTCAAATGGACTGTTGGAGGATTCATGTCTCACAACACAAGTATAAGTTGACTTCTTGTCATTAGTTTGAGACACATTCAGTCTGCTGCTCATTGAATAAGAGCTGCTGTCTGGATCCTTGAATGAAGGACTGTTAATGTAATGAGAAGATGAGACTTTCTGACCATTCTCCTTCCAATGCACCGAGATGTTAGATGGGAAATAACCAGAAACTAAGCAGGTTAGTGTGAGAATGTCAGACATGGAGAGTTCAGCAGCACTTGGTTCCACAATCCTCACAGTTGGAGGATTAATGTCTAAAGAGAGTGAAGGAGACAAAAGTAAAAGTCCATTCTTTAATATTTATTGATCATTTCCAAATCAGTTCTGTTTTTACCTGAACAGAGGCTGATGTCCTTTCTGTCACGTTTATTTAGAAACCTGTCTAACACTTCACAGGTGAAGGTCTTCCCTGTTTTCCACTCTGTCTGAAGAACATCCAGTCGACTGATTACAGTCACACGTCCATTTGGATCCATGCTGATGTCTGTGCTTGATGCTGATTTGGACTCTGAGTCAGAAAACCAACTAATTTGTGGATTAAAGCCTGATGCAGAACACAGGAGTTTGTGTTGTCCTGACTCTTTACTGGAGACCTGAAGGACTTCCACTGATGGATCCACTGATTAGAATGTAGAGAAAAACACATGAAGGATTCAGTCAGTGAAGACATTTGTTAGATTTCTCCTTTTTCTAGAAAAGAACCATTCTCACCAAAAACACTGATAGCTTTGGACTCAAAAGACTGGCTGGAAAAGCCTTGATGGACTTTGCAGGTGAAACTCTGGTCACTCTTCCAGTAGATGTGAGGAACAGAGAAGCTGACACTGACTGTATGTGAGGCTGGAGCTTCAGGAAGATCAACATACTGTTTGTCAGAAATGTCAGCTCCTTTGGACTGAAGTGTGACATAGAGGTGCTGTGAGGAGAGCTGTGAAAGGTCACAGTGCAGCTTCACATCATCTTTCTGCAGGTCTGACAGAGATCTCCTGATGTCCACCTGAGGAGCTGAAACTGGAGAACCTGAAGGATGATAGAAACTATGAGGCTTTAATAGATTAAAAAAGGCTGCAAACAGTCATCAGTTTTAAGTAACTTTGGGTTTTTTAGAATGAAGTTATTGAGTCAAATCTCCTGTTTGGCTTTGTAGACCCAAATACTTTCTTCATTCTTTGTAATCATTAATAAATGTTTCTGGTCCTGTTATTTCACTTAACCAGTAGCTTTCAGTCTTTTTGTTGTTTTAACATAAGTGGAGAAACTAACATTTCTTTAGTCTTTTTGGGCACACAGACCTCAGGTTCTCTATTCTGTTTTCTCTGTAACTAGTTAACTTGTTGACATACAGTTTCCAAACTAGTTTAGTGGTAAATATTCTATGAAGCACTAGTTTACCAATGAGAAAATAATGTGAACACCAGTTAAGCTGTGGAGATTTTGAACCACTGTGACTAACTAGTGGATTTATTTCCATCACTGGTTTACAACTAACATTTAAGTGAGAAGTTCTAGTAAACCAGAAGACATTATTGAGTCACCTTTTAACTATTTGTCTGATTATGTTTCAGTTTCAGTTGTTTCAGTGAGCTCAAATGGGTAGAAATAGTTCAGAAAAGCTAAAGCTTGAACATTAATGATTTATTGATAGACACTTTGGAAAGTCACTAGTTAAGTTTTTAGACTTTCTGGATTAAGAGTTAAACTATAAACAGTCTAATATGGGGCGGCCGTGGTGCAGTGGTAGGGCGGTCGACTCATAATCGTAAGAATGTGTCGAAGTGTCCTTGGGCAAGACACCGAACCCCACCTTACCTCTGGTGGGAGGTTGGTGCCATTGTTTGGCAGTGGAGCCGCCATCAGGGTGTGTATGCATGGGTGACTGTACAGCGCTTTGGGCCTTCGAAGAAGGTAGAAAGCGCTATATAAGTATGCGCCATTTACCAATATAAAGGATATGAATTTTATGTAAAAAATTAATCCTGCCAATCTACCATAAACCCACCCAGAATAATCACTAAAATAACCAATTTTTCACTTTACATCTACCGTACTTTTGACATTCTGGGATTGTTTGTAATTAAACCTGTCATATTTTCTTGCTCTGGGATCTTAGCTCCACTTTAACAAAATTGCTAAATATGTCATTTAATATTGTTGTATTTTACTTCTATATGTTTTATGATCAAAGTGACTTTAAAAGTAAGAAAGTAGTGAAATGACACTAAATTTCTGTCAAAGTAAAATTGTAAGGGGAGATTTAACTGAAAAAAAGTAATGAGTAATCTGTGATGTACTTCAATTAGGGAGTAAGTTACACAACACAGATGATAGTTGATCTTCTCACCTGAAATATCTACAGTCTTCTCAGCAGAAAAGCAGTGATGCTGAACTTTACATTTCAGAAGTTTCAGGTTTTTCCAGCTGCTGGATGGAACTGTCAGTTCACTGATTAAAGTGCTTTTGTTTGAGAATTCATTCACTCTGTCAGTGGATGGTTGTTCCCCGTCCATCAGCCAGACCAGCTTAGCATCAACATTGTGGATGAAGCATCTAGCTTTCACATCAGAGTTGGTCATCATCACTGTCTTGAAGCTGGGAATCTCCACATGAATGGAAGGAGGATTGAACCCAAAGACTGCAGGAATCAAATATCAATGACCTTCTGATAACACTGATCAAAATAGGGATTCAAGTGTTTCCTCACACTTACTGTGACAAATACTTGTTGTCTTTTCATCTTTGTGTTCCTTGTGAATGAACTTGCAGGTAAAATTGGAGCCTCTTGTCCACTCTTCCATGTTTGGCTCAATCTCAGAGGTCAGACTGTAGGTCTTCTCTCCCCCCTCCACACTCTGCAGATGTCTTTCTGTGGGCTGGATCTGTGTCAGCTGCTGCTTGTTCTGCTGCCACTCCACACTCAGGTTTTTGGGAAAGTAACCGTTCAGGGTGCAGATGAGTCTGACCTGGGAGACTCCAAATTCACCTTCCCAGACAGGAAACAGGCTGATGTTTGGAGAAACAACGCGCAGCTCTGTGATAGAAAAGAGATGACATGTTTTTGCATTTGTCCTTCTGAATTTCAGCACGGATTATTTAAAAGCTGATTTAAGCTCATTCATACTAACCTTCATGTTTTAGTTTGTAGTCTCAGTTCTAAGTGTAGTTTTTTAGTGTTTATGTTTACGGCATAGTTGTACTTTTACACAGTTTGGTGTTGAAGAGGTTTGCAAAAACACAACTGAAAGTCAGTTTCACAGACGTTGAGCTCGACAGGACAGAGTGATCCGGTTATTCAGTTAGAGGAAGCTTTGTTCAACACCCAGCTCCCAAAAAAGTCCAGAAAGACAGAAGTGAAAGGACAGAAAGAGCAGCAGAGCATGGCAGACTGCAGCTGTGAGGTGTGGTTATGCCAGGAACAGAAACAGAGAAGATGGAAATATCTCATCTTCATTTACATAAGCTTTGCCAAAGGTTTGACTTCAACCATCAAGTAATTCTAGACTGAAAAAGTTATCGACTGTAAAATTTGCACACTGAGTACTGGACCGCTGACTCCAGCTGTTGGTGGTTTGATGAAAACTTCAGAAAAGATAAAACATAAAATGTTACATGAAATCAACCAAACACTGACAACATTTATGTATAAATCTATCTACAAATGCATAAACATGAAGAACCTCACAAAAATGAAACACCAGAAAAAGATGGAGGAGCAAATAAATTCTTATTTTCACTATTTTATTTAAATCAGGAAAAGATACAAAAAATTAAAGTTCAAAATTAAAAAAAAGAGATTACTTACAGGATTAAATCAGTTTAATAGAAAAAAGAAAAAGAAAAAGGAAAATGGTGGAAAAATGGTAAAGTATGATCTTTCTTATTCTTCCTTTTTTCATTTGATCTGTAAAAACAGAAAAAAATAAATTTTAATAATGATAATAAAGATTCTGTTCAACAATGTTTAGCTGTGAATTTCATTTTTGTCTCAAATTATAAAATGCTGATTAAAACATTCACCAAAAATGTCAAAGGATAGCATTAAAGGCTACTTTTTTTATTACTTTAAAAAACCATTTTTACTTTTTCATTAGTTTCTTTAAATAAAACTATTTTTAAAAAGAAATTTAGAAATATTAATATTCACAAATAGTAATTCTTATGCAGATTGCGCCCAAAATGTAGCTCATATTTATTACTTTATAAAAAGTACAAGAAAAAAGAAAAATAAATTGGTAAAAAAAAAAATTGACATATATCTAATGATTTATTTTGTTTCAATTGACTTTATCCGTCTCAGGAACGATGTTGATATATTTATAAAAACATTTGAAGCTGAAATATGATTTTTCTTTCTTTCTTTATGTTGAGCAAATAAATAATAACTATAATTAATAAAATGTGTATTTTCCACTTTTAGTTGTATTCAATATACTTTAACTCCTAAAAATATGCTTTAATGCCAACTTTGTAATAATTTAACCTCTTTTAAATCTCTTTAAATAAGTTTTATTGTTTTTCTCTTTGAACTGAAATCTGAGCCCGTTATAAACAAATGAAGCATTTACCTTTGACAATGTGGTTCCAACAGTGAACAACAAAGTCATGATGAAGAGGAAGATGAAGGTCAGAGCTGTGTTTGCCATGTGATCTTCCTCTGCTTCCATCTCCTCTTTGCAGGAGCAAACAGTTTCATTCAGAAACTCTGGTGGGACTGCAAAGTAACAAATCAATGAACTGTTGGGATCATCCACACTTCACAGACTGTTCCCAGTATTTCTAGAATGCTCCTTTTCTAAGTCAACACTATAGAACCTGTTCTGTCCCAAAGAGCAGAGTGGCTTTAATCTGGAATGGCATCAGTTAGTGTCTCTACTGTGAATGTCCCATCATCTTCAACTGTCCTGCATGTGTTTACATGATCCTGATCAGTGTTTTCTCCTTCATTCAGTCAGCTAATGATCCTGACTTGTTCTTGAGAAACGTCATTCTTGGTTTGGTTTGCATGACTTGGCTTGTTAGTCAGTAAACTCACAGAGTGAGTCTGTTCAGTAACTGAGAGACCAGAGTTAGAGGATTTGTCTTGGTGGGGGTGCAAGACCCAGTAGAAGACACACAGACACACACAAGCTTTGTTAACACTCTGCTGGAAAATAAGACAAACACAACATTGTTGTATTCAGGAAGATTGTGGTGTTCTGGAGAGTAAAGTGTGATGCTGAAAGATCAGTGTGTTAAAAATGTACACTAGTGTAACAGTGTCTCACATCACAGCACTGTGACTTCATAGAAAGTCAAACTTTTATACTTTTAACAACAACAGGAAGAGCAAACAACAAACATGAACAGTGATTTTTTTTTAGTTTTTAATCTGCAATTAAACACAACACAATGACTCATCACAAAGTACAAACAAGAAAGAAAAAGTAGACAACAACAAACAACATCTACTACGCCTTGCACTTTTCAGAGATGTTCAGGTTGAGGTTGACCAGGTTGTTTTTATCAGCTGTGCTGAAACCAATGGATCTGACAATGGATCTGGTGGAGTTGGTAATGGACTGGTGGTAAACAGCACAGCTGTACACCACACCAGACTGTTTCCACTGATCATCTGTGAGGGTTAACTGGCTGTAAACCAAGTAAGATCCTTCTTTCTCTACTGGACTGGTGGTACTGATCTTGTACTTTGAGTCTACTACATCATCATCAACAAGCCAAGCTACGAAAACCTCCTCAGGGAAGAAGTCTTTCACAGAGCAAGTCAGGGTCACCTCTTTGTTTTTAGCATGTTCTACAGGAGGCAACATAAACACTGAAGGACGCTGAACAGGTCCGCCTGCAAGTACCAGAAAACAGAGGAAATAAACAACTGACTGACACAACTGTCATCATTTGTTCTGACTGTAAAGGATTCAAAACATCTGTGAATGTCAAAATGTAGAAGAAGTGATCGTACTGTTTTGTCTCTTGTATTGGATCTTGAATGGGAAAACAATGTCTTTATGTTGGACAACACAGTAGCGTTCCACTCCCTGATGCCATTCATCATATGTGATGTCAAGCACAAGCTCCTCCTTCTTTTTTAACCCTTCACTCTTTACAGTTCCAGCCATTTCTACTTCATTTTCATTCTCCCAAAAAATCCTTTCAAGCTGACCATTATTTACGTGAATTTGGCATGTTATTTTTCCACTTTGTTTTACAAGAATGTCCCTGTATGTAGGACCAATGATTTTTATGTCTACAGCTGCCTGAGTACATCCTGCACTTCCTGAATGAAGGACAAATGAAAAGTTATTGATCAGAAACTAGATGTTCAATCATTGCAGCTGGATGTTCCACTTACCTCCAGAAGATTCTTCCTTGTAGGTGGCATTAGCCTTTTCCAACACGTCAGTATTGTTCACACCTTTCCCCTTGAACACACATGTAAATGTTGCACCAGCAGTCAGCTCAGTGGGGTTTACTGTCAGCAAACTTGCTGCAGAATACAGCTTAGATCCATTTGTGTCATTTCTTCCCTCAGAGAAAACACTGGTCTCATCAAGGATGCTGGCTTTTTCGCTGCCAACTTTCTGCCAAATGATCTCATGGGTCCTAGGAGAAAAATCTTTGGCAAAGCAGTAGAAAGAAGCCTGTTGCTTTTCCTCATCAAGGGAAAAACTTGTTGTGAGATTGGGCGACCTAAACAGCACATCTGCAAAACAAACACATACACAAACAGATTTTTGCAGAAGCAAAGAACTTTTTTGTGCAAATATATATGCAGAAGCTCAGAAAATGACTTATTATTTTTAAATAGAAAAATAATATTAATGACTTTCAGCAAACTGATAATTATGATGCTCCTTTAATTAATTCTATTATTATGATTTTGTTGTGACTTTAATATGAGACTTTGTAAATCATGGGGGAGCATTGATACTGGCTTCTGCATATACACTGACAATGACTGGCAAGCAAACATATATTTAAAGTCATTGTTAATAATGTTAATTAACAGCAAACAGTGAAACAGAAACAAAGGTCACAGTTATGAGGAAGATTATTCAGAGACATAAAAACACACAAATAAACTGCTTATCTGTGAAGGTAAATACAGACACTGAATGTCTTTTTGAATTCCCCATTTTCTTTTTATTGCTATAATTTTGCAAAAAGAAATTTTGATTTTTCTTTTAAATTACAGTTTTTTGCACAAAAATTACACATTTTTTACTTTCTTTCATTACATTTATGTAATAATTTTTACAATTATAGAAAATGGTTTGTTGCAAAAATATGATCAAATAAGTCCTGAAAAATCAGTATATAAAAAAATGTAGTAATGACGCAGTAATTAAAGCTAATTATTATACAAATTTATAGACGTTAAAATGACTAATGCATTAAAAGAGAGATTAGGTTTATTTATCTGTAATTATGGTCAAAATTCTATATTGCTTTGAAAAATGTGTTTGATAAAAGAATATTAAAATATAAATACATAGTTTACTAAAGCTTTTATGTCTTAAGGTCTAAATTATACCAAAAGCAAAGAATTCACAAATTTTGCTAAAACCTTCTGTTGTTTCTTCACATTTATAATATTAATCCTTTAAATATTTTCTTTCAGTAATTTGTTCATAACATTTTACAAAAATGTAAAGATTTATTCATCAATTGTAACTTTATTCAACAAAAGCTAAAAGCAACTTATAAAACAAACTTACCTGGTTTAGTAAAGGGAATTGTAAATTCATCTTTTTGATGATTGGCAACACAGTGGAAAGTCTTTTTGGCGTCCCAGTCCTGTCGGCTGACTTGAACCTGACTGATTCCCCAATATTTGTCATTTTTCAGTATTGAAGGGTATTTCGTGATGTTTTCCAAACTTTTGGAGCCCTGAGTCCACGAGAAAGTCAATGAAGAAGGAGTGAAATCGGTGGCAAGGCAGCCAAGAGTGACCGTGTCTCTACTTTGAGGGCCACATGGCATCAGACCAATCACGTGCGGTGGAGCCGGAGCAGGAGTACCTGAAGAAGACAAAGGAATGAAGAATTAAAACAACAAAATATACAATTATTACTCTATCAAGACAGAGAAACACATTTTTTATTTATCTAATTTGTTCACAACACACAGACCAAACTGAAACAAAGAAAACACAAAATATTGTTAAATCCTGTTTGGGAAAGAAAACGAACCCTATTTCTTTTCTTTTTTGTAATTTCACCCTCCTAAAAAAATCTCCAACAATTCACAACATTTAGTATTAACACTAGTAATTTACTCTGAACACTGACTAAAGCAATTTTTATTATTGTTGTTTCTAAAACTAACAAGAAAAGAATTTTAATCAAAATCCTATCTTATAAAAATGAGCAAAATGCTTTTCATAAAAATGAAAATTTTTACATTAATTAATTAGACTTGTGTAATAATTAAAACACTGATCTTACCTGAAGAAACAGTCACCATTGTACCTTTTCCCCAATAGTCAAAAGCTTCATAGTAACACAGTGCTCAATCTGCTTGACTCTCAGAGTAAAAAGGAAACTCTACTAATGGTGACTGCAGCATTCATCAATCATTAAAATCATATTTTTAAGAAAAATCTATCTCTGCCTCTAAAATGCATTAAAAACTTTAGTGTGTATCACTTTTAACAGGAATTAATTTCTGTATGACAATAAAAATACCCAGGATAATCTGTTTACTCTAAAACTCTTTAAAACAAAAATATACAAAATTAAATAAATCAGACTTTTATAATGTAAAATAGGGCTGGCAGCACATCAGATCTTACCTGAAGAAACAGTCACCATTGTACCTTTTCCCCAATAGTCAAAAGCAGCGTAACACAGTGCTCAATCTGCTTGACTCTCAGTGTAAAAAAGGTCACTACCATTGATGACTGAATAGTTTCTTCAAGAGTAAACTATCATTATTCTAAAAATTAAAATCTAAACAATTCAAATCAATTAATTAATTTGAATTAATTAAAACGTTTATACCAATGTAATTTGTACTATATTTGAAATCACAGTAAAGAAAGATTTATTCTGGGGGAAAAACTGGCAATTTACCACAAGTAAGTTGACTTTTCATTTTTTAAGTACATAATGTTTTATATTTTTTAAAAGAAAAGGTCTTACCTGATGTCACTGTTACCACTGTGCCTTTTCCCCAATAGTCAAAAGCACCCCAGCCACACAGTGCTGAATCTACTGGACTCTTAGAGTAAAAACTCATTCTGACTGATTACTGATTCATTCTTATTCTCACTGCTACTGTTCTTAAAGTAAACTTTTACACACTTTAAAAACATCACTAAATTCGATTTTAAAGATTGAAATATTTACAAGCGTTACAACAAATCATAAGAATAACTTTTATAATTTAAATTAATCCTGATCCACATTCTAAAGAAAACAGAAAAATCTTACCTGAAGAAACCGTCACCGTTGTGCCTTTTCCCCAATAGTCAAAAGCCCAGTTATCACAGTAAAACAAGTCTGTGACTTCTCCAACAAAAACCTCTTTGCTATTTTATCCTGATTTTCTCTTTGGAAACTTTGATTTGTAGAGAATTCAACACCAAAAAAATAAATAAAACCCTGCTAAATATTCATCTTTGATTCAGAAGAAAACTGTACATGTTCACAAATGTTTAAGTAATAAAAATATATATATATATATATATATATATATATATATATATATATATATATATTTTTTTTTTTTTTTACCTATTGACAGCCAGTTGTTTGTGGAGACAAACATTTAAAAACAAAATATTGTTAAACTACTGATGTTAAATCATAAATGATTATTTGTCTTACCTGAAGTGACGGTGACCGTGGTGCCTTTACCCCAGTAGTCAAAAGCGTAGTCACAGTAAAACAAACTATCAACTACTCCATGCTAAAACCTGTTCAGCTTTCTACAGACTCAAAACACATTATTGTTCAGGTCTGTCATTGACCAGTTAGTTTAGTACAAAAATTAACTGTTATTAAAAAAAGTTAAATGCAGTTTTTCAATTTCAATCTGATTAGTAGAAAACAATTGTTTTTTACCTGAAGTAACCGTGACCGTTGTGCCTTTCCCCCAGTAGTCAAAAGCATTGTCACAGTGTAACATCCCAACACATCTGACATACAATAACTTCTAATGCATCAATGATACCAATATTGTCCAGAAGATGTCTTTTAACAAGGTTAAATTCATAGTTTTAAGAAAAATGTATACCTGTTTTGACAGATTCTATCAGACGTGATCAAAATACTTGAGATCTACAGGTTTTTTAAAAACAAATTCCTGTGCCCTCTGAGTTCTAAATGTTTTAAAAGATGTTAAAAAGTCACAAATTCAAAATAAGGATCAAAATCTTAGATTTTTACCTGATGTTACAGTCACCGTTGTTCCTTTTCCCCAGTAGTCAAAGCTATAGCCGTAATAGTCACAGTGATAAATTTCAACAGCACTTCAGTACAAAAATGTCTCTCACACCTCTGTCTTACAGTTAATGATAATACTTTGTCAGAAAACATCAAACCATCACCAATGTTAAACTGGAGATCCTAATTTTGTCATTGCAGTAAATTGAATAAACAAATACCTACATTTATTAATAAATACGTTTTTGAAAAGTAAATATTCTAGATCATGACTTACCAGAACTTATGTAACCTGTGTCCTCAATAGTCAATATAGCTGTCACAATGATATTCTACATTCTGATGATAAAATATTTCGTTTCTTAACATCAATGAGAGTAAAAATGTTTACTGCGAAAAATGTCCACATTCTTCTATTTAATACCCTAATCCCTTGAGAACTGTTTTTCCTGTCTCAGTCACATAAAATTAGATCTCCATGGTAACAGTTAGAGCACACTTCCTCTTTGTGGGTCTCACTGTCAACTTTACTTCCTTCAGTCTGGACTCACACCAGATAGACCTGATATAGTTAATACCATGCTGTAACTGCTGTGCAGAACTATTGAGTAGAAAAATGTCCAAACTATGATATGGAGAGCAGTGGGTGTTAGCCGGTCTGTCCCCCAAAGACAATTGATCACTGCTTTAGATGCTTCTCTAAGGCTACGTTCACACTGCAGGACTTAGTGCTCAATTCCGACTTTTTGAAATTTTTTTATTTTTTTTCAAGGTTGAAGGTTCAAGGTTTCCAATGAAATGCAAACTTTTGAAATGACCCAGAAGTGACCTGCATGCACAGAAGAGTACTCAACGGTGTACAGCGTTACTCATTGTTTGTGGAATAGCTAACATTTACAATGGATGTCAACAACAGTGTTGTCAACAGCGGAGCTCTTTTTACATCATTACATTTATTTTCACAAAGAAGCCACCACAATTATAATCTTCTCATTTTAAGAGGGCATTAGAGCCTGGATCGCCCCAGCACACCTGTATATGTGCTGGGCCCACGAGCGTGTGCAAGAGAGAGAAGAGAGTGCGTGCAGTGCATGAGGGATTAAGAGGAGGCAGCGGAAGTGTGTTGGGGGTGCGCATTCATGTTATGTGTTACGGAGAAAGGAGAACGATAATAAAAGAAGGCTTCCCCCAGAATAAATGGTATTGACTCTTTTATTAACCCGCTCTGGAGAATCTGAGGGTCCGAACTGGGAAGTGAACCCCGAAGGAGGATCCGTCTTCGGCCCTGGAGAAGGTCTCCCCCATGCTTCTGACCACAGTTGGAAAGGAAAAAAAGTAATTGTGGGAAAGGTTCAACACCCCACTCTGCCATTTTGCTGGAATTTTTTTTCAAAAACTCTGATATGAGCCTTCGAGTTTGGCCTGAATAGAGCTGTCATCCCAAATATTTATCAAATCGGTGACCTCTCTTCCCTTCCACTGACTGTTCTCAGCAGCATCGTCCACCATGGTTTATGTTTATGTTCTCGTTCCCGCATACTTCAAAGCATAATTATGTTGTTTGTAGCATATCAGTGACGTAAGGGTTGGATACATGTGGCCTGGGTCACATTTGAAAAGATCAGATCTGTGTCGTTCAGAATCTCATGAAAAGATCAGATACAGCAAAAAAATCTGAATTGTGTCATTTTAGCCTGTAGTATGAATGTAGCCTAAGAACAGTCTTACTTTCTCTATTGATGGTTATTTTTTTTATTTCAGAAGGACAACTCGTGCAGTAAAGAAGATTTTTTTCCATATTTCTTTTAGTTTGGCATAAGGCTTCGTTCAGATACATAAAACAAAGATCTCCATAGAAAACTTTGGATATTAAACTACCCCTAATGGAGCTCACAGATAGAAGTCGGGGAGGAGGATAGGGCGACGAACGCAGAGCTCGCGGAAATGGAAGAAGAGGATTGGACCACACCTGGAACTTAAGCAGGACGCTGAACAGTTGAGTTGATAAGACTGAACCGCCCGCAGGGAGGAGTAACCAGGTAAACGTACTGCTCAAGTTGCCTGCCCGGAATACTCCCAGGGTCGTTCACTTGTGCAAAAAACTCTAAAGTTTGGCAACAAAATCAAATGCAGTCAATTGTCCCAAACATAGAGATCTCCTCCCCTGTCTGTTTTCCAGCTCTCCTTACTATAAGAGATAATGCCCCACAAGAAAATAACACGGAGGCCTGAACTGTCCGATCACTTATTAGTACTTTAATCTTGTTGTTAACAAAAAGAGGACTGTTTGATGCTTGGTATGTCGCATTTTCATGACAATGGCCACAGTGACTTACTGACCTTGTTTTGCAGCAGTGGAGGAAAATGTTTTATTTTAAACATTATGAGAAGTTAAACAAAGCCTCATTTTAGAGTGAACTTATGACCCTCTTATCGCTTGTTTTTGTTCAGATAGTAAATGGCATATACTTACATTGCACTTTTCTACCTACAAGGCCCAAAGCGCTTTACAGTCAAAGACCCATTCACCCAGTCACACACACTGGTGCAGAACCTAGCACCAGAGGCAACGTCTTGCCCAAGGCGGGAATCGAACCTGCAATCTTACAATCATGGGTGGACTGCCCTCCGGCTTCACCAGATCATTAAGTAAAAGTTTGTTTTTAAAGAAACAAGCCTAAATTCTGAATTGTTTATGTTGGGAAAGGGGAGTGGATAACTGAATCCAAGTGCAGACACAAACTGATAGAAGTTAAAGTTATTTAATGTGACTTGGCAGGCAGGCAGGCAGGCAGGAAAGAGATGCAAAAGTTATTTTAGTTGCTCTTGGGTGTGAAGGATTGTTCAAAGCCAAGGACTTGTTACCACAGGGAGAACAATAATCTGGCGCTGGCTGGAGATCCTCCTCAGGAATAGAGTCTGTGATGGCCAGCAGGTGTGGAGGTGCTGATTGTAGAGATGAGCAGCAGGTGTTGTGCTCCAAGGAGGAGGCATGCTCAACAGAACCACAACAGTACCCCCCCTCAACGGGAGCCACCAGGCGATGGAAAACGGTCTGGACGACGCCGGCGAAGATCCCGGATCAGGGAGGCATCCAGGATAAAGGACCAAGGAACCCAGGCACGCTCTTCCGGGCCATACCCCACCCAGTCAACGAGGTACTGGAACCCCCGACCACGTCGACGAACATCCAGAAAACGTCGGACAGAGTAGGCGGGCCGGCCACCAACCAACCGGGCAGGAGGAGGGGGCTTGGAAAGAGGGACCAAGGTACTGGAACAGACCGGCTTGAGGTGTGAGACATGGAAAACGGGATGAACCTTCATGGAGGCAGGGAGCCGGAGCTTGACCGCAGACGGGTTGATGACAGCCAAAACCTCAAAGGGGCCCAAGTAACGGGGAGACAGCTTCCTTGAGTCAGTACGGAGTTGGATATTCTTGGAAGACAGCCACACCTTCTGACCAGGTCTATAGCAGGGAGCAGAAGACCTCCGGGCATCAGCCACGCGGCAGCTACGTTCCCGAGCACGCAGGAGTGCCCTATGAGCCAATCTCCACGCTCAACGGCACCTGCGGATGTGCAGCTGGACAGATGGCACAGAAACTTCCTCCTCCTGTGCTGGAAACAGGGGTGGCTGAAACCCCAGAGAGCATTCAAATGGTGACAGACCTGTAGCAGAGCAGGTGAGGGAATTATGGGCATACTCAACCCAGTCCAAGTAATCACTCCAGGAGGAGGGGTTTGCCTCAGTCACACACCGCAGGGCTGTCTCCAGATCCTGGTTGGCGCGTTCGGCCTGTCCGTTGGTCTGAGGGTGAAAACCTGAGGACAAACTGACGGTAGCACCGATGGACCGACAAAAAGCCTTCCAAACTTGGGAAGTGAATTGAGGGCCTCTATCCGACACAATGTCAGCAGGAAGCCCGTGAAGGCGGAAAACATGATGGAAAAGGAGGTTGGCAGTGTCAGTAGCAGAGGGTAGTTTGGGAAGGGCCACATAATGGACAGCTTTGGAGAAACGATCCACAATGGTAAGTATGGTGGTGTTACCTCGAGACAAGGGCAAACCGGTGACAAAATCCAAAGCTATATGAGACCAAGGGCGGCCAGGAACGGGTAGAGGACGGAGGAGACCAGCAGGGGGTTGATGCGAGGCCTTATTACAAGCACATGTTGGGCAGGCAGCAACATACTGCTGTACATCCTTCTCCAAGGTCGGCCACCAGAATCTGCGTCTTAGCAGCGAGCAGGTGCGAGCCCCACCAGGATGACAGGTACGGCGAGAGGTGTGACCCTACTGGATGACCTGTGAGCGAACAGACTCTGGCACAAAAAGGCGATTAGCAGGGCCTGTACCTGGATCTGGTTGTTGTTGCTGGGCCTCTAAAACTTTGCCCTCGATCTCCCAAGAGACAGCAGCAAGGGTACATGATGAAGTAAGGATGGATTGTGGCAGCGTTGGTGCATCTAAAGTAAACTGGCGAGACAAGGCATCGGGTTTCTGGTTCTTGGAACCTGGCCTGTAGGACATAAGAAAATTAAAACGAGTGAAAAACAAAGACCACCGCGCCTGACGGGGATTGAGTTGTTTTGCTGACTGTAGGTAGGAGAGGTTTTTATGGTCAGTCCAAATGATAAAAGGATTCTTGGTTCCTTCCAACTGGTGTCTCCAATGTTCCAAAGCTAGCTTAACAGCCAACAACTCCCTATCTCCCACATGGTTATTTCTCTCAGCTGGGGTCAGGCGTCGGGGTGCAATTTTTGTGTGTTGAAGGCCGTCTTCCATTCATCTCCCTCCTTCATCCTTACCAGATGGTAGGCATTTCGGAGGTCTAGTTTGGAGAAGATTGTGGCATCCTGGAGAGAGTTAAAAGCTGAATTTTATCCCGGCCATCTAAAGCTCGTGCCACAGTGGGTGAAGGGATTTTCTCTAGAGGAAGACTGATCTGGGACGCCAAGGTCTGGTCAAGGAAGTTAGCCTCTGCTCCTGAGTCCACCAATGCCAGAACTGGATGGGATGACTGATTGATGCACAGCGTAGCCGAGAGTAGGGTCTTTGTGTGGGGGATGTTAGTAAAGGTGGTCATGGTCGTCAATACCCCCACCGCTACTGACGACCGCTGTTTTTTGGCCGGATCGGACAGGAAATGACAACATGTCCAGGAGTTCCACAGTACAGACAGGCCCCACTAGATATTCGTCGCTGGCGTTCCTCAGTGGAGAGGCAGGCTCGACCCAGTTGCATAGGTTCCTCAGGTGGAGAGTGTTGTGCTCCAAGGAGGAGGCATGCTCAACAGAACCACAACAGTTTAACTCATCTAGTGCCACCTCTTTGTGTCTTATCTCTTGCTTTTTTCTTTCTCTTCTGCTGCATCCCAGTCCTCAAAATGATCACATTCATCAAAGAATTTGAAGGAAACTATAAAATCAATCATATTTTGTTTTCATGCTGTTGTTAGAAACGGTGGAATAAGGTATGTTCAACGTTTCTCTATTGTTCAATCAAGTTGTTGTTTATTTACCTCTCATCTGTGGTTAAAGACCCTGTATTTCTAATAACTTTACTCGTTCAATTCCTCTATATTCAAGAAGACACAGAAGAAGACGATTGGGTACTTAGGAGACGCCTACAGCCATTTACCTCGCTGGTGACTGACTCTTCCTCATTCTCTCCTAAAATGTTCAATCAAATCATTCAGCCTCTGCGTCTGTTTTTTTTTTTTTTTTTTTTTTTGAGTTATTGGGTTTTTCAGAACCTTTTTTCAGAACCTTTCAGAACGTTTTGGTTTATAATGACAGTTTTCCTGGAATGATTATCCTGTGTGGTGCACCAAAAATGCTATGGTCACCAGAATCACTTTTGGAATGGACAATGCTCAATAAAGATTCCATTATATGAGGGATGATGGCCAACACAGTGAGCATTACTAGAAATGTATGCACACCATGGAACCCTTTGCATCAGACGGTTGTTTTCGGGATGTGCCTTAATTTCTGATAATGCACACTTTGAAGGTAATGATCCCGCTTACACCATGGTCACTTACAAATCAAATAAATATTCAATCAGTTTTTGTCCTTTTTTCTTGTTATTTTTTTGGTTTAGATTGCTTTTTTTACACAAAGCAGACTTTTTGTTAGGCTGTGAGGCACGACAAAGTTTGTTTTAAAGAATCCATCACAGTGATATTGAACATTTAAGATATCCGACTGGAAATTCTTTTTTAGGTGTGCATTATCACTGTGGATTATCACTTTTAATCCACACCCTGCAGCCAATCAGAATTGACTATTCACCTGGACCATGGTATAAGTAAGGGATGTGGTATAGACAACGAGGAGACACAAACCATAGAATACAGGACCAGGAGGGGGACTGATGCTGTAGTATCACCAACACCCCCTCCACTAAACGAGGACGCCCGGCAGACTCTCCCGGGGCTGCCTCCTCTCCAGGCAGTGGCGTGAGCGACATCCTTGATTCAATTGATAAAAAGCTCTCCAGCCTTGATTGCCACCTTAATCTGCTAGAGATCCTCCACAAAGAATTTCAAGGCCTGCGGGAGTCTCTGGAGTTCAGCCAGCAACAGATGCGGGAGCTCGCAGCGGAGAACCAGGCTCTCAGAGAGACCGGGAAGAACCTGGGCAATGACACCGCCTGTCTCTCAGAGGAGAACAGATCGATCAAAGAAACCCTCCTGGATCTTCAGTCGAGGAGCATGAGGGACAACCTGGTGATCTCAGGGATTCCAGAAGAAGCAGGGGAAGACCCAGAGGCTACAGTGAAGTCCTTCATGAAGGCCCACATGAAGCTCCCTCCTAGGAGGAGGTGCAGAAGATCTCATTCCACAGGGTTCACTGCCTCGGAGGAAGAAGGTCTGACAACCAGTGCCCACATCCTATTGTTGCTAAGTTTAAACATTTTAAACAAAACGAGCTGGTGAAGGGCCATGGAAGGGAGCTGAAAGGAACACACTTCAGCGTGAATGACCAGTTCCCGGCAGAAATCCTCCGTAGAAGAAAGATCCTGTTCCCGCTGAGGAGGAAGCATCTTACTGCCGGTTCTAGAGCGGTTGTGGTCGTTGACAAATTATATGTCTATGGGCGGCTGTTCCGGGACCCAGAGATCACCCCCTGGCTGTGCTGAAGGCTTTCACATCCGCGCTGAGAACATCCGCGCTGCCCAGAAGAAACCTGCTAATCCCATTTCAATGAATGGAAAACCGGACCATCAATAATCCACACGTCGATCTCAGGAAAACAGTCGTTTTTCTCCACCTCAGTCCCACTCATGTTTCTGTTGTTGTTTTGTTGTTTTTATTTTCTCTTTCTTCTCTTGTTTTCTATATTTTCCTTGGTCCCCCCCCCCCCTTTCCCTCTTCCTCATATGTAAATCACCGAAAAACAAGGCATCCTCGGTAAGTATTTATTTACGCACTGAACGGGCGTGCGCACACACGGACGTGCACACGAAATCCCGCACACACAACAACGACAAACTGCAAACACCTCACAAAGGCTCTAATAGGACGCACGCAACACGCAGCTCACATAGCCAGAAAACATTCACGCGCACACATGCACAGCGCTTCCCTGTGCAGCGGGTTTGCAATGCGGGCACGCGCACACGGACGGGCACACACGCATTACTTAGCTTTAATCCTTTTCAGTCAGAACAGTTATGAGCAGTCTTAACATCGTTAGCTGGAATGTGCGTGGACTTGGCTCTGGGCCAAAGAGAGTGACAGAGTTAAATCACCTGTACGATCTAAAATCAGATATAGCTCTACTGCAGGAGACCCATTTATCTAACTCAGTGAAACATCTCCTGTGCTGTTCACAATTTCCAGTTATATATTCTGCTAGTTACAACTCGAAACAAAGAGGAGTTGCTGTCTTGATTAATAAAAACCTTAATTTTACTCATCAGGATACAGTTACTGACTAACAAGGTAGATTTTAATATATCCATTCAGAATAAGGACTATTGCATAGCCAGTATCTATGGCCCGAATGTTGACGACTCTTCCTTCTTTCACAGATTCTTCACTTCACTCTCAGTTCACTCTGACTCCACAATCATTATAGGAGGAGACTTCAACCTTGTTTTGGACCCTGAACTTGACAGACTCAGCACAGCAGCAAACCAGCGTACATGGCGGTCTGCAGGTATCCTAAAGCAGTACATGAATGATCTGGGTCTCTGCAACGCTTGGCGCTCATGTCATCCAAACACTAAGGGGTTCACCTTTTTTTCTCCAGTTCACTATTCACACTCCCGTTTAGACTATTTATTAATTAATAACTCTCTCTTAAAAGATATCAAAAGTTCCAACATTCATCCAATTATTATCAGTGATCATGCACCAGTTTCTGTAAATATTTTTAGGGAAATATCCACACCCTCAGGTTCAACCTGGAGGTTTAATACGTCTCTGTTAAAAGACCAGGAATTTATTGAATTCTTTAAAAAAGAGTGGGCAACCTTCTTAGAATTCAAAAACACTAAGGATATATCACCATGCCTTCTTTGGGAAAGGCAGTCATGACAGGGAAAATCATTTCTTATTATTTGAGATTTGTATTCTATCTGTACTCTACCGAAATGATAAACATCCAGTAGCTTGTTGCTTTATGCTGCTTCATGGTTTTACCCCCCTCCCCCCTCCTATGATCACCCTCCTATCCCCCTCTTTCTAACATCCCTCTCTCTTCTTCCCTTCTATCCTTTTCCGTCCGGTCCAACACCAAAGAATTTCAAAAATAATTCAAATGAATAAAGTTTGGCCTCGATTATAAAAGGGGTTTATTCAGATATACCTCTGATTTTTCTGAAGATTAATAACCCCCGTTGTTAAAGTAAAATATGTCCAACACAAGAGGCCCTCAGCTCTCATCTGTCTGCCCAGCTGTTGGACAGGACAAGTTAAAAAAAAAAAAAAAGAATACAGGACCTTTGCTTCATGAAGAAAAAATCAAATAACAGTACTTAAATCTTGCAATTTATTTATTTTTTATTTATTTTTTACGTTAATCCTTCTTCACAAGAAGTGGACCATTTGATACAAATTGATGCAGATAAAGGAAAGCTGAGGAAGGTTTCTGACAGACAAATGCATCACATTAACCCTTGTGCTATCTTAGATGATCCCACCCTTACATTGATGTGTTCTCCCTACCATGACAAAGGTGGATAAAGGTGGAAAGATTTCATGTAATCCATGAACACCAGTGAAGATCACAAATCACTGAAGAAAAAAGGTTCAGCGCACTGTCTAGTGGGTCTAGATGACCCAACTCCTAACGTTAAAGTGCCCAGGATAGCGCAAGGGTTAAGAGAGTAGATAATGAAATACCATTACAAAACAGCCCCACTCTCGCATGGCTGACCGGCAACTGTCAATGAAGTCATCGAGTGGAAGTAACGTCTAGATTTAAAGACACTGTTTTTCTATAACTCTCTGTTTGATGGGGCTAAATCTAGGGGTAAGGAGAAGCCATAGGGATAAGGGAAGGATTTGGATTCAGATTACTTTCATATTCACGTCACCAGCCTCTCTTTTACCGCGCAACAAATTCAATACTCAACGCCAGTCCAAAACTGTGAAAATAGCTTGACTCCCCAGACACATGTGGGAGGAGCTAGTGTCAAATGTTTTCAGCCAGATTGCTATATGGAATGGTGTCTGTGTGATTCATTCACATTGCATGAAAGACATGGATGATATTTAGAGATCAGGTTTATTTATTTTGAAGAGCTCTACTAAATCACGTCTTCATGTCTGAGTGAGGTTCATTCCTGCAGGGGGGGCTATGTTCTGCTGTGTTTCCTTCTCTCTGTGACCCTGTTTGAAGGCTCACTGTCCCGCATAACTTAAGAGAAAAATAATACCAAGAATAAAATTAGGGGACCTTTTCTAAAAAATAAAGAGAGGCGTAGCAAGCTCTGCTGCCCGGTGTAATGAGTTCCACCACCAGGGTCCGGTGCTGACTGCCAAAGTTCCGATTTTTGAACTCCTGATGTGCCACGTCTGACTTCCAAACCACAGTGTGGCACTCAAAACACGCTGCTGTCGGCATGCCTGATGCTCAAATTGCGTCTAGCATGAAGAGTTAAATAATTTTTACCAAATCATGTTTTTCTAACATCTCATCTCTAAGCTCAATGCTGAGGGTAGTCATTGAAGGTAAACAACAGTAAGAATTTGGTTAGCCAAGAAATAACAACACAAATCACACACAGCAAAGGAGTTTAAGTCTGTGTGTCAAATGCTGTTGCTATTCCTATGCATGTGTTTCTGAATATAAACAGCCAATACATTTACCTGGTTGGTTTACCTGGTTTACCTGGAGTAAAACACACATTTGACAGCTTTAATTATATGTTGGAAATCCTAGTGTTTACTTTCATATAAAGTGAAATGTTTTCTCTTTTCATGTTACTGCAATAACTTGTTAGGCAATGCACACAGAAACATAGATATTTTGTTCTCACCAATGCTGTTCCTATAAGTACGTTGTAGTAGGGGGTGGCAGTTGTTTAGGTGGTTGAGCAGGCTGGTCAATGATCAAAGGAACAGTGGTTTGATCCTCGCTATTCCCAGTGAACTGTCCTTGTGTTTTTTAGATAGATAGATAGATAGATAGATAGATAGATAGATAGATAGATAGATAGATAGATAGATAGATAGATAGATAGATAGATAGATAGATAGATAGATAGATAGATAGATAGATAGATAGATAGATAGATAGATAGATAGATAGATAGATAGATAGATAGATAGATAGATAGATAGATAGAAACTTTATTAATCTCCCAAAGAAGAAATTCAGGTGTCCGGCAGCAAAACACACAACCACACACAACAAACAACAGTAAAAAAGACAGTTCACAAAATATCAGTTCATATCAGGCAGGTTCATTAAATAGCCTGATAGCTGTAGGGACAAATGAGTTCTTAAAGCGCTCTGTCCTGCAGCGCAGTGAGAAGAGCCTATTACTCCTTGAGCTCCTCTGACCAGACATCATGTTGTGCAAGGGATGTCTGGGATTGTCCAGGATGCTCTGAGTCAAGGCCCTCATCCTCTTCTGCAGCACAGATCCCAGAGAGTCCACCCTCCTCCCGATCACAGATGCACATCTCTTAATCAGTCTGTCCAAACGAGTGCAATCCCTTGTGGTCATACTACCACCCCAGCATACAACCCCATAGAAGACAGCACTCGCCACAACCGACTGATAAAAGAGGAGCAACATGTCAGTACATACATCAAAGGACCTCAGCTTTCTCAGGAAGAACAGCCTACTCTGCCCTTTCTTATACAGAGCATGAGCCTGCTCTGACCAGTCCAATTTGTGGTCAATGTACACACCCAAGTACTTGTAGGAGTCAACCACCTCGATTCCCCCACCATCGATGATCACTGGCTGATGGGAGGACTTCCTACTAAAGTCAATGATCATCTCCTTGGTCTTTGATGTGTTCAGCACAAGACCATTGTCCCTGCTCCAGGAGGTGAATCTGGTGATGAGCTCCCTGTACTCACTCTCATCCCCTCCCTTTACACACGCCACAATAGCAGTGTCGTCCGAATACTTCTGGACATGACAAGCTGCAGATGCATAATTAAGTCAGCAGTGTAGAGTGTGAAGAGAAAAGGTGATAGTACAGTTCCCTGTGGTGCTCCGGTGTTGCTCATCAATGTTCCAGATGCACAGTCTCCCAGTCGGACAAACTGTGACCTAAGAGTCAGATAGTTGTGGATCCAGCGAACAAAAACTGGATCAACTCCCATCCCCTCGAGCTTCCTCTTCAGCAGCTGAGGTTGGATTGTATCAAAGGCACTTGTGAAGTCGAAAAACATCACCCTCACATATCTGCCAGTCCCTTCCAGAAAGGAGAGCACCCTATGGACCATATACAGGACTGCATCCTCCACTCCCATACTGTCCTGATAGGCAAACTGAAGGGGGTCCAACGCCCCCTCCACCTGGGGTTTGAGCCTCCGGAGTAGTAGCCTCTCAAAAGTCTTCATTATGACAGATGTCAGGGCAACTGGTCTATAGTCCTTCATCCCTGCAGGCCTTGTCACCTTGGGCACTGGGACAAGGCATGAGGTCTTCCACAAGCCAGGGACACATCCTGTCTGAAGACTCCTGTTAAAGATGGTTTGAAGAGGCACCGCCAGCTCTGACGCACAGTCCTTTGGCAACCGTGGTGATATTCCGTCAGGACCAGCAGATTTCCAACCATTGAGCCTCCTGAGCTCTATGCACACTTCCTCTACACTCATAGGTGGTACAACATCAGGGCTGGAGCTGGAGCAGGTGCTGCTGGGTGGAGGAGAGGAGCAGGTCACAGCCGCAGAGGTGTGGGAGCTGCCACTTGGTGTAATAGAGGAACCAGTCACAGCAGCAGAAGTCAAGGACCTGCCACTGGGTGGAAAAGGGGACCCGGTCACAGAGGTGGGGGAGTCACTGATGGTTGGGTATGGGTGAGCGTGTACAGACTCAAACCTATTATAAAAATGGTTGAACTCATCCGCCTTGGCCACATCAACAGGCACAGTCCATCCCCTCTCCTCAAAGCCAGCAATGGCTCTCATGCTGCTCCATACCTCCCTAGTGTTCTTATTCTGCAGCTTCATCTCAAAACCAGATTTGTAATCCATCCTGGCGTGCCTTATGGCTCTTCTCAGATCATGTTGAGCCACCCTCACTTTGTGCCGAACACCAGTTTTAAAGGCTTGCTTCTTCATATTTAACAGGTGCTTCATACTGCTTTTAATCCACGGTTTGTTATTGGGAAAGCAGCGTACTTTTTTCAGAGGCACTGCCACATCTGTACAGAAGTGAATGTAATCAGTGACACACACCACAGCCTGATCAATGTCACTGTCTCCCACCAGCAAGTCCCAGTCAGTGGATTCAAAACAGTCCCTTAGCATGGCTGCTGTCTCAGGAGTCCACTGCCTAAATGATCTGGTAGCTTTAGGCAGCCTCATCACACATGGCTTATATGATGGTCTGAGCTGAATGAGGTTATGATCAGACCTACCAAGGGGGGGTAGAGCCACTGCAGTGTAGGCAGATCTTAAATTCACATAACACAGGTCCAGAGTGTTTTTGTGTCTAGTTGGACAGTTCACATATTGTGTGAAAACCCCTAAGTGAGAGCTCACATCAACATGATTGAAGTCCCCCGATATTATGATGAGCGCCTCTGGGTGTGCAGACTGAGCCCTCGCCACCACTTCCTGGATGACGTCACACGCTGGCGATGGGTCCGCCCGCGGCGGAATGTAAACAACAATGGCGACTCTCGTCGGAAAACTCTCGTGGAAGATAGTATGGTCTTATACCGACCACCAAGAGCTCCACATCACGAGTGCAGATCTTGTTTTTGACCGTGATGTGACCGGGATGGCACCACTTGTTGCTGACCAGCACAGAAAGTCCACCACCCTTCGTTTTTCCGCATAGTTCCACCTCTCTGTCCGCTCTGACGAGTGCGTAGCCGGGGATGCTAACAGCTGAGTCGGGGATCACATCAGTCAGCCAGCTCTCCGTGAGCAGATATAAACTCACACGGTATTCCTCGTCAGTTCTTATCAAGGCGACCAGCTCCTCACACTTGTTTGGTAGAGAGTTTACATTCCCCACGATAATCGATGGGACGAAGGGCTTGTTTCTCCACCTTCTAGCCTTTAGTTCAGCCCCAGCACGGCATCCACGGAAGGGCTTCTTAATCTCCGGAGGAATCAGATGTTTACATCCGTTCGATGTGTGTCGTAATTGAAGGAGGATATCTCTCGAGTAGTTGTAGATGCTCATTTCGGTCAAAAAGGATGAGAAGAAAAGCACAAAAAAGCTACTTTAACAGCTAAAATGAAAACAAAAACACAGCGCTACATGAACTTGCTGCCACTTCAGTTGGCGCAACCGTTAACACACTTTAACTTTTAGTAACACACTTAACCCTCCTGCCTTCAGTGTTTACCTGCCTTGTTCCACTGGTGTGTAAATGTGTATCAATGTCCCGGTGATGGTCAGAGGGGCTATAGGCGTGTAATGGCAGCCACCCTCCTGTCAATCTGCCCCAGGGCAGCTGTGGCTACATCAGTAGTTTACCATCACAATGAATGATTGGGAATAATAGAGATACATTGTAAGCGCTTCGAGCATCTGTAAAAGAGCCGATCAATCCAATGTATTATTATTATATTTACATTTTAATTTGGTGTTGTTCTTTTTCATGTATTCATCTTGCGGTGTTAAAAATGCTACTTAGCTAAACTGCAACTAATTCTATGCTAAAAGTCAGTTAAATCAACTAAAAATCTTATATATTTGCCTTGACGTGCAACATTTTCACTCATTTCTTTTGAAGCTTCTGTCTTTCAGTCCAAAAATTCAGTTTCTTAACAGGATGAGGAAACATCTGTTTCTGTGGTGTTCCTGTTTGTTACATTATTTATGTTATACAGAGTTGAGATCTAAAAGTTAATATGTGAACAACTGTACATGCATTTTATGAAAAGACTTTGAAAGTTACTTTGTTGTATCAAATTTTTGTCACATTAGTTTGAGGGTAAGAAAAAAGTGACATTTTTCCTTACAATATTATACCGAATACATGTTCTGGGGACAATAGAGAAAAAAACAACAAAATTGAGTTAGTCAACTGTTTGTCCAGAGGATATTAACATGACCAGACATTTTTTTTTTAAACAAATTGTATAATTTTTTTGGTTATTTGAAAATCTTGCCTAAAGCCTGTGATGAATTTGGGTTCCTATTTTTTTAATTTATTTATTTGTTTTTTGAATTCATGGACTTGATGTTTGATTTAATCATAGGGCAGACCCAACACAGTCATACACAAGCATACAAAAAACATATTTGTCATTTATCTTTTTATTAATTTATTTTATCTTTAAAACATTCTTCTTTAAAACTGTTTCTTAAAACATATTATTTAGCACTTTTAATTTCCATTTATTTTTTTTTTACCTCTTCCAAACGGACTTAAAGTACATTGTCAGTAAATTGGAATAAACTGAAATACTATTTAAATCTGATGGACATAAAAAAAAAAATAAAAGTCAGTAAATTAGACTTAGATTAGTTGAAAAAAGTAAAACTGATATTTTCTTGGATTTCGCTTCTATTTTAAGTTACAGCAGAATACTTACAAAAATCTACAATTGTGCTCTTCAACCTCTAAACCTGAGGTCCATTTGTAATAAAAGCTGAACAGCACATCTAAAGTGCTGTTCAAAATTTTATTTAGCTACTAGGAAGGAAATAGTTGGCATTGTGTTTTTATTTTATTTGAGCATTTCCCTAAAAACGAAGAAAAAAAAATTAAACCTGTGACTTTTAATAATCATTTAAACATGTGATCTGTCCAAATGTAATTTGGTAATTTAGTAAAATTATTTTAAAATTTGTTTTTCGTCAACAGTTGAATAAAAACCAAAACTGATCTTTTCTTGGATGTTGCTTCTGTTTTAAATTACAGCAGAATACTTAAAAAAATGTACAATTGTGCTCTTCAACCTCTGAACCTGAAGTAACTTTGTAATAAAAGCTGAACAGCATATCTAAAGTGAAGCTATTTTATTTAGCTACTGTAGAAGGAAATAGTTGGCACTGTGTTTTTATTTTATTTGAGCATTTCCATAAAAACAAAAACAAAAAAAATCTTAAACCTGTGACCTTTACTAATCATTTAAATATGTGGTCTGTCCAAATGTAATTCTATTTCAATGTTCAGGTAATTCTCTAACTGGTTCTGTTTTTCAGAATAAGTGTTTGGGTTTTCAGCTCAGCTTAGGTTTTTGTATTACCATTTCACACTGTGGTTGCCACTCCATCCACAGTGACACATGCTCTAACAAAAACCTCATCCAGGTTTTCTGATAGCAGAGCAGACAAACATTTACATTCTTAGTTTTGTTTTCTTGTGTTTGTTCTTTCTTTTCACTATACAATTGTTAAAATTTATATTATAAAAGAAATTCAGCTTTAGTTTATTTAAAAATAAAAAAACATACAGCTGATTTTCTTATTACTTTGAAAAATGTTATTTATTTTTATTTACTAATTGATTTTCTTACACAGGATTGTTCTTTTTAATGATAAACATTTTTCTGAATCATATTTGTGTCATGATGTGTAGTTTTATACCAAGAATTATATTTTCAGTGAATGTAGGTTTTTGTCATTGCATGGATCACTGTGGTTCCCATAGTTTCCACTGTGACTCAGCCCCTTACAAAAACCTCACGCTGTTTATCGCTGCATGATTCTTTTTGATTAGAATTATAACACATCTTGGATACCTTTACTTTTACATTTTGATCTTTAAACATTTATCAAATATTTTTTTCCCCAGTGACTCACAAATATGGCACATAAAAAAAACATAATTTTTAACTTTAGCGCTGTTGAAAAATGTTTAGATAAATTAGTTTCTTTTTTTCTGTGAGTAACAAATCCCTCAGTATCTTTCTGCTACAAAGTTATGGTATAATTTAAATACAATGGGAAATAAAGGTGGTATAAACTAATAAGAGAGAATAACATTTGGTTCTTGTAAATGTTTTTTAATGTAGTGAATGAAAAAACTGAGAAATAAAGTAAATTAAAAAAAATGTTAAATACTGAATTTCTGTGGAGTTCCAGAAATATGAAAACTTTTTAATTTTATGTTTGTTTGAAATTTAAAAATGCTTTAGACTTCAGTTGAAAGCAGAAGAGGTTTTTGTATTGCCATTTATCACTGTGGTAACTCCCTGGACACACTGTGAGAAACAGTCCTACAAAAACCTGCCCACAAAACCTGATGGGAGTTTTGGACTTTTTGGGTTAATTTGCCTTCATGAATAAAAATATTTTATACTGAATTATTTTTTTAGGAAGTGACTGCAAACAAACATTTGTACTCAGACAAGAAAATGTATTTTAAAGAAAATTAATAAAAGAAAAAACTTAAACAAAACAGATGCAAATATTAGACAGTTTTATTTTAAAATAAATGTGAAAACTGTACCTCTTAAAATGCTGATAAATGTTGTTTTAAATCTAAAATGCTTACTTATTGGTTAGATAAATACAACTTGGTGTTGTATTCCTGACATCACTGCTGTTTTGTTTATCTGATAAATACATTTTTACCGTTGAAATGTTTCTAAAGAATGCAGGATTTTGTTCACATGTTTGTTTTTGTTTGTGCTTTTTAAATAATAGATTTAAATGTTACACATGACTTATAAAGGTTGGAGGTTTTTGTCATGGCGTTTTTCACTGTGGCCGCTATACCACACGGTGACACAACCCTGAACAAAAACTCCACCCTGCAAGTCACTGAAATGTCCTCTTTTCTAAACTATAATGCATCTTTTGCTTCTGTTGAATTTTCTTTATGTTTGCTGTAACTGCAGTTAGGGAATGTTAATGTTAGTATGTCAGGAAATGTGTAAAATAAAAGTGATTTTTAGGTAATGTTTCTAATCTTTCTCACTAGATAAAACTTTATGCAAGACTCGGATTTCAATTAAAATAAAAAATTTTCTTCACTGTTTTTCTGTTCGAGATGCAGCTTAATTAACTGGAGTCCTAGATTTTATGGAACGTTGAGAATTAGTGACAAAAGCCATGAAATTATTTAATAGTTTCTCTGACCTTTAATAAATCTTAAACTCTAATCAAGATGACAAAGTGTTTCAAGTTTGAACAGAATTAAATGTAATTTTGCATCAGTGCACTTTTGCGAACAATTAAGCAAATATCATAATCAATGACTTGCTTTTTGTTTGTTTTTTGTCAGACCATCAATTTTTACCACAGGCCATGAAAAATAATAATAATGATTAAAAAAACTTTAAAAAATGGTAATTTCATTCTTTTTCTTTTGGTTGCTTCTTTTAGGAGTTATAACAATAATTTGCCTTCATCTAATCCTTTGTCCTCCTCACTAACACTAACCACCCTCTCATTGAATTAAAAAAATGTTTCTTAGTGGAGAAATGGTAAATGGCATTTACTTATATAACATTTTTCTACCTACAAGGCCCAAAGCGCTTTACTGTCCTAGACCCATTCACCCATTCACACACACATTCACACACTGGTGGTGGCTCCGCTGCCAAACACAGGCCCCCACCTAACACCAGAGGCAAGGTGGGGTTCAGTGTCTTGCCCAAAGACACTTCGACTAATGGGCGTGCAAGGCAGGAATCGAACCTTCATGGGTTTCACCGCTGCCCTAGCACCGCTGCCCTGTTCCTATTCCTAGAAACGTGAAACATGCATTTCTTCACTGCATAAATCAATGCTGCTGCTCACAAATGCTCATTTCTGACCTCAGCCTCTCTTCTTCTACTCTTTCCCATAACTTCATTGTTTGACTCATCAGCTTCCTCTGTTTCTACAATTCTGCACGTCTCCTTTGTTCCTAAAATTAAATTAGAAATGGGTTTGCGATTGACATAACTGATTTGGCTTTGGTTTAATGTCAGACACAGCCCTCTGCATGAGACTGACACATAAAAAGCATTGGATTGTGCCCCCTTGTGGTGAAAAATGATAAAGAATGGGAATACAGTTGGTCTTGAAAAACACCTGTAAAGGTATGGAAGTAGTAAGAGAAGTGGCAGCAGAATTTCTGACTGGACAGTTTTATAAGCTCTTTGACTATGAGAGGATGTATAATGAATAGAGGGGAAGTGTTCTGGTGCCCATTTTTAAACCGAAGGTAGACATGAGAGTTGAGAAAACAACAAAAGAATAAAAGTGATCAGTCACACAATGAAGTTATGTTAAAGATAAATTAGCATTTTTTCATTTTTTGAGCAATAGAATGGATGAATCCAAAAGACGATGAACTAAACAGGATATATTTAATTTGAGAAAGCTTTTGGGAAAAAAAAAACAAAAAACTATTTTTTTAATAAACCTTTACTATTTAACATTTTTTGGATAACAAAAACCTGTTGAAACGCCAGCCTGTATCACAGTAGCATTTTACAGCTTTCACTTGTGTTTAGAATCCCTACATTTTGTTTCAATAATTCACGGAAAATGCAGATGATTATGTTACAGAGAAGAAAAACAAATTGTTTGTTTTCAAACACATCATAAGCCTGTGACCTTACATGAGTACAAAAAAATAATAGGTAAAAGAAATGGGACAGGAAGAGAGGAAGGGGAAGACCGAAGAAAAGATGGAGAGATAACATCGAGCAGAAGGCAGGCAGCACATGGACCCAGAGTGCCCAAAACCGTGATGAGTGGAGTAAGATTTGGAGGCCATCCGCCAGCAGTGGTGTGACAGGCTGATAATGATGATGATGATGATGATGATGATGATGATGATGATGATGATGATGATGATGATGATGAAAAGAAATAATAAATAATTCATTCCCACAAAATTATATTTTGAAAAACATTTATCCCACTGTATTTGAATGCATCTCAGTTACAGTGACATGCGGATTGGTTGACCAGCATTATGGGATATGTGTGATGCATGATGGGATATGTAGCATGTAGCCTTCAGATAAAAAGTCACTGCTAACTATTATATTAATGAAAGACTAGTTAGGTCAGTGTAGTGTTCAGACGTAAGAAGACGAACGTAGTAGGTTAACAGAAGCTTTATTTACGTTCAGCAACAGTTCTCCATTTATCATTCCTATACTCACTTCCTCATTTCTCATTTCTGCCTCTCGCTTTCAGCGCCTCCTAGTGGCATGGAGTAAACATGAACGTAACATGAACAAGACACAACATCTCCTCTCCTTGTAAAAGAAGATACTTATACAAAGAATTATTCATAAATTGTAGTTAGCTCTTCAACAGGACGGTACTGTACTTAACACCTTTAGTAACCAAATCACTTAGTCCAAATAATAAGTATTAAATCAGTAACAAAACAGTAACATGTTGTTTCATGTGTAGCTATGAATAGCTATAACTTGAAAATCTAAAATTTTCTGAACACACAGCTACAACAAAATCAATTACATAACATAATCCTTGTACCATGTAGGTTTGTTTTTAGCACGAACTGGTTTCCATGTGGCTGGAGAAGTGTCATCAGTCTGCGATGATTGAGTACCAGCTTGTTCAGTCATCTCAGGAAAACGAGCAAGATGTGTAGCGTTCCATGTCTTCCCGTCACTGAGTAAGAATGAGATTGCACCTTTGGCCCACTCCACGGTCGCAGGAGCAGGAAACCTGGGATGTGCTTTAGCAACATGATTTGGCTTCCTTATTCGCACCTTCTCTCCTGGCAGAAAATATGGTGTACGTGCACCACGTCTAGCGTTGGTGTAACGTTGCATAGTGCTCTGCTGTTTGTGAACTGAACAACGTGCTACGTTATCCAAAGGAGAAACAGCAGGGGGTATAGGAAGAAGATCAAGTTTGGTTTGCATCTTCCTACCGTATAATAGTTCTTAAGGAGAGATGGAGGTGGTCGCATGTGGAGTTGCACGGTACACCTGGAGCCAGTCTGTCACAGTCTCTGTCCAAGGTAGGGATTGCTGAATTGCGGTCCGAATACAGGACCTGAGACCATGGTGATATCTCTCAACCGCCCCATTAGCAGCTGTGTAGTAGACAGATGTTTTGCTGTGTGTTATGCCTCGCAGAAGAAGAAAAAAGGTGAATACATGAGAGGTAAACTGTGCACCATTATCGGTGACTATGTTTTCAGGGTTACCATGACGACTGAAAACACTAGACAAGAACCGAATTACATCATTAGCAGTAGCAGTTGGTGAAAAAGCAAGTTCAGGCCACTTAGAATAGTAATCAGTCAGCGTGATAGCAGCTAGGTAGGGTCAGCTGTCTCAAAAGGTCCAACAATGCCAACTCCTACCTTTTTCCATGGTCCATCAGGAAGAGGAAAAGGGCAGCAAGGGAGCAGGATGTGTATGAGCTGTTTTGTCATTTGTCTGACAAATGACACATGATGCTATAGCAGCCTGTACTAGGGAGTCCATCTTTGGCCACCAATAAAGGTCCCTCAAGCGCTGTTTAGTGCGCACGATGCCTTGATGACTCTCATGGGCAAGAGTAATTAGCATAGGTCTCACAGAAAGTGGCGCAACAATCCTCAAACCTCTGAGGATTAATGTATCTAATGCTGAAAGTTCATCTTTGATGTTGTAATAAGGAGCAAGTGCCTCGCTGACAGACTTAATAGAAGCAGGCCAACCCTTTTCCATTTGAGAACGTAACGCAAACAATTCAGGGCAAGAAGAACATGCCAACTCAAAGTCAGACACGGAAAGTGAAGACAAAGCAGCTGAAATCTGAGCTACCATTTCTGGTTCTGGACTCGGAATGAAGTATCAGCAACAGGCAAGGGAAGGCGGGAAAGACAATCAGCTGTATGATTCTGAGAGCCTGGTCGGTAAATGATGTTATAATCAAAACAGAGTTGGCAAGCAGACCAGTGGGCAATACGCATTCCAGCACGACCCATCCCTTTTGTGGTCAGCAGAGTTGTCAATGCTTGGTGATCTGTGCGGAGAGTAAAACGTCGTCCCCATAAATATGTTCGCCATTTCTCAGTTGCCCAGATGCAAGCAAGTGCTTCTTTCTCAACAGTAGAATATTTCTGTTCTGTGGCGGTCAATGTACGCGAGGCAAAAGCCACTGTTTTCTCAGTGCCATCAGGGTGCACTTGAGCTAGCACAGCACCCAGTCCACAGTCACTGGCATCAGTGGACACCACAGTGTGCAGGGTTGGATCAAAAGGAGCCAAAGCAGCACTAGTAACCAGGAGGTGTTTAACTTCCTCGAAACTGGCTTGGGCAGCTGAGGTCCAGGTAAATGTGTTCTTTTCCTTGGCACAGATACGCATAGGGGCCACAACGGTTGAAAAATTGGGCAGAAATTTGGAGTAACAGGAAACCAAGCCCAGAAATGATCCCAGTGAAGCAGCATCAGATGGAGGAGGGGCTTTTAATACAGCCTCAATGTGGTCCTGATCTGGAAGAATGCCATCTGTACTAACGGCATGACCCAAAAAGCACAATGATGATTTTCTGAAATTGCATTTTTGGTCATTGAGCACGAGTCCAGCTTCCTTGAACCTCTGAAGGACAGCATCAAGGTTCTAATCATGTTCAAAATTAGTTTTGCCAAAAACAATGAGGTCATCCAAATAATTTTGGACACCCGGAAGATCTTTGAGGATTTCTTTAATCATTCTCTGGAAAGCTGAGGGGGCAGAAGCAAGTCCGTAAGGAACCCTGCAAATTCTGAAGAGACCATCATGAGTGATGAATGCTGTAAGGTCTCTGCTATCTTCATGCAGTGGCAGCTGATTAGCCAGGTCAATTTTGGAAAACAATTTTGCCCCCTGTAGGTTGGCGAAAATTTCATCCATATGTGGTAATGGATAGCAGTCAGTGATTACGGCTGTGTTTGGTTCCCTCAAATCTGCACACAACCTAATTCCACCATTTTTTTGTCCTGTGACAACAATCGGTAAAACCAAGGGTGATGCGTCAACTTTCTCGATGACACCAGCCTTTAGTAGGCGTTCTAGTTCCGCTGACACTGAAGCCCTCACGGCAAGTGGCAGGCGGCGCAGTTTCTGCCGTACTGGTTTCACTGAAGAATCTATCTTCACTTTGTGCATAAAAGCATGGACGCATCCAATATCAGGAGTAGTAGGGATGCAAGAAGGCAGTGATGGTTCTGCTGTCATCACCGGTACAGGCAGAGCTTTGTGAGGAGAAAGGACAGTATTGCCAGTAATATAGATGTTCAGAGCCTCCATGAGATCTGGTCCCAGGAGAGGCGTGCCTTTTTTCACGATAAAGAAAGTAGCTGAAGCTGTCATGCTTCCTCTGACCACTGTGGCATTTAAGCAGCCTATGACAACCTCAAAACCTCAAAATCGAAGAAGATGACTATTGCAACATGGAACGTACGAACTATGCTAGATAATGATAACCGACCTGAACGTAGAACAGCTTTGATTGGAAAGGAACTCAAGACGCTCAGCATTGAGATTGCAGCCCTACAGGAGACACGTCTTGAGGCCCAGGGACAGCTCCAAGAAACAGAGTACACTTTCTTCTGGGTTGGTAAGACCACAGCACCTAGACAAGCTGGAGTTGCCTTCGCAATCCACAACACAATTGCTAAGAAGTTAGTTTCACTACCCATGGCAATTTCACCTAGACATATGTCTCTAAGAGTACCTATTGAGAAAGGTCGCTATTTAACTCTGGTAAACGTGTATACCCCAACTATGACTTACACTGATGACGAAAAAGAAACATTCTACCAAGAACTTACTCATGTAATCCTCAAAGTACTCATAGAAGACAATCTCCTGATATTGGGTGACTTCAATGGTCGAGTTGGAAGAGACTGGGAAACTTACTTGGGTGTCATTGGCAAATTTGGAAAGACGAAAAAGAACTCCAATGGAGATCTTCTTCTAAACCTTTGTTCTCAACTTGACCTTAGCATCACCAACACATTTTTCTATCAACCCGATAAGAATTTCTTCACATGGAAGTACCCTCCCTCAGGTAACTTCCACTTGCTTGACTATGTCATTACCAGAAAATCAGACTTAGCAGATGCATTATGTACAAAGGCAATGTGTGGACCAGAGTGCTCTACTGACCAATAGTTGTGAGATGTGAACTTGGAATAAAAATTGTGTTACCTCGTAGGAAAAATTCTGCAAATACCAAGCCCAAGAAACTGGATACTAACAAACTGCTAAACAAAATGTGTTGTGATGAGCTATCAAAAGAAATTGAAGCAGCACTGGAGAATGTAAATTTGTCTAGAGAGATGGATATTGAACAGCACTGGAAATATTTGAAAGAAACTGTTTATTCTACAAGTATGAACACCCTAGGTCCTGTTTATAAAAAGACTCAGGATTGGTTTTGTGATCATGGTAGTGAAATCGAGAAACTCCTGGAGGAAAAGAAGAATAAACATCTTAGACATCTACATGAAAATTCTGAGAAGAGCAAGAGTGCACTTTCTGAAATCAAGGCAAAGGTACAGAAGGAGCTGAGACATTTGAAGAAGAACTGGTGGCAGAAGAAAGCAGAGGAATTGCAGAGCATGGCTGATAATCATAACTATGATGGACTATTTGCCGGTCTGAAGTCTATCTATGGCCCAAGAAGCACTGATTTTGCCCCAGTAAGATCAGCAGATGGAAGTAAGCTATTCACAGATCTCCAAGACATCAGATCCAGATGGAAGGAGGACTTTTATAAGCTGCTACATCAAGAAGGTTCAGTAAAGTCAAATGTATGTCAAAACCTGGAAAATAAACCAAAAAAGACTGAACTGTGTAGACAATTCAGTATGGAAGAACTCAAGTGCGCTCTGAAATCAACAGCAAGCGGTAAAGCACCTGGTCTTGGTGGCATCCCATCAGAGATTCTGAAATATGGTGGCAAGAAGTTGTGTGAATCTCTGTTAGATCTATTTAACAGATGTCTTATCTCTGGTACTGTGCCACAAGACTTCCGAGATGCTTTAATTGTCAACATCTATAAAAAAAAAAGGGTGCCCGTGCAGATTGTGGAAACCATATCATTACTGGCCATAGCTGGAAAAGTGCTTGCAAAGATTGTCCTGAATAGATTAAAGACCATTACTGAAGAAGTACTTCCTGAGTCTCAGTGTGGTTTTCGGGCTGGTCGTTCCACTTCAGACAAGATTTTCACTCTGAGAGAGCTGCAGGAGAAGGCAGCAGAGTAGCACCAACCACTTTATATAGTCTTTGTAGATTTTACAAAGGCTTTCGATACAGTCAATCGTACAACTCTATGGAAGGTCCTTGAAGCCTATGGTTGCCCAGACAAGCTTGTCAACATAATTAGGCAATTTCATGATGGAATGAGGGCACAGGTTTCAGTTGGTAGTGAACCCAGTGACACCTTTCCAGTTAACCATGGAGTGAAGCAAGGCTGTGTACTGGCACCAACCCTCTTCTCTCTATATCTTACAGCTGTACTGGATACTATGAAAGAAGGCCCAAACAAGGGTGTCTTTATCCGCACAAGAACTGATGGTAAACTTTTCAACCTCGCCCGTCTTCGTGCCCACACTAAGACACAGGAGATGTGTGTCAGAGAACTACTTTATGCTGATGACTCTGCCCTTGTAGCTAGTAACGCATCTGATATGCAACAGATTGTAGATCGCTTTTCCTCTGCAGCTGAGATGTTTGGATTGAAGATTAATATCTCTAAGACTGAACTACTGGATCAGCCTCCCACATTATCCAACAAACACCCAGAGACGATTATGGTCCATGATGAACCACTGAAGTCAACAGAGTTTTTCTTACCTGGGCAGTACTTTAACTAACTCAAACTCAGCTAATCTGGAAGTGGAACGGAGAATATTTTCTGCCACTAAGGCCTATGGTGCACTACAAAAGAGACTGTGGAGTTGCCATGACATCAGTAGTAGTACCAAAGTGAAGGTATATGCAGCCGCAGTCATCCCCTGTTTGCTATACTCCATCGATTGTACCACTCTCTACTGCAGACATATCAAGGCTCTAACACGACTTCAGCTTCGCCCCCTTCGCTTCATTCTTAACATCAAGTGGCAAGATCGTATCCCAGATTTTGAGGTTTTGAGACGTGCCAACACAGTTAGTGTTGATGCCCTAAAAACATTGTCACAACTTCGATGGGCAGGGCACGTATGTCAGATGCCCAACAATAGATTACCCAAAGCAGTATTCTACTCAGAACTTTCTCAAGGAAAAAGGAGCCGCGGTGGACAGAAACTATGCTATAAAGATGTGCTAAAGTGACACATGAAGAGAGCAGGCATCCCACACTACAACTGGGAAGAAGAAGCCCTACAAAAATCCAAATGGCGTGAAACTTTAAAGAAAGCCATGACAACCATTGAAGACCAACACCAACGTGAATACCAACAGGCACATTACCAGCGTCACTCCATAGCAACTTCAACCGATTTCAAATGCTTGACATGTGATCGCTTCTGCAGATCCCATGCTGGACTAGCAGCCCACATGAGAGCCTGTCATTTTTAATCATCAAACTCAAGACAGTCAACTTCGACACACGAAGGACAGCCATATATATATATATATATATATATATATATATATATATATATATATATATATATATATATATATATATATATTCTCCCGCGAGCAACCTCTGCAACGGCTCTCGGCAAGCTCAGTGACGTCATCAGCGCTCTAGAGATGGCTCACTCTGATGCTGTTTTTATTGCTGCGGGCGACTTTAATCAGTGCAATCTCCAGACCGTATTTCCCAGATATTACCAGCATGTTGACATTCCCACTTGTGACAAGAACATCTTGGATCACGTTTACACCAACATAAAGGGTGCATACAGGGCCGCCACCCGCCCCCACTTTGGACACTCGGTCCACATCTCTTTGTTTCTGTACCCAGCCTCCAGACAAAGACTCAAACAATCTAATCCAGTCACTAAACAGGTTCAGCTCTGGACCCCTGAGACAGAGAGCAAATTGCAGGACTGTTTCATTACAACAGACTGGGATGTGTTCAAAGCTGCAGCCACTCTTGAATAGGGTTGGGTACCGTGCCCCGGTATTAAACCAGCCCCGGGGCCACATTCTTCAAGACCGCAGTATGGTTAAGATCTGACCTGAACGGTTCTGCTATCGGTACTGGAGAAGTTACTTTTTCTTTTTTTGTGTGTCCCACAAAGTTATCTGCCATATTTAACTCACCAAGTCAGTCAATTTTCCGTTAATTAATGATGATAATAATTTCGGTATTCTTGTTGAGGCGGAGAGCTCTGTCTGTCTATTTGTGTGCACGGGGGGCGGGGCTGTTGTTCTGACTGCTCGCGCCGCGCGCACACACAGAAGACAAGGCAGCGCTCACACAGTCAGTCGTGATCTGGTAGGGGACACGTGAGCGCCCTAGACTAAGAACACCCGTTTCTGTGTAAAAATAATGAAATTTGGGTCAAGGAGCCTCTACAATCCTGTCACCTTACTGCTGTACGATGACCGTATGTTGCGCTGTTTGTGTAGAACACGCTGGGGCAGCGACGGCGGGAGTGGGGGGTGTGTGGTGGGTGTTTGCAAGCGGAGCAAACAAACAACAAACAGGTAGAGAGGCGGGGCTTAGATTCACTGCTTATGATTCCAGACCCGCGACAAACTATCAGCTGCTTCCTAATACTTTATAATAATTAATAACTAATGATAGTTGTCATCCGTAAAATTAATAGAATTTATTGGGTTTACTGGATTTAAAGAAAAATAAATAAATAGAAAGGAGTCTGCATCAAAGTGAATTAATACTTAGTGCAAAAACCTTTGTTGGTGATTACAGCCTGAAGACGCCTCCTGTATGGAGAAACCAGTCGAATACATTGCTCAGGTGTGATTTTGGCCCATTCAGCCACACAAACTGCCTTCAAATCTTCAAGGTTCCGGGGGTCTCTTCTGTGAACCCGGATCTTCAGTTCTTTCCAAAGATTTTATTGGATTCAAGTCTGGTGATTGACTGGGCCATTCTAGCAGCTTTATTTTCTTTTTCTTCAACCAGTTGAGTGTTACCTTGGCTGTGTGCTTGGGATCGTTGTCTTGCTGAAAGATCCACCCTCTTTTCATCTTCAGCAGCCTGGCAGATGACAGCAGATTCTGATCAAGAATGTCTCGATACTTTTCTCCAGTCATTATTCCTTCAATGATATGAAGTCTACCAGTACCACATGCTGAAAAACAGCCCCACGCCATGATGCTCCCACCTCCAAACTTGACTGTTGGTATGGTGTTTTGGGGGTGATGTGTGGTGCCATTTTTCCTCCAAACATGTTGGAGGAATATGACATCCGAAGAGTTCAAGTTTGGTCTCATCTGACCAGAGTATCTTCTTCCAGAATGTCATGGGTTTATCCAAATGTTGTGTCGCAAACTCCAAACGAGCTTCAACATGCTTCTTCTTCAAAAATGGAGTCTTGCGTGGAGTGCGTGCATGGAGGCCATGGCGGTTGAGTGCATTACTTATTGTTTTCTTTGAAACAACGGTACCTGCTGATTCCAGGTCTTTCTGAAGCTCTCCAAGAGTTGCCCTGGGCTGTTGGAGAACCCTTCTGATGATTGTTCTGACTCCTCTGTTCTGGATTGTTCTGGATTATCCTCTGAAATCTTGCGAGGAGCACCTGGCCGTGGCTGGTTTATGGTAATGCCGTGTTCTTTCCACTTCCGGATGATGGCCCCAATGGTGCTCACTGGAACTTTCAGAAGTTTAGAAATGCGCCTGTAGCCAATGCCTTCAGTGTGTTTTGCAACAATAAGGTTGCGTAGGTCTTTGGACAGCTCTTTGCTTTTACCCATCATGCAATGCTTCTTGTCTAACACCTTGCTGGTGAGAAACCTTTTTAAAAGGCATCAATCAGGACTATACCAGCTGACATTTATTTGCACTAATAGGGGGCAGGTTAACCTTCTGAACACTGACAAACTCCAACTCCTTTTCTTCATGTGTTCAATACTTATTCCCTGTGCCATTTCACTTTATTACACATAACTTCATTTATGGACATAAATGTTTGGATTTCTTTCTATGTGTGCATTACTTGGGTTGATGCCGACATCTGGTGAAAATTTCGTGTCAATAGCTCGATTAGAAATATGTTTTTTGAGAGAAATGTTGACGTGTTCAATACTTATTTTCCCCGCTGTAGATTCTAAAATTTAGTTACCTTTACAATGTGTTGTAGGGATTGATGAAGGCAAGGGTGCTTTGTAAAAGCATGGTGGCACAGCAGGTAGCGCTCTAGCCTCACAGCAAGAAGGCCCCTGGTTCAAGTCTTGGCTGGGGGACCTGAAACAGAACATCAATGGGAGACCTTTCTGTGTGGAGTTTGCATGTTTTTCCTGTGCATGTGTGGGTTTTCTCCGGGGTCTCCGGCTTCCTCCCATCATCCAAAAACATGCTTCATAGGTTGATTGGTTAATCTAAATTGTCCATAGGTGTCCCCGTGACCCCAAAAGGGAACAAACAATCAGGAAATGAATGAATGAATGCTTTGTAAAATTCAATTAGGTAATACAAAATAAAGCAACATGTTTTTCAGTCCTAAACAACATAAATATTAACTTATTGATAAATGCAAGCTTAAATCATTGTCCATAGCGCTTAATAAAACATAAAAAATAAATGTATACATTTTGCTTGTAAAATGCATTTTGCAACACACCTAGAGGGTAAAATAAAACAGTGTTCACCAGTTTAATTTCTCGGGTCATCTAGATCATGTGACATCCAACTATTACAAGCAGGAAAGGGAGTCTTTAGACTTAAAATTATGTCCCACATGTTAAAATATGCTTTTAGTATGTAGTAATTTGTTGCAAAGTGAAACTGATAAAATACCTTCGGCAGCACAGCACAGATGTATGACGGAATTGATTTTTTTTGTTCCTCACTTACTGGAAAAAAGTTGAAATGTCGAGATTCAAGTCGAAAATAGATTTAAGCCCTACACTGAAAAAAATATTTCTTTGACTTTACATGATTTTGATGTGTACATCGGCCCCACACAATCAGTATGTGTAAAACCAACACAACTTTCCTTATTTCTCTCAATCAATATTTTCTTGTAAAACCAACTCATTCGAATCATGTTAGATATTATAAAAGAATCATGTTAGATAGTTTAAAAGAATCATGTTAATTTAATGTGTTAAATGTTGAAGATGTAAACCTAGTTTATTGTGTAATGTTAGAATGATTTTACCATGTGCAGCAAACTCAATTCTTAACTATAACTTCAACTTGATTTTTTAAATAGTTATGTTTCTTATTCTAAGCTATTTGACAACTACAGTGTTTTCATTATGTCCTATACTTTAAAGCAATTTATTGAAACTCCCCATCAAAATATTTTTTTTAAAAACAAATCAAGTGTACTTGATATGAAATTTCAAATGACTTGCAATCACACATAGAGATGGTATCACAAAATTATTTTGTATTCAGAAAATTCAGAGTTTCCAGAAGCATGTATCAAAAGCAAAAAGGAAAGTGCATTGTTAGGTATATCTCAAAAGTAAACAAAACTGATATTGCCAGTGCAAATATATCGGAGGAACAAAAGAAATCTTCCTGAAGAATTTCAATCAATAGGATTATAAAGAAATCCAAAATTAGCTTGTTGCAATCCTAACTGATGAAATTTAAAGCTATTCAATCATAACGATGGAATTAAAGTACTACCGGCAGGTGAGGACACAACATCCTCTGTGGTGAATGTCTCAATGTCCGTGGCCTGTGATCTTTTTACTGAAAGAGTCTGTTTTTCAGAGCACAAACCTTGTTGGAAAGTTTGCCTTTGTTCAGTTCCATTATTGTCTTTTGAAGTACCTCAAACGTGTAACGGAGGGTTTGGGGATAGCTGAGGTTGAGGGGATACATCAGTCCAAACATCATGGCGACAGCCATTGCCACATTTTCCAGATTCTGTAGAGAGGATGCCCTCCAAGACAACTCCAATGTCTTTACCCTCGGCACTCGAAGCTTGTTCTTTCAGGACATAAACATCCACGCAGGTGTCCGCAATGGCATCATTATTGGAGTCTTCATCCATGCCCTGTGCCAAAAGAAATATATGGACAAGATGTTAGTGAAGAAGAAAAATTACCTGCACATTGACAAATACACATTGTTTTCCAGTGGTCCAGTGGTAGCCGGTTAAAAAATACAGGAAGACATACTGCCTTTAAGGCCATGTTGCACTGCAGCTATGTAAAACATGCGCATTGTCTACCGATGAAAACTGGTTATTCATGAATATATGTGGAAAAACGTGAAAACAATGGTGGTTCTTTATGTAAAATTTCGCCAGATGTATCACGAAGGAACTAAGTTAAAAACCACGTAAGAAATACAAATACATTTCTCTGGTCGTACTTAAGTACAGCACTTAAAAAAATGTAATAGCTAAACAAAAGATGCATACCTCATATTTCTGGACCAAGTTTTCTGGATCTTCACCCATGTAAATGCAGACTCCTTGCACTCTCGTCCGGCATCTATTCCACTGCAAAGAAAATATTTTATTAATTGATTCTAGAAAGACCCACTCCAATGAAAATTGTGTTCCAGGTGTTTTTTACATGTTCTTGCAGAATTTTTATCATGATGGAGGACAATTATAAAATATTTTAAGATTAAAACTGCATTTCTGAATATTTATTCATTGAAATCATGATGGATCAGGAGCATTTCTTTTCTTAATTCTATTTATTTATATACACACACATACAGTAAGAAATATTAGCTGCAACTTTGAAGAAAGAAACAATACTTACCCTTACAAGTCTGTGTGTTGGATGTGCAACAAGATGAGGGGCCTGTACAAAAAAAATGAATATATATATATATATATATATATATATATATATATATATATATATATATATATATATATATATATATATATATAAACATCACTCAACATGGTACATAACTGAAATGTGTTAAAGTAGACAGAAAACAATATAACTGTCATGTCTCGTCAAGCTTCCTGTTGTCTCGTGTGGTGTTTCCTGTTTTGTTTTGAAAGTCTAACCTACCTCTCGTTCCAGACCTTCCCCTTTCTGCTGTGTCTGCTCCCCACACCTGTGTCTGCCTCATCATCCCTGATCGTTCCCACCTGTGCTTCCCCTCCTCATGTATTTATAGCCTGGGTTTCCCTTTGTCCTGTGCCTGTTTGTCATGTGCTTTCACCTGCCAAACCAAGCTCATCTCTTGTACCAAGTAATTAAACCCTTAAGCTCTGCATCTGAGTCCAGTCCTGTGTTCTGCCTTGTCAGTACAAACAGGCCAGAATGGACTCAGCAGAGAGCAGTAGTTTGACATCTATCCTGCAACGCCTGGAAGCCCGCCTTTCTCAACAGGAGGACTTCCAGAAGGCCCTGGCGTCTCATATGGTTCAGGTCTCTACCCACGTTCAAGACCTCCGTTCAAGTTCACCCTGGACCAACCCTCCTCCAGGACCCTCTGGGTCCATCCCAGTTCCTCCCACCTCCATGCCTGCCAGGAGCCAGGAAATCAAGCTCGCCCCTCCTGATCGTTACTCTGGAGAACCGGGACTGTGTAAGCCCTTCCTCACTGACTGTTCTATACATTATGAACATTCTCCCCATGCCTTCGTTTCTGACAGAGCCAGGATCGCCTTCATGATTTCCCATCTAGCAGGAAGGGCTCGCGCATGGGCCATGGCTGAGTGGGCTCGTGGCTCCCCGCTCTGCTCATCTCTCATCGCCTTCCAGGAGGCGCTTCAGAACACTTTCGACCCGGTGTCTACCAGCCGGGATAAAGCCAGAGAGCTCACCATCATACGCCAAGGTGGGGACTCTGTCTGCGATTACGCCATCCGATTCCGCACCCTAGCAGCTGAGAGCGGGTGGAACTCGGTGGCGCTGTATGACGTCTTCATGAAAGGGCTGGCTCCGCGCATTCAGGAGCAGCTCATTCCGTTGGACTTACCTCAGGGTCTTGACGCTCTGATCGCTCTCGCCATCCGCACGGATAACAGACTCTGTGAACTCGTCTCCCGACGCGGCAGCGGATCATCAGGAGGCGGGTCTTCTCGAGGGGCTGAATCCGCGGAAAGGCGAAACCTTCGCCGATCTGCAGCCGACCCGCATCCCTCCGTCGCGGCGGACAGCTGTGAAGAGCCCATGCAGGTGGGACGGACTCGACTTTCAGCGGAGGAACGACAGCGACGCCTGCTGGAGGGTCGGTGCTTTTACTGCGGGGAGATTGGTCATCCTGTTTTCTCCTGCCCCGTGAAAAAAGCAGCAACGGTGAGTCAGATCTCCGCTATGGACGGACGCACACGGAGCCTCACATCATTAGTGGTGACCCACCACGGCTCCTCCACGGCTCTCATAGCTCTCATTGACTCCGGGGCTGATGTCAGCCTAATGGACTGGAAGCTGGCAGTCGGTTTAGGTCTTAAGCCACAGCCTCTGGACAGACCCATCCAGGCCCGGGGGCTCCATGGGAGGGGTCTTTTTAGTATCACTCATGTCTCAGAACCCCTCAAACTGTCAATAGGAAACCATTCAGAAATCATGTCTTTCCACCTGTTTGAGGGCTCCTCTAGGAAGCTGGTTCTGGGATTTCCTTGGCTGTGCGAGCACAATCCCCGGGTGGACTGGGCGACCGGGAAAATACTGGAGTGGGGGCCAGGATGTGACGGACACAAAATTCCCCATGCTGCAGGTACACTAACCATTATGGACAATAACCCTGTTCCTGTTCGTCCTGCTCCAGGTCCAGAAGCCCCTGACCTGAGCACAATACCCTCCTGTTACCATCATCTGTCTGAGGTCTTCAATAAATCCCGGGCTCTGAGCCTTCCACCCCATCGCCCCTACAACTGCGCCATCGATCTGGTTCCGGGATCCATCATTCCTAAAGGACACCTGTATTCGATCTCAGCTTCAGAACGCCAGGCGCTTAATAAATACATTGACGAATCTCTGGCAGCGGGTCTCATTCGTCCTTCCTCATCCGCAAGCTGGAGCTGGGTTCTTCTTTGTCGGAAAGAAGGATGGGACCCTCCGACCCTGCATAGATTACAGCGCGCTCAACAACATAACCGTCAAAAACAGATATCCATTGCTGCTCATGTCCTCAGTTTTCGACCAGCTCCAGCAGGCCAGGGTGTTTACTAAGCTCGACCTCCGTAACGCCTATCATTTGGTCAGGATCAGAGAGGGGGACGAGTGGAAAACAGGGTTCAATACACCAAGAGGCCACTATGAATACCTGGTCATGCCCTTTGGACTCACTAACGCCCCCGCCGTTTTCCAGGCCATGATCAATGATGTCCTCAGGGACTTTTTGGATCATTTTGTGTATGTTTATTTGGATGACATCTTGATTTACTCCCCGGACCTGGACTCTCATGTCTCCCATGTCTCCGCAGTCCTCCAGCGACTTCTGGATAACCACCTTTACGTCAAAGCCGAAAAGAGTGAGTTCCACGTTTCCACCGTCGCCTTCCTAGGTTTTGTTGTGTCAGCAGGGGCGGTTAAGATGGATCCTGCCAAGGTCAGCGCAGTCAAGGACTGGCCGACACCTGACAGCCGTAAGAAGCTGCAGCAGTTCCTAGGCTTTGCGAACTTTTATAGACGCTTTATCCGGGGTTTTAGCTCCATTGCAGCACCCCTCCATGCCCTCACATCCCCACGGGTGCAGTATCGGTGGACGCCTGCGGCCGAGACAGCTTTCCGGGCGCTGAAATGCCGCTTCACATCAGCTCCACTGCTCATTATGCCTGACCCACACCGTCAGTTCATCGTGGAGGTTGACGCCTCCAATGAAGGGTTAGGGGCCGTCCTATCACAGCGGTCGGAGCGGGATGGGAAGGTCCATCCCTGTGCGTTCCTGTCCCGGCGCCTCTCGCAGGCTGAACGCAACTACGACATCGGCAACCGTGAGCTGTTGGCGGTCAAGGTGGCTCTGGAGGAGTGGCGGCACTGGCTGGAGGGTGCGGAGCACCCCTTCATTGTCTGGACCGATCATAGAAATCTTGAGTATATCAGGACTGCCAAGAGACTTAATGCTCGCCAGGCCCGATGGCGACTCTTTTTTGATCGTTTTTCTTTTTCCCTCTCTTACAGGCCGGGGTCCAAGAACGTCAAGCCGGATGCCCTGTCTCATCAGTTCGACCCCGCGCCTGTTGCCAAAGAACCTGAACCTATTCTTCCACTGACTTGTGTGGTTGGAGCGGTGTCTTGGCAGATAGAATCTGAGGTAATGCAGGCTAACAGTGGGGTGCAAACGGCCAGTGGTTGCCCAAGGAATCGCCTATTTGTACCCCCGACAATGCGCTCAAGGGTGATCCACTGGGCCCACACCTCACTGCTTTCCTGTCATCCGGGAGTTAGGCGTTACCATGCACGCCATCTCTCGGAGGTTCTGGTGGCCTTGCATGGAGCCGGAGGTCCGGGAGTACATTTCTGCCTGTTCAGTCTGTGCCAGGAACAAGTCTTCCACCAGTCGTCGCATGGGGCTCCTACAACCTCTTCCTGTACCTTCCAGACCGTGGGCGGACATCTCCATGGACTTCGTCACAGGCCTTCCTGTCTCACGTGGTCACACCACTGTTCTTACGGTCGTGGACAGGTTCTCTAAGATGGTCAGGTTCATCGCCCTGCCTAGACTGCCTTCAGCTAAAGGCACGGCAGACATCATCATGAACCAAATTGTGAGGTACCACGGTTTCCCGAAGGACATTGTGTCAGACCGGGGGCCTCAATTCGTGTCCAGGTTCTGGAAGGAGTTCTGCCGGCTCATCGGTGCCAAGGTCAGCTTGACCTCGGGTTACCATCCCGAATCCAATGGCCAGACTGAACGTCTCAATCAACAGCTGGAAACCGGCCTCCGGTGCTTGGTCTCTCAGAACCCCTCAACATGGAGCAGGCACTTGGGTTGAGTATGCGCACAACACCCTGCCCACCTCGGCTACCGGCATCTCGCCCTTCAAGTGTGTCTTCGGTTACGAGCCTCCCCTGTTTGCGGCCTTGGAACCAGAGGTTGCTGTTCCGTCGGTCCACGCCCTGGTCCGCCGCTGCCGTCGCGTCTGGGAGGCTGCCCGGCAGGTCCTGGTTCGGCAACAGGACAGGGTCAAGGCAGCCGCTGACCGCCGGAGGCGTCCCGCCCCCTCCTACCGTCCCGGTCAAAAGGTCTGGCTCTCGACCAGGGACCTCCATCTGCACGTTCCAAGTCGGAAATTGGCTCCAAGGTTCGTGGGACCGTTTCCCGTCTCCAAGGTCATCAACCCTGCAGCGGTCCGCCTTCGGCTGCCCCGGTCCCTCCGGGTCCATCCCACATTCCATGTCAGCAAGGTGAAGCCGGTGGTGGACAGTCCCCTGATGCCTCCCTCGGAGCCACCCCCTCCGCCCAGAATGGTGGGGGGTGGTCCGGTGTACACAGTGGAGAAGATTCTGGCTGTCCGGAAGCGGGGCCGGGGTCGCCAGTTCTTGGTGGACTGGAAGGGATACGGTCCGGAGGAGCGACAGTGGATTCCAGAACGCTTTATTGTGGACAGGTCGCTCCTGACGGATTTCTTTGGGTCTGGGGCTCCTGGACCGTCAGGAGACGGTCCTTAAGGGGGGGGTTCTGTCATGTCTCGTCAAGCTTCCTGTTGTCTCGTGTGGTGTTTCCTGTTTTGTTTTGAAAGTCTAACCTACCTCTCGTTCCAGACCTTCCCCTTCCTGCTGTGTCTGCTCCCCACACCTGTGTCTGCCTCATCATCCCTGATCGTTCCCACCTGTGCTTCCCCTCCTCATGTATTTATAGCCTGGGTTTCCCTTTGTCCTGTGCCTGTTTGTCATGTGCTTTCACCTGCCAAACCAAGCTCATCTCTTGTACCAAGTAATTAAACCCTTAAGCTCTGCATCTGAGTCCAGTCCTGTGTTCTGCCTTGTCAATAACATTCTGTTAAACGTGTGAAAAAAAAAAGAAAAAGAAGAAAAATGCTTCCAAAACATGTCTCCTGTTTGCTCAAATTTCTTGGAGGGGGAATCTGCACTCCTCAAATTTACATTTGTGTGTTTTTATTTTCTATATCATGGAATTAACAACTGATGTAGCCCAAATTGATTTTAAACGCTGAGAGCTCTTCCTCTGGTAATGATTTGAAGTAAAACATTTTTTTTTCTCATTCAAACCACCATGCCTAAAGCAAATAATTAATTCTAAATGTTTAATTGCATTTTTACATCTAATGACTGAATAAAAGAAGTCCTTTTTCAGCATCTAACCCACAATTTCTGGATGAACATCTCTGTGTGGGTGGGATATATTTAAAATGATCAAATTTGTTACCTTCAACTTCACAATCAACTACACTTCCTGCTTGTTCTACTCGCTCTTTGAAGTCCACTACAAATTGTTCAAAGCATCCCCATAAAACTCCACGGACAGATTTTCTCTCATCGCGTAGAAGCTTCCCCCACGTCTAGCAGCACATAATTGCCGCGCAAGTTTTTTTTTTTTTACACATTTTATTCAATGCGCTGATGGATTCTTCTTCTTTTCACGATGAGCGTTGCTCTTAGCGCCCAGAGTTTGTGCACGCTCGACTTTTAACACAAATATTAAAAAAACAAACAAACATTCAGCATAGTAAAAACAAGTTTTTCGCGAGAGACGAAACTAATCGCTTTTCAATCCCCTTTTAAGCTAGCGGGGTGTGTGTATTGGGGGAAGGAAGAAGCTAACCGCGGCAGAACTTGTTACAGTTAGCCATCGAATTATCAAGTAGTAAAACGAAAAAAAAAGCAGGATTATATAGTTGACACGAATGGTAAAGTTGGTATGTCATTGTCAACATTAATAAACTTACCTTTTCAATTTTTGGTTCTTGATTACCGCCAGTGAAGGGTCAAGCCTAGCTGAAGTTCCCGCTCTACAGACACGTTCTTCTTCTGTTGAAATTTGGGCCGTACCATTGCGATTTGAATGCATTTCCTTTTCCGGTTTTGAGGGAAATTAATTACATCATGTTTACTTTTTTTAATTCAATCACTGAAAGTCAACACGATAGAAACAATAACGTTTAACAGTTTTTCAATCACGTAAGATTTACTTGTTTCAATTACAGTAACAGAAAAAACATGAACAAATTGTGTTGGATGTACTGGGATTATTTTAGTAAATTCAAAGACGCTGTGTTTCCTTTTTTTCAGTGTACTGTCAGGTACGAGGCTTGATGAAGAACCCAAAATGCAGAGTCTGGAGGCACATGGTGTCAAGGCAATGGGGTTTATTTCTCATAAACAAAAGGTACTGCTTGGCAGGGAAACAAAACAAAACTAATTGTGGGGTAACGAGGGTAACGAGGTAACGAAGTAACGAGGTAACGAGGTAACGAGGTAACGAGGCAATGGGGGCAGAAGACAGTATGGTCCAGCACAGAGGAAGGCAGAGACAAGACTTAAATACAGACAGGACTGACCAGACACAGGTGAAAACAATCACGAGAGATTGGGACCAGGGAAGTAAAAGTCAAAAATATGACATGAGGCAAACCTTCAAAATAAAACAGGAAGCAGAACTCAAAATGACCAGAAAAAAAATGGAACAAAAAACTAAGGCAAAAAACCCAAACCATGACAGCAGCTCACCCTAAAGGAACCGCTCTGAGGTTCCAGAAAGTCTAAAAGTGAATGATCCTTTATACAATGTATAAAACAATTAAATAAAGGATCATTCACTTTGTATGTCCTCAAACTATAGGGCGCCTCCATGGAGGGGGACGCGGAGGCATTACATCCATTATTCATGTATTCCTCGTTTCTTCAACAAATCTGATCACAGTTGCATTAAAAGGCAGGTGTGGGTATCCAGTCTCACATGTCCAAAATGCGTTAATGTCCCGGCGGCATTACCGTTCTTTGAAGACGTTAAAACCCTTGTTAACAACAATAATTACTTCATCTTCACATGGAAAATTCTCAGCACCTTGTACTTCCTTGCACAGGGTTTACTAGGCGGAAGCCCAGGGGCCTAAATGGTGTTGATGTGAAAACAAGAACTCTCTGCAGTGTTAATGAGTTGGTTTGGCTAACTCTGATAAGTGACTCCAACTAAACACCATTTGAATTGCAATTTTTAAATAAGACTTTAAGAGTGGAAATCAATTCTGGTTGATTTAAGCTCGAAATTTCAACTCCAGTTTTTGCTGTAAAATAATTCATGTAAATAAATTTATACAAAATGTGAAGTAAAATAGTCAGTGACGTGCAGTCAGGAGAGGCAGATGAGGCTGTGCCTCACCTGTTATTATGGGATGAAAACAGAGAAAAAATAAATTCATTTATTATATTTAATCAGTAATTTGTGCTTTGCAGTCTTTTTCCATTTAAATGTACCATTTTTGGGTGTTTTTTCTTTTCAAAATCGCTGAATTTCCGCATTTGCCGTTCAGATACTAAGAAGCGACGTTCAATGAGGCACCAGCCCGCTGAGCCTCACCTGGGATTGCGCAATACCCATGCAGTCAGACGGTACTGCTGTCTCTCTGTATGTCGGTTCAATCACTTGTACTATAAGAGTTGAGTTTACATAATTTAGCAGATGTATATGATGTACAGTGTTTGTTTTTATAAATAACTGTATGTTAGGGACGTGTTTCTTGTGCTGAGCGCTAAACGCCGGCAAAAAAGCAGCTGGGTGAGGCCAGCAGTTCTCATGCCTCATGTTAGGGGGCGCCAGTGAGCCCTGAGATTATGACGCTAAAAAAATAATAGAATAAGAGATAGCAAGTGGCTAGTCATTTTCTTCAGAAGGAGCGGCGTATGGACTTTATTTACAAGTAAAGGTAATATGATAATAAGGCTTGTGCTTTTTTCTATGCTGCAGTTTGTATATGAAAAAAAAAACATGTTGAAATGATATTTTAAACAAAAACGTTAACTGTTGTCAATCAAATGGTGAATAAACTACTCAGTATAGTTCATATGTTTGTAAATCTGACTGATGACGTCAGTGCCTCACCAGCCATTAACCTCACCGCAAGTCACTGAAAATAGTATATAATCTAATAAAACACATCTCATAGTGAATGATAAAATGAAATATAATAGTTTGCTCTTGTTTAGAACTGACATCACTCAACCAAAAAAAAAGGAAAATGACAATTCCAATTGAAAAGAACTCTATGTGGTGTTTTTGTACAGAGTTTCTGTCTCTTGAGTCACTGTGTCTCTCCTGGCGCAGTAATAAACAGCAGAATCCTCAGCTCTCAGACTGTTCATCTGCAGATACACCTGCTTTCTGCTGTTGTCTCTGGAGATGATGAAGCGGTTTTTTCACTGACTCTGAGTAGTAGATCTCGCTGCTGCCAGAGCTGATAAAAGCAATCCATTCCAGTCCTTTTCCTGCAGGCTGTCTGATCCAAGCTATAGAGGGAGTGCTACTAAACCCTGAATATGTACAAGTCAGTTTGTGGGGTTCTCCTGGTCTTTTAACCGCTGATTCAGATTCAGTCAGTGTTTGACCCCTAATTCCTGCAGAACAACAAGCAGCACATTAATGCAGTTAGAAGAACTCTCTACCATTTTGTTTGTTCAGCACAATTTCTTACCAGGTAAGACACAAAAGAAAAAGAGAAAAACAAGCAAACAAACAGGTCTGATCATTGTTGAAGTCATTTGTCTTTGTTCTGTCTGCAGCTTCTTTGTCAGATTGAATCACTGAACTTTGCTTCATATAAGAAGAAACTGAAAATGTCTGTTTTGCATAAACTCCTCCTTAAAATATTCAGATGAGCTCAAATCTTTTCTCTTATTTCAGATCACAAACTTCTGAAAAATAAACTTCATGTTAAAAAGTTATTTTAGAAATTAGTTTGGTATTGTTAACACCCACAACATGTTTTTATAAATCATATATAATTGTTTACTATGCTTTTTTTAGATATTTGTCATTCTAAAATATATTTCCCTGCATTTGCAACATTCAATATTTGGTTGAAAGAAAGAAAAGAAAGAAGTTACACAAATTACTTTGTTTTTTAGTCCCAGATGGTTACACTGGACCAAAATATGAGTAATCAAGTAAATGAGGGTCTTTGTGTTTAGTAATTGTAACTTAATTACTGAAATTTGAGCTCTAATTTGTGACCATACTCCTTTTCTGACAAAAGTAATTAAATTACAGTGATTCATTGCTTTGTAATTCATTACCCACAACACTGTTTATTAGTTGACTGCATGAAGCCAAATTAATTATTTTATGAAATTTAAAGACATGTAAAAATAAACCTTTTTTGAAAACAATTGCATCAGATTAAAAGTACTTGTATCTCATGTTTACTTTTACATTTTACTTTTTTTTTTTTCTTTTTGAACAAAATAGCTTTGTTTTTATTGAATAAAAAACATTTTTGAATTATATCTGTAATTTTTTAAAGCAATGGCAAATATCTATTAAATTATTGTTTACAAACACAAGTTACTTGGTTTTCATAGTTTTCATAGTTGTTGAGTTTTTGTCCAGGTTTGTGTTTGTTTGTATCACTGTGGTGTACCTCACACAGTAATACACAGCTGTGTCTTCAGGCTGCAGATTCTGTCCTGTTATTGTCACTGTTCCTGCAGAAGTGTCTCTGCTGTAGCTGAGCTTGTTTTTCAGAGTTCCATTTTGTCTTAAGGTTCCACTCCCCACTGATCAAAAATCCAGTCCATTGGTTTTCCTTCTCGCTGTCTGATCCAGCCTGTTGCATAGCTGTTATCAGTCAGTGAATATCCAGAAACCTGACAGCTGATGGTCAAAGACTGTCCAGGCTGAACAACCTTTGAGTCTGGCTGGATGAGATCAATACTGTCCACACCTGTGGAAACACAAACCAACATCATCTCCATCATTCATCTGAATCTGAAATGTTTCTGATCTGATTATTGCTGTGAATCCACTGAAATCTCCTCACAGGATCCAGCTGTCAGCAGCAGCATCAGAGCTGCAGAGAACATGGTTGATGCTGAAGATGAACTCACTGAGGTCTTTCTGACTCACACACTCACACTTCACTTCCTTATAATCAAAAACACATTTTAATAATGTTGAATGAAAATTGTATTTAAATGATGTGAGACTTCCGGTTCCGGGTTACACAGCAGGTCGCATGGCGTGGCTCGCTCCGACTACAACTATCTTCAAATTACTTAAAAAGTTGATTTTCTTCAAAAAGAGAGCTGACTATGGCCCCTAGGAAAACCCAGGAATACAAGCCTCAAAAAGAATCTTGATGATATTCAAACTACGCTGAAAAGTTTTAGTGTCCCCTAAGCTAACGCCACTTTGGGAAATGATGGAAGAGTTCAGAAGATTTCGGGCTCAAAAGCAACGAGAAAACCGGGTTGACATTCTGGAGAAACGACTGGACGATGTGGAACAGCAAGTAAGGATGAATAATGTCATTCTCACTGGATTACCAATCAAACCTGGAGCGAAGCTGAATGAAGCAGGAGCGGGCACTGCTTATGCTGGCGCTAGCGTAGCTAGCAGTGCTAATACGGAGCAAGGTGGAGAGACTCTGGATCAGCAAATACATTCATTTCTTACATCTAAAGGGATTTCCCTGGATCTCAATACCATCGAGACCTGCCACCTGCTCCCCAGGAGAAAGGAGACGGATAAACCAGCGATCCTCATCAGGTTAGTGAATCAAAAACACAAGCTAGCTCTGATGAATCAAAGGAAGAACCTGAAGGGATCTGCTGTTTATCTTAACGACCATCTGACCAGAAGGAATGCTGAAATCTCCAAACATGCACGGCTTCTCAGGAAGCAGAAGCAGATTGAGAACACTTGGGTTAAAGGCTGCAGGATTTACGTCGAACCACTCGGTCCACCGGACCGGTCCAAGGTTCTGGTTGTGAACATTATGAAGGATTTTGAGAAGTGTCTTTTCACGGTTGTCTGAAATAACATGCAGTAATAAATCAAAAAGCCAAATCATTTCAAGAAATATGACACCTGGATTCATCACTTCTCCATATGTCTGACATCACCTGAATTAACAGCAGAGTTCTGACCTGCAGACAACTTGACGTCAACTTTCACTGAGCTGATATCAGCTGAAGAAGGATATGGACCTGAATCTAATGTCTGCAGACATAACATGGAAGAGACTAGAAACTGTTTTGAACCCAGAAGACCAGCTGCTATTCAGCAGAAGAAGAAAAGCCAACCTTAGACAATCGACAGATTATGGACCCTTTTTATTTTTCCCTTACAGCATTACCTTATTATATTAAAAAAAAGAAAGCAAAAAAAAAGAAAAACTTATAAAAAAAGTAAAACAAATGATTCATCACTTATTGAAAATGGTTAAATTGATCGATGTTTAATGATATTACTTCACTATATTACAAAAATGGATAAATTGATTCAAAAATCTTTCCTAATGTAGCATAATTTTGCACATGTTTTTAACTTTCGATACTTAATAAAATTTTGCTATGAAAATTCCTGAAACTGTGTTGTGTCTATTTTACTGATATAGTATTATGTTTTAATCATATGAATGACTTTTATAAGTAACATTTAGATAACTGATCTGCATTTGTCATGTTGATTTCTAAAGTAGTTTTTTTTTTTTTTTTACATAATAATTAAATAATTCATCTTTGTCACGTGCTTTATCGATACCTTATGATTCTAAATTTTGTCTGATAAAACTAGGAACCGGATATTGATAAATCATGTATTAAAATGGTTATAGTATAACGGGGTGGGATTATTTAAGTTCGCTTCCTTCCACTACTTTCAAGCAATATTTATTAATATGTCTAATTATCCTAAGTTTGAGTAGTTACTGTATGAATGTACAACTGAAGATTATATTGCTTTTGTGTATTGTTTCTACTTGATTGCTTGAAATAAACCATTTCAAATCAAATCAAAAATGCCACTTTTGATTCAATGAATTTTAAAAGAGAAAAATAAATATTTTCAATAACCAGTCTGGATACAGCTGTGTTGTAAAAAAACAAACAAACAAATGCTTTGAACATGACCATTGAACATGTAATGTTTCAGTTGAGACTTATTACACAGCCATTGTTTGCCCTTGAACACATCATCGTTGTTTCCTGAACACACAGGGTGCTGTGGGTCTCTCAACAGAAACCCTACAGGGAACCGAGGCTGATCAAACCCCAGCCTGTGTCAGAGACGCATCAAATGTGTTTAGAATCACTACTTTTGCTTCAATAGTTCACAACAACAAAAAAGGTTGAAGAAGAAAAATATCGAATAAAAGATTGCTTTAGAGTTATTTCCCTTCTCTGAACTTTTTTCTCCAAACACATTTAATTTAGTCAGTTAAATTCAAACAGTCATTATTAAGAATTTCTAACCAAATTACTTTGGTGCTACTAAGATAAACATATTTCATGTAGATAAAATCACATACAAAACATAAAGACTGTAAAATCTTACACAATATGATTTAAAAAACAGCTAGAGTAACTTAAAGTAAATGATATATGGATGTTATAAAACGCTCTTGTTTAGAATAGGTATGGTTCAAATAAAGGTCTGCCCAAAATTAACTAAAGTAGGAAAATGACAAATCCACCCATACTAAATCTCAGAGTCAGCGCCTCTCCTTAACTATCCCACAAGAAGTATAAACACTTAAATAAAATCCATCAACTCAAAAAACAACAAAAAGTAAAATATTGAAAAAGACAGAAAAAAACCCACTTCTCATTTTTCCTGAAGCTGTTGTTATTTTATTCCTTTTATAGGGTTTTTGCAAAAATCAATTTTACCTTTTTTGCATTCACTGTTCTGTAGAATAATATTTAAAAGAACGGATAGGAACTTTTAGCTTTATGTTGTGTTTTTGTACAGAGTTTCTGTCTCTTGAGTCACTGTGTCTCTAGCGCAGTAATAAACAGCAGAATCCTCAGCTCTCAGACTGTTCATCTGCAGATACAGCTGCTGTCTGCTGTTGTCTCTGGAGATGATGAAGCGGTTTTTCACTGACTCTGAGTAGAACATGTTGCTGCTGTCAGAGTAGATAAAAGCGATCCACTCCAGTCCTTTTCCAGGAGCCTGTCTGATCCAGCTCATGGCATAGCTGCTGAAAGTGAATCCAGAGGCTGAACAGGTCAGTCTGTGGGATTCTCCAGGTCTTTTAACCACAGATTCAGACTCAGTCAGAGTCTGTCCATCAACAACTGGGAAGGAAATTCAGAAAACTGGATTTAAAAAAGGGAAACATCAGAAATCTACAATATCTGCATGATGATGTTCACCTGCATAACAGAGAGTTAAAAGCAGCAGTCCTGTCCTACAGTCCATCATGTTCAACTGAGTTCAGTGTCTCTGCTGTCATCTCTGCTGTCAGATAAATAGAGGAGGAAGACATCCATGTTTGCATTGACTCCACCTCACAGAAGACATTCAGCTCCATCAGAATTCACATGTGAATCAGAAAATACTTTATTCAAGGCTAATAAAATTATTCCACTTTTGTTTTTCTATTGTTTAAGTTATCTTAAGTTATTTAAGTAATCTTTGAGTTTAGTTAAAAATAAATGTTTAGGATTATGCTGTAGGTGACTTCCTTTGTTTCAATATGTATTATTCAAAAACATAGAACTTCTTTATGTAACATTTTTTTACTGACCTGTTTATTATTTTTCAGTCAACATAATACAGTAAATATCGAGCTGAGTAAAAATCAATAAATGCTCAGATTTAAGTTTTTTTTTTAGATAATCCACCAGAATTTGTCACAGCATATATATATGTTGTATATTTGAATCTTAGTAGATTTTAGGAAAATGAAAATATAAACCCAATAAATAGAAGAACTAGAAGTATAATTTACTTTCACTGTGTTTACATTTTCTTTTTATTTTCTTTAATTTATGAATGCATTCATAAGTACTAGATGAAATGACAAAGCATTTGGTATTGTTTTAACATTGAAATCAAAATATGAAATTGGGCCGCAGCAAAAGATTGTAACTTGATAAATGTAATAAACAATTTTAAAAGCTTTGAAAAATGTCTCTAAAAACGTTTCCTGACTATCAAAATACTTAATTTTTTATTTTGTGGCATTTTTTCTTGGATATTTTTTTACATTATGTGTTATTCATTTATTGTGATTCTATGTGCTTTTATTTTTTAATTATTAAATTAAAATTAAAAATTTAAATTTTGATTTGATGTTTCTTTAATTACCTCTTTTTTTACTTCACACCAGTGACTCAGCCTTTTCAGTGAATAGTGTTGCTGCAGTAGAATCTGGCTGGTTGCTTTGAATGGAGGGGGGGGGGGGGGGGGGTCGCTGGTGTGGAAAGATCCTCATACCATGATGTCATCACTCAGCATCAAGCCAGATTTTTTATCCTTTTCTTTGTCATATTTGTTATTTTATCTTTAACAATTTGGGAGGTGGTTTGTGGATTTAAGGGTATCAAATGTGTGTGAATGTCTTTATATTGTTTCTTTATGAAAAATGTTTTTATTCTGTACAACACTTCATGTATTTATTAAAAGTGCCTCATAAATAAAGTTTGGTTTCATTTTAGATGATTTGAAATGATTTATTAAAAAGTCTCATTTGTTCAATCAATATTTCCAAGGCTTTAAAACAAGGTAGTATTCATTAGTATTGGAACTAAAGAAAAAACAATCAATGGCGGTGTTAGAGCGCCTCCTCTGGTGGATTCCTGTTACAAGTTTTCAGGCTCTGAGGGTTTTTTGTTCAGGTCTGCTGATGGTTTGTGTCACTGTGGATCTCTGGCACAGAAATACACAGCAGAGTCTTCAGGCTGCATGTTCTGTCCTTTTAGAGTCACTCTGTTGTTGGAAGAGTCCAAATCAATGCTGAACTTGTTCTTCAGTGAATCTTTGTAGAAAGAGTGTCCAGTGCTTCTCATCCCAATCCACTCCAGTCCTTTCCCTGCAGGCTGTCTGATCCAACCTGTGTAGTAGCTGCCGAGAGAATAAGAGACCTGACAGGTGATGGTCAGCCTCTCACCTGGCTGCAGACTCTCAGAGGCTGGCTGTGTCAGCTGTTCACACTTTACACCTGAAGAAGATGAAAATGTTGTATTTAGAATTCATCTAAATCTAGATAAGTCAGAGTAAATTTAAAATACAGCAGTTATCTTTTCTTCAATGAGACTCACAGGATCCAGCAGCCAGCAGCAACAAAACTACTGACAACATGATGCAGATGATGATCTGATGTTTTTACATGCAGCTGACAGCAACACATAAAGATTTTATAGATAGTTATGGGGAAATCGTGCTTTGCATAAAAAGCAGGATGTTGTATTTGCAAATTGAAGGTTCCAGACTACTTGAATATCATACAAAGTAAAAGCGCAACATGAGACAAAAGTGTTGGTTTCTGCATTAACATGTTTATCATTTTTCTACTAAATAAGTGGCAGGACCATTTAGGGCAACATTTAAGCAGCAGGTTTTATGAGATTTTGAAACAATCAACAATTTGTATTTTATGAGAGCTTTACCAATAAAAATTTATTTTTAGGCAATGGTAGCTATTTTGTTTTTCTGTGGTGTTTTTACAAAGTTTCTCTCTCTGGAATCTCTGTTTGTATCAAGCGCAGTAATAAAAAGCAGAATCCTAGGTTCCCCAGAATTAAAATGAGCAAAAAAAAAGAATAAAACCTGTGGGCCTACTGTGAGACACCAAACATAGTAAAATACATTAGAAGAGTTTTGTATTGAGTCCTTCTTTCTCTTTTGTTTTAATCACAGTTTGATCACATTCACTCTAACCACCACAGAGTCATTTTGAAACATTCATAAAAAATAATTATTTTATCTTTTGGCCCCAAAAGACATTCAGTAAGTTCAGAAGATGGAAGGAAATATTTTATTCGAAAAAGATATGAATGAAGAGAGGCCAGTGGCAGAGATGATAAAAGTTGTTTTAAAGTTAATTCATTTCAAAGTTCTGGTTGTGACTTTAGTCTGACTGGATATTCTCACAATCAAAAATGCCATGAAATAATGTAAAATAAAATACGTGTTTTCTGTTTCTGTGTCTCACTAAGCAGAACAGAATCTTCACGGACAGAACTTCTTAAAGTGAACAAAAACTGTTGATGATAAACACACGTGTTGGGAAATCATGTTTTGTAAAGAAAAAGAATTGTTCTAAATATACGATAGTGATGACCTACAGCGGGGAAAATAAGTATTGAACACGTCAACATTTCGCTCAAAAAACAGATTTCTAATCGAGCTATTGACATGAAATTTTCACCAGATGTCGGCAACAACCCAAGTAATGCACATATAGAAAGAAATTCAAACATTTATGTCCATAAATGAAGTTATGTGTAATGAAGTGAAATGGCACAGGGAATAAGTATTGAACACATGAAGAAAAGGAGTTGGAGTTTGTCAGTGTTCAGAAGGTTAACCTGCCCCCTATTAGTGCAAATAAATGTCAGCTGGTATAGTCCTGATTGATGCCTTTTAAAAAGGTTTCTCACCAGCAAGGTGTTAGACAAGAAGCATTGCATGATGGGTAAAAGCAAAGAGCTGTCCAAAGACCTACGCAACCTTATTGTTGCAAAACACACTGAAGGCATTGGCTACAGGCGCATTTCTAAACTTCTGAAAGTTCCAGTGAGCACCATTGGGGCCATCATCCGGAAGTGGAAAGAACACGGCATTACCATAAACCAGCCACGGCCAGGTGCTCCTCGCAAGATTTCAGACAGAGGAGTCAGAACAATCATCAGAAGGGTTCTCCAACAGCCCAGGACCACTCGTGGAGAGCTTCAGAAAGACCTGGAATCAGCAGGTACCGTTGTTTCAAAGAAAACAATAAGTAATGCACTCAATCGCCATGGCCTCCATGCACACCACGCAAGACTCCATTTTTGAAGAAGAAGCATGTTGACACTCGTTTGGAGTTTGCGACACAACATTTGGATAAACCCATGACATTCTGGAAGAAGATACTCTGGTCAGATATGACCAAAATTGAACTCTTCGGATGTCATAAGACACAACATGTTTGGAGGAAAAATGGCACCACACATCACCCCCAAAAAACCATACCAACAGTCAAGTTTGGAGGTGGGAGCATCATGGCGTGGGGCTGTTTTTCAGCATGTGGTACTGGTAGACTTCATATCATTGAAGGAATAATGACTGGAGAAAAGTACTGAGACATTCTTGATCAGAATCTGCTGTCATCTGCCAGGCTGCTGAAGATGAAAAGAGGGTGGATCTTTCAGCAAGACAACGATCCCAAGCACACAGCCAAGGTAACACTCAACTGGTTGAAGAAAAAGAAAATAAAGCTGCTAGAATGGCCCAGTCAATCACCAGACTTGAATCCAATTGAAAATCTTTGGAAAGAACTGAAGATCCGGGTTCACAGAAGACAGCAGCATCAGAGCTGCAGAGAACATGGTTGATGCTGAAGATGAACTCACTGAGGTCTTTCTGACTCACACACTCACACTTCACTTCCTTATAATAATATCACATTTGCATATTGTTTAGTGAAAATTATATTTAAATAATGTGAATGGAAATTTTTAAGTAATTTATTATAATGAACTTTTGATTCAATGAATTTGAAAAGAGAAAAGTAAAGATTTTCAATAACTAGTCTGGATCCAGCTGTATTGTAGAATGTTTTGTGCATGCAGATCATTGAACATTTAATGTTTCAGGTGAGACTTATTACGCAGCCATTGTTTGACCTTGAACACATCATCAGTGTTTCCTGAACACATCAGGGTGCTGTGGGTCTCTAGACAGAAACCCTACAAGGAACTGAGGCTGATCAAACCCCAGCCTGTGACAGAGAAGCATCAAATATGTTTAGAATCACTATTTTTTGTTTTAATAGCTTACTAAAAATGAGGTTGATGAAGAAAAATAACAACATCAAAATTGTCTAATGATATTTTTTTGCTTCTCCAAATTTAGAGATGTTTTAATGTCCAAACACATACGAGGTTTTAGATTTGAAGAACTGAGTGAAGAAAAAAAAGAGAGAAAAGTTCATTGAGGGGAGTCATATAATGAAACATTTGGGAAGATTCTCAGTTCAAACAGTATTCCTTATCAGCTAAGGACAGTGTGTCGTAACCCCCTCGTCTTAGCTGGGGATGAGAAGCAGATAAACAAACGGTATTCTTAAAAGGGAAAAAGGTCAATCTAGGTTAACATTTAAAATATATTCAAAAAACTGCATTTGAACAATGATAATAATAAAAACCAATGACTTCACATATCCTCAAAAAAAGAAAATATTAGCCCTGTTTGTGTCATGGTGCCTCTGTCATACTCCTCCCCCTTTCCTCTCCGCCTGGTTCCCTGATTCCGCCCAGCTGCTACCACTCAACTCATCTTCACCACCTGCCTATTTAAGGAGCTCCTGGACCAGTATTCATCACCAGTTCGTTGCCCCCTGATGGTGCATATTTGGTCTTCACGTTTTGTTTGTGTTAAGCTCTCTGAATTTCAAGTCAGAACCTAATTAGTCTCTTACCTGTCTCCAGGTTCTCTCAGTCACGAGTGTTCGCCTGTCCTGCTGCATTCTGGAAGCCTCTCTCGGTCTCCTTCCTCTGGTCAAGCCGCGAGCCTCTGCCGCTTCACCTCCCATCAAGAGCAGATACCTTCTCCATCGCTCCCCGGACTTCTCCACCAGTGACGCCACAGAATCCCTTCACATCGCTGTGGACGCCCCAGAGCCTGCTGTCTTCATTGCTACTGCATTATTAAATCCATTCGCTACCTACGCCTGTGCTTCCCAGTGTCTTCTTCCGGGTTTCAGCATCTGAGCCTCTATTGTTCTGCAGCCATGACAGTCTGGGGGTTTTTAATGCAACACAATACGTTGAATAAAAGTTTACCAGTCATTTCCCCCCCCATTTCAGGTTTTTACAGTCCAGTTTTAAGTCTGTGTATTGATTTTTAGTAAAGTTAGGTTAACTCTGTTTTTAAGTTATAGTTCCACAAAACAAGTCTCATACATTTGACTTTGCAATTCTAATAGTCCTTATTTACCAAAAATCAATTTATATGTCCACTCAGATGTTAAATGAATGATTACATAAAGCATTTTGTTTAAATGTTGACAAATATCAGATTACATTTCATTTATTTCATCCTTCAAACAAAAAGTAAAAGTTGTGTATCTTCTCCTTTACAGAAGAATTATCCAGTAGCGTTAGAGCGCCTCCTCTGGTGGATTCATGTTACAAGTTTTCACCATCTGCTGATGGTTTGTGTCACTGTGGATCTCTGGCACAGAAATACACAGTCTTCAGGCTGCATGTTCTGTCCATTTAGAGTCATTCTGTTGTTGGAAGAGTCCAAATCAATGCTGAACTTGTTCTTCAGTGAATCTTTGTCATAAGGGCTTCCAGTGTGTTTTATCCCAATCCACTCCAGTTCTTTTCCTGCAGGCTCTGATCCAAGCTTTCCAGTAGATGGTCAGGTATCTCACAGAATAAGAGACCTGACAGGTGATGGTCAGCGTCTCTCCTGGCTGCAGACTCTCAGAGTCTGGCTGTGTCAGCTGTTCACACTTTACACCTGAAGAGGACAAACAGTTTAATGGTTAATGGTGGAACAACAGTGAACAGTGTCTTTGTCTCAGTCAAACTCACAGGATCCAGCAGCCAGAAGCAGCAGCAGAACTACAGAGAACATGATGATGATGATGATGATGATGACTGATTGGAGCTTCTACTTGGCTGACAACGTGATTTCAGGTCTTTTTAAGATGAAGGTGATGTAAGAGCCTGATTTGTTTACCGTATTTGGGGGCTGTCAGGAAATGATATTTTAGTGAAATGACGGATCAGATCAACATTTACATGTGGAGCAGAAGAACCAACAGTTGAATTTTGGAGAATAAACCATCTATCTGCAGATCAGTTGTCTGCTCTCTGACGGTATAATTTATATTGAAATATAAATTGTTACAACAAATTACGACAAAAAAGTAACCTCAATTGTAAATATTTGTTTAAAATAATCATTTAAATCTTAATCATTTGTCACTTTTTTAAATTTCTTGTTTCAAGTTCTGAAGCTTTTAGATCTTACATCAGCTTTACTTTTACTTTTGCATTGTTAAATATTTACATTTAAACACATTTATCTTGTTAGCATTTGACAAAAAATAAACACAATTTATTTAATAGATTTTAACAAAAAGTGCAAGTTTTAATCACATAAATCAGTTGCAGTATTCTTATCAAAATGTGGAGAATTACTGTAACAAGTAAATATTATCAACATAAAAAAAAGTTGCTTTCTGTCATCTCTGTAAATCTGAGAAATTGTCAATAAGGTGAGGAATTTAGAAAAAACATATGTAATTCTAAATGAACACAATCTGATGTACTTCTGTTGTTTTGTGTAAAGGTGATCAAGTAGGTTCATGGAATTTATTGACCAAATCATCCTGGGTATTTTTGTACTATAGTTGACTACATTTTATCAGTTTTTTATGAAGAGAAATTAGCATAAAATATGACAGTTAAAACTTTAATTTTTACATCTTTGTACCACACATGAACAAACATTTGCAAGAAAATAATTTTATTAACTTTACTTCATTTTCTTCTGTTGTTTCTAGCTGATTGTCAAAAACAGGGAAGGAATTACTTTTAAAAAACACAAAGACCAAATATGCCTCAGCAGAATTGTGCAGAAAAGCAACATCTGTCTGACATTGTTGAGATGATTTAAACAGATAAATGAGGAAGTACTTTTTGTACGACCGTCCTTACAATGTCCCTCACTGTGTCTGTTCTGGCACAGTAATAAACTGCTGTGTCCTCGATCCTTAAACTGTTCATCTGTAGATAAACTTTACTGCTGGAATCATCTCTGGAAATAGAAAACCGTCCCTGGACTGACTGGGAGTAATAGATTGGGGAACTGGAGGTGCTGATATAAGCGATCCACTCCAGTCCTTTTCCAGGAGCCTGTCTGATCCAGCTCATGCGATAGCTGCTGAAAGTGAATCCAGAGCCTGTACAGGTCAGTCTGTGGGATTCTCCAGGTCTTTTAACCACAGATTCAGACTCAGTCAGAGTCTGTCCATCAATAACTAGGAAGGAAAATCAGAAAACTAGATTTATAAAAAGGAAAACATCACAAATCTACAATATCTGCATGATGATGTTCACCTGCATAACAGAGAGTTAAAAGCAGCAGTCCTGTCCTACAGTCCATCATGTTCAACTGAGTTCAGTGTCTCTGCTGTCATCTCTGCTGTCAGATAAATAGAGGAGGAAGACGTCCATGTTTGCATTGACTCCACCTCACAGAAGACATTCAGCTCCATCACAATTCACATCTGAATCACAAAATACTTCATAAAATAATTGTTATTATTATTGATGATAATATTTTGATTCCACTTTTCTTTTCTCTTTTTTTTTAAACTTTGACATTTTAAAAGTTTAAATAATCATGAACATTTATTTGTACAGTAACTAATTGATCTTTTTATTGATCTTTTTATTCTTTGTCTTTGTATTCTTTCAAATAATCCACCAGAATTCATCACAGCACAAATGATGAAGCGTTTGCATTTTTAAAATCTTTATAGGTTTTAGGAAAATGCAAATATAAACCCAACGAAAAGAAACCATGTGATAATTTTTTTGGATCATTTGTTGTTCACTTATTGTGATTCCATGTGTACAACGGAGTTTAAGGTCCACCAAAAAAAAGTAAAATTAGAGAAACACACTCATAAATTTACTAGATTCAAATATAAGTGATTAGACAGAACAGCAAGTGAACACTGTGCAGCAGCAAAGCAGACCGACTAAGATCAATTAGATCAATCAGCTGAATGTTTGTTGATGACATTCCATATCTTTGGAAGCTCATTTGTTTGATTTACGAATTATTAATGTTTGATTTATTGATGGGGGGTTTGTAGGATCTCTGCAGCCCGTTGATAAAGACGTGAAGCTATCCACTTCAATCCTTCTTCCTCCAAAAAAGACAAGATTTCTAAGTCTGTGTGACTATTCTGTCTGATGAGGTAAACTTTTTGGTATTTTCAATGTTCTTTTCAGATCTTTCATCTTCAAGCTAGGCTCCGAGAAACAAACAACTTTGGTGTTTTTTCCTCGTTAAATTTACAGGAGAAAAACTCAAGCCAGATTTCTGATCCTTCATGTATATAGGAAAATTGTCTTATAAATAAAGTTTGATTTTATGTTAATAATTTAAATTGCTTTTACTTGATTAAGTAAAATAGACTCATTTGTTGAATCAATTTTTCCAAGGCTTCCAAACAATATAGTATTTATTAGTCTTGGCACTAAAGCAAAAATTCATTGGTAGTGTCAGAGCGCCTCCTCTGGTGGATTCATGTTACAAGTTTGTTTCACAGTTTGTTCATGTTTAAGGTTATTTAGTAAAGTTTGAGTTCCTTCTTCAAGCCTTTAGATCCTACGTCACCTTTACTTTTACTATTATAATGTTAAATATTTAAATTAAAACACTTATCTTGTTATCATTTGACGAAATGTATTTTATTTAGTAGAGTTTAAGAGTGCAAGTTTTGATCACATAAATCAGTCGCAGTACTCTTAGTGACAAAATGTGGAGGATTACTGTAACAAATAAATATAATCAACATAAAAAACATGTTGCTTTCTGTCATCTCTGTAAATCTGAGAAACTGTCAATAAGAGGAAAACAAATTTAAATAAAAATATATTATTCAAAATAAACACAATCTGATGTACTTATGTTGTTTTGTGGAAAGCTGAACAAGTAGGTTAATGGAATTTATAGACTAAATCATTTTAATGTTTTTAAATATTATGCTTGACTCAATTTGATCTTTTATTTGAGAAATTACATTTTACAGCAGCCAACCTCTGAACATTTTGATTGTAAAAGTTAGATGTTCATATCTGAACTTATTTATGTACAGTATTTTAAAAATACATATACATATATATGTAGGTTATCGGCCCTGAGGCTAAGAGAGAGAAGCAATATTTGAAGCTAAAAAAACTTTCATATAGCCATTCAGAAAAACTAAGAAACCTGGGCGTTATTTTTGACTCTAAGCTAACTTTTATCCGTTAACAACATTAAAACTGTTTTTTATCATCATAGAAATCTGGCTAGGCTCCGCCCACTACTCTCTTTTGCTAATATGGAGATGTGAATTGCTGCTTTTTTCTTGAGTTCTCACCAAAACCAGAAGGCGGGCTAATATCACCCCAATTTTAAAATCCCTGTGTTGGCTCTCCATATTTCAGAATTCATTTTAAGATTCTTTTTACAGTTTTTTTAAGTCTTAAAATTCTTGCACCTTCTAATCTATTATTTTAGTCAAATATGAACCCTCACGGACCCTGAGATCCTCTGGCACTGTTCTAACCATTCTGACTGTAAAAACCAAAACCAACAGAGAGCTCTCTTTTCAGCCCCTCGTTTGTGGAACAGTCTACCAGAGGACCTGTGAGCCGTTGCTTTTTTAAAAAAAAAGGCTCAAGACTAATTTTTTTAACCTGGCTTTTAGCTTATTTTACAACTTTCATTTATTTATTTTATTTTGTATTTTTTTGTCTATTTTATCTTGTTTTATAAATTTACAAAATATTATGTATGATTTATTTTAATATTCCTTATTTCAATGTGTTATTGTGTTTGTTTATTACTTTTATCAGTATGTTTACCTTTTAATTCTCATTTTTATTTTTATTTATGGTTCTTCCTCAGTTGAGTCCTCTCCCTCTGGATCAGCTGTTCAGCCACTGCAGCTCTAGATGGGGACTAGGGGTGTGCCAAAATATCGATATGGTGATATATCACGATATTTAGTCCCTTGTTTGATTCTCGATATGTCTTCATCAAGTATTGACCTTTTATTTACGTTTAAAGACCCTGTAAAACATCATATTAACCATCCTTTGGTAAGACAATTCTTCGGAGGGTTTATAGGGGGCGCTCGTTGCGAGATTGGCTGTTGCGGGCAGACGAAGAAGAGTACACATTCAAACAAAGATGGCAGAGGGGAAAAACGAGGTGACTAGCAAGAGCAGCAAGTTAAAAGACGCGCCGGCAGCACTGAGGCTGCATCACCCGGAGTTGTGTGAGAAAGCTGTGGCTGCTGCTTGCCTGAAGTCGACACAGCCCGCCGCGGATACTTTTTTCCAGGCGAAGCTACAATAACAAACGGAAAACAGGCTCCGTCCCTGCAGCGAGGTGGAGAACGAGGGATCTCGGTTTTTATTGAATGCATTAGAGCAGGGGTCACCAACCCTGTGCCCCTTGTGGCGCCCGCAGGGAATGCACTAAAAAATTTTTTTTGTAATTGAATCAAATATTCAACAAACAATCACGGAATGTCTGTCAATGAAAACAATATCAGTTCTGAGATAAAGGTAGACAAAAAAAAAAACCCAACAAATATGAAAACTAATATATAAAAAATTATAAAATAAAAGGGTCTATAACAAAAGTTTAAATAGATCAAATGAGTTACACAATGTCTGGGCATTCTTATGATTCATGCAATGTAAAGATTTAGAAAATAGGTTGAGAAAGTTGAGTAATCCATTAATGAGGTTTCACCTTTAAGAATTTACAAGTATGAATAAAATGTTTACAATCAGTACTTTAATCAGAAAGTCCAGATTTATGTCAATTAATTGTAATATAATTTTAATTGTATTCCAACTTAAAGGGTTAATAATGATATTTTTGGATTTGAGCCAAATATGAAAAAAAGACCAAAACTCTTTTACATGAAAACATTCAAAGAAAAGATGTTCCACAGTTTCTACATCATTTCCACCAAAGACACAAAGATCACTATCCCAGTTAAAGCCAGAATGTAAACAATGATTGGAAGGATATATATCATTTAACGGGAATGCTCCAAAAATAGCACTGCTCATATAGCAAATAAATATATTGTGGCGATCTGGGGGTCCCTACTCCCCCGTGAACCGCCACCTTAACGTGGTGGGGGAGTTTGAGAGCTCGGGTGATCCCAGGAGCTAAGCTGTCTGGGGCTTAAGACCCTGGTAGGGTCTCCCATGAGAGATACCGTCTAAATATAGTCGGGCTCACCTCCACACATAGCCTGGACTCTGAAACTCAGTCCTTAGAGAGAGGTTGGACTTTCTACCACTCTGGAGTTGCCCAAGGTGAGAGGCGGCGGGCTGGCGTGGGCTTACTCGTGAGCCCCCAGCTCAGTCGCCAAGTGTTGGAGTTCACCCCGGTGGACGAGAGGGTCGTGTCCCTCCGCCTCCGGCTGGGGAACAGGTCTCTAACTGTGGTTTCGGCTTACGGGCCGAACAGCAGTGCGGAGTACCAGGCCTCCTTGGTGTCTCTCGAAGGGGTACTGGAAAGTGCCCCAACGGGGGACTCCATTGTCTTCCTGGGGGACTTCAATGCCCACGTGGGCAATGACAGTGGCACCTGGAGGGGTGTGATTGGTGGAAACGCCCCCCTGATCTGAACCTGAGTGGTGTTTTGTTATTGGACTTCTGCTCGTCATAGTTTGTCCATAACGAACACCATGTTCGAGCACAAGGGTGTCCATCAATACAACTGGCATCAGGACACCCTAGGCAGGAGGTCAATGATCGACTTTGTAGTTGTTTCAGGCGACCTTCGGCCCTGTGTCTTGGACACTCGGGTGAAGAGAGGGGCAGAGCTGTCCACCGATCACTACCTGGTGGTGAGTTGGATTCGCTGGCGGGGAAGGAGGCCGGAAAGACTTGGAAGACCCAAGCGTACTGTGAGGGTCTTCTGGGAACGTCTGGCTGAGCCCTCCGTCAGGGAAGTCTTTAACTCCCACATCCGGGAGAACTTCAAACAGGTACCGAGGGAGGTTGGGGACATTAAGTCCGAGTGGACCATGTTTTCCACCTCCATTGTCTCTACTGCTGCTCGGAGCTGTGGTCGCAAGGTCTCTGGTGCCTGTCGCGGCGGTAACCCCCGAACCCGGTGGTGGACACCGGAAGTAAGGGATGCCGTCAAGCTGAAGAAGGAGTCCTACCAGACCTGGTTGAAAAAGCTAGTAATCAAATTATAGTTACATGGACGAGTAACTACGCGTTACTTTTGTACGATATTGTCTTAGCAGAATAACATTTATTTGTACTTTTTGTCAATAAAATGCGTTGCTTTTGCAAGTCGCGACTGAGTGACGTAATTCACCTGAGACGCGACTACTGCCGGTGCGCAGCTGCAGCAGCAAACTTAGCAAAACAAATGCAACATGCATCATGGAGCTGGGAGAAAAATACGCATTGTCGAGTTGGAAGTACGCACATTATTTTACTTTAGTTGTTACGAGTGGAAAGAATGTTGTGGTCCGTTGCCAATTATGTGGCGGGAGCAAGACGTTTTCGACGGCGAAAAACTCCACATCAAACCTTTTGAAGCATTTAAAAGGGACACACAGCACGACGCAACTTGTTGAAAAAGAAGTCAGATTAGCGACAGCAAGAGAGTCTAGGGTGAGTCTGCCAGCCAAGCAACCAAAACTGGATTTCTCCCACGAGCCCCGTTAGAAGAGCTTAATCAACTTGTTGCGGGATACATTGTGGAGGAAATGCTGCCACTTTCTACTGTGGACTCCTCAAGCTTTCGCCGAATTATCGACAAAATTCCCTGAAACAATAATGTACATCTGCCACACAGAAAGTCATTCACCTCATATCTGGAAAACGAGTACAAAAAGATGAAAGCCGCTTTAAAGTTAGCGTTAGATGATGTACAGTTTGTATCAACAACTGCAGATATCTGGACTGCTAATAATAGGAGTTATATGGGTGTAACGATTCACTGGTTCAACCAAGACACTTTGGAAAGACACAAAGCTGCGTTGGCTTGCAAAAGAGTGAGAGGCAGCCACACTTTTGATGTCATTGCTGCTGAACTGGAGCAAATTCATTCATCTTTCGGCTTGCTAAACAAAGTTGTTGCTACAGTTACAGATAATGCATCCAATTTTGTGAAGGCATTTAAGACTTTCCCACCACCTGAGTCTGATGAAGATGAAAAAGAAGAGGAGGAGGAGGAGGAGCAGGAAGATGTACTTTTTACAGACATAGCAGAAGCCCTCACTTCTGTTTCTGATGAGGGCCACGTCACTCTCCCCCCACACTACAGGTGTGCATCACACACCATCAACCTCATTTCCACAAGTGACGTTGAAAAATACCTCACATCTAGTCCAACTACAAAATCTGTGTACAGGGTTACTATTGCAAAATGCACTGCGCTTTGGACTAAAGCAAGTCGATCAACTGTTGCAGCAGAACAAGTGCAGGAGGTCAGCCAGAGGAAGCTCCTGGTTCCATCATCAACCAGGTGGAATTCATTTTATGATGCAGTCTCCAGAGTTGCAGAGATCCCTATGAATGAGCTAAATAACCTGTGCAACAAGCTGGGTATCAAGTGCTTCAATGAAAAAGAATATCAGTTCATGCATGAATACTGTATCCCTTGCTCTATCCTGGGCACTTTAACGTTAGGAGTTGGGTCATCTAGACCCACTAGACAGTGCGCTGAACCTTTTTTCTTCAATGATTTGTGATCTTCACTGGTGTTCATGGATTACATGAAATCTTTCCACCTTTATCCACCTTTGTCATGGTAGGGAGAACACGTCAATGTAAGGGTGGGATCATCTAAGATAGCACAAGGGGTATTGCAATGAAGCCACTTACTGCAGCACTGGACATACTGCAGGGTGATGAGTGTCCATATGGTGCTTTGCTGCCTACACTTGGGATCCTGATGATGAAGTCTCTCAGCCTAAAAGATTTGCTCACCAAGATGACAGCAGACCTGCCAGATGTTATTGTAAAGGTGTGTATGATTCAGAATCACAACAAAGAAGTATTTCCATTGTTGGTGAACAGAATTCATAAACTTAGAATTGACTTGGGTGATATAGTGCATGCAAACAATTTATAACAAATTATTTACATTTGGCCAAACTGTAGAAACACTTGTGTTAAACACTTTTAACTGTATTATTGTTTATTATGGGCCATCCAGACTCGTTTCTCCATTGTGGTCGACAACAAAGATGCTCTTCTTGCTGCCATAAGCTGCCCAAAGTTCAAACTCAGATGGGTGAAAGATGGAGCTAGAAAACAGCAACTGAAGAATCTTCTGGTAGCAGAGTGCCAAATACTTTCTTCTTCAGCAGGAGACTCAGACAAAACTGACAACGTGCCAAACAAAGTAGTAACACCAGTAACTGGTATGGAGTTTTTTGAATTTGAGTCAGAGCCTGAGGACTGTTACTCTGCAGATCAAGAAGTAATGAACTATCTGAGCTCAGGGGGATTTGAACTTGACACCTTGAGCAACTTACCAGCAGTCAAAAAGGTTTTCCTGAAGTACAACACTCCAACCCCTTCAAGTGCACCAGTGGAGCGTTTATTTAGTTTAGGTGGATTGGTGCTGACCCCAAGACGGAATAGACTGTCTGACAGTCGATTTGAGAAGCTGCTTTTAATGAGATACAACCACTGTTTCACTAGCCCTGATCATCTGAAAAAAAAGTGAACAGTAGTGTCAAGCCTTTATACTTTTTGTGGTTTGTTTTGTTAGTACCTTCAGCAGTTAAAAAAAAGAGTGGCAGTTAAAGAGGTCAATGATTCAATGATTTTACCTTGTTATAATGGCCTTCCTTCATCATTAGTTTACTCAAAGTTATATTTGAATTGATTCATGCATGTTTGAGTAATCTTGTTTTGTTCTTCAGCTGGAGCTTGAGTTTATAGTAAAGCAGCAGGTATGGTTCAAAACTGTCCCATAGCCACTTTCCAACAATATTAAGGAGTAATTTAAAAACTGCTGTCTGTTACAGTTAAATTTTAAAATGAAAAACTTTACAGTTCTGCACTTTTGAACAGGAAGTCAACAGAGCCGTTTGTTTTTAAGCCGTTTTAGATCAATTTGGGGTGTTACAGTGAACAAAATGTAAACTGCTGTGCTGATCTACATATGTTCTAGTTTAAAGAGTTGAAAAAAACACACAATAGGTCTCCTTTAAGTTTTGAGATTTAAATTGAACAACTACAAACAATTAAATTTATAAGATTGCCTTAAAATTATAAAGGGAGCTGATTTTATTTATTTACAATGTGCTGTATTTTTATTTGGAAAACAACTCGACATTGTTTTAAGTTAAAGAGCCAAAGGCTAAATTTGTTTGTTTTGCGAGTTTTGCACTTTACAATAAAGTTTTAATTGTGAAATGCTTCTGTATTAAAGTACTTTGTAATCAGTAATCAGATTACTTTTGAAAAAGTAACTAGAGTAGTAATTAGATTACTTTTTGAAGAAGTAATCAGTAATCAGATTACTTTTCCAGAGTAATCTGACCAACACTGGTTCCAACCATAGGGGAATTACACTCCTCAGCCTCCCTGGGAAAGTCTATGCCAGGGTACTGGAGAGGAGAGTCCGTCCGATAGTCGAACCTCGGATTCAGGAACAACAGTGCGGTTTCCGTTCTGGTCGTGGAACAGTGGACCAACTCTACACCCTATCTAGGGTGCTGGAGGGTTTGTGGGAGTTCGCTCATCCAGTCCATATGTGTTTTGTGGATTTGGAGAAGACATTCGACCGCGTCCTCCGTGGCATCCTGTGGGGGGTGCTCTGGGAGTATGGGGTCCGGGAAGCCTTACTGAGGGCTATCTGTATGACCGGAGTAGGAGCTTGGTTCGCATAGCCGGCAGTAAGTCAGACCTGTTCCCGGTCCACGTTGGACTCCGGCAGGGCTGCCCTTTCTCACTGGTTCTGTTCTTAGTTTTTATGGACAGTTTGGGGACCACAGGATTTCCTCTCTGCTTTTTGCAGATGATGTTGTCCTGTTGGCTTCATCGAACCGGGACCTCCAGCGTGCATTGGGGCGGTTTGCGGCCGAGTGTGAAGCGGCTGGGATGAGGGTCAGCACAGCTGAATCTGAGGCCATGGTCCATGACCGGAGAAAGTTAGTTTGCCATCTCTCGGTGGGTGGAGTGTCCTTACCCCAGGTGGAGGAGTTTAAATACCTTGGGGTCTTGTTCACGAGTGAGGGAAGATCGGAGCGTGAGAATGACAGGCGGATCGGAGCGGCGTCCGTAGTTATGCGGTCGCTCTATCGGTCCGTCGTGGTGAAGAGAGAGCTGAGCCGAAAAGCAAAGCTCTCAATTTACCGCCCGATCTACGTTCCAGTACTCACCTATGGTCATGAGCTATGGGTCATGACCGAAAGAACGAGGTCCCGAATACAAGCGGCTGAAATGAGCTTCCTCCGCAGGGTGGCTGGGCGCTCCCTTAGAGATAGGGTGAGAAGCTTAGTCACCCGCAGAGAGAACGGAGTAGAACCGCTTCTCCTCCACATCGAAAGGAGCCAGTTGAGGTGGCTCGGGCATCTAGTCCGGATGCCTCCTGGACGCCTCCCTGGAAAGGTGTTCCGGGCATGTCCCACTGGGCAGAGGCCCCGGGGAAGACCCAGGACACGCTGGAGAGACTACGTCTCTCGGCTGGCCTGGGAACGTCTCGGGGTCCCCCCAGAGGAGCTGGAGGAAGTGGCTGGGGTGAGGGAAGTCTGGGCATCTCTGCTCAGTCTGCTGCCCCCGCGACCCGGTCCCGGATAAGCGGAGGAAGATGGATGGATCTGGGGGTTAGCCCCGCCTTCAGCTTTTAAGACTCATGGGAAGTGGGCAATCTGGGGTGTGTTAAATGGCTCACCATAAGTGAGGGAGCTGTGAGCAGAAGGGAGGTAAATGCTGTTTGGCTGCTGGTGGGTGTGTTCAAAATAAACTGACAAATATGATTGTCTGCTAACTTATGTGAGTGTCGTTCTGAACAAACCGGGGTTGTACTGTACTGTAAGTAAGAGTACAGGGAATAAAAGCTCGGGTGCAACGGTTCTTGCCTGGATAGTAGAGGGAGGCGATTCAGTGCTAGCTATTAGTAATTGATGCACTTTAGTTCTGCTATTGTGGAATATATGGCAGAGTATGGAACGGCCTTAAACTTGAAAATTGGCGCTCCTGCCTTTGAGAAAGAGGTGTGTGTGTGTATGTGTGTGTGTGTGTGTGTGTGTAGGTGTGTGTGTGTGTGTGTGTGTGTGTGAGGAGGAGAACGGGAGGGGTAGTGTGGGTGCAGGTTGCTAGGTAAAACAGCACACGGAGACCATTGCTCAACACCTGGATCATGGGGGGGCTTAAATGACTCAGCTCATTCTAATAATGTAATTCTTCACTGACTATTGTGGACATTTTGAATACTTATCTGTATTTTTTCCATCTGCATTTATTTTTATGGTTGTTTAGTTACTGATAGTAACGTCTAAACAAAGACAGCAGGTAATGCAGTCTGGAGAACAGCTGCACTTTTTCAGATCATACATAAACAATACATCATTTTTTTATGAAAGTATTGAGGATTTTGGAAGATTTTAACTGTTGGTGTTGCACTAAATTAGAAAAATGCCAAATATTTTTGGAGTAATCCCACTGATGAGTTCTGTCATTTAGTTTTTAATGTTTTATGAGACCTAAACATGATTTTCACAATAACAGGTTTTAAATAATCAAATCCCTCTGATATGTTTCACAAAGACAAACACAGGACCAGAGACACACACAGGACATAACACATAGGACCAGAGACACACACAGGACATAACACACAGGACCAGAGACACACACAGGACCTGAGACACACACAGGACATCACACACAGGACATAACACATAGGACCAGAGACACACACAGGACCAGAAACACACACAGGACATAACACATAGGACCAGAGACACACAGAGGACCAGAGACACACACAGGACCAGAGACACACACAGGACTAAAGACACACAAAGGACATCACACACAGGACCAGAGACACACACAGGACCAAAGACACACACAGGACCAAAGACACACACACAGGACCATAGACACACACAGGACTAAAAACACACACAGGACAGACACGCACAGGACCAGAGACACACACAGGACTAAAGACACACACAGGACCAGAGACACACACAGGACCAGAGACACACAGAGGACAAGAGACACACAGGACTAAAGACACACACAGGACCAGAGACACACACAGGACTAAAGACACACACAGGACAGACACGCACAGGACCAGAGACACACACAGGACTAAAGACACACACAGGACCAGAGACACACACAGGACCAGAGACACACAGGACCAGAGACACACACAGGACCAGAGACACACAGGACAGACACGCACAGGAACAGAGACACACAGGACCAGAGTCCCACACAGGACATCACACACAGGACCAGAGACACACACAGGACTAAAGACACACACAGGACCAGAGACACACACAGGACATCACACATAGGACCAGAGACACACACAGGACTAAAGACACACACAGGACCAGAGACATACACAGGACCAGAGACACACACAGGACCAGAGACACACAGAGGACAAGAGACACACAGGACTAAAGACACACACAGGACCATAGACACACACAGGACTAAAGACACACACAGGACAGACACGCACAGGACCAGAGACACACACAGGACTAAAGACACACACAGGACCAGAGACACACACAGGACCAGAGACACACAGGACCAGAGACACACACAGGACCAGAGACACACAGGACAGACACGCACAGGAACAGAGACACACAGGACCAGAGTCCCACACAGGACATCACACACAGGACCAGAGACACACACAGGACTAAAGACACACACAGGACCAGAGACACACACAGGACATCACACATAGGACCAGAGACACACACAGGACATCACACACAGGACCAGAGACACACACAGGACTAATGACACACACAGGACAGACACGCACAGGACCAGAGACACACAGGACCAGAGTCACACACAGGACATCACACACAGGACCAGAGACACACAGAGGACCAAAGACACACACAGGACATCACACATAGGACCAGAGACATGCAGAGGACATCACACACAGGACCAGAGACACACAGAGGACTAAAGACACACACAGGACCAGAGACACACACAGGACCAAAGACACACACAGGACCAGAGACACACACAGGACTAGAGACATAAACAGGACCAGAGACACACACAGGACCAGAGTCACACACAGGACATCACACACAGGACCAGAGACACACACAGAACCAGAGACACTCACAGGACCAGAGACACACAGGACCAGAGACACACACACAGTACTAAAGACACACACAGGACAGACACGCACAGGACCAAAGACACACACAGGCCCAACACAGGGCCAGAGACCCTCCTTGTTCGTCAGTGAATCTTTGTAGTATTTAGTTGATCCAACACGTTCGCTACCAATCCACTCCAGTTCTTTCCCTGCAGGCTGTCTGATCCAAGCTGTGTAGTAGCTGCTCAGAGAATAAGAGACCTGACAGGTGATGGTCAGCCTCTGACCTGGCTGCAGACTCTCAGAGGCTGGCTGTGTCAGCTGTTCACACTTTACACCTGAAGAGGACAAACAGTTTAATGGTTAATGGTGGAACAACAGTGAACAGTGTCTTTGTCTCAGTCAAACTCACAGGATCCAGCAGCCAGAAGCAGCAGAACTACAGAGAACATGATGATGAGGATGATGATTATGTAGATGACTGATTGGAGCTTCTACTTGGCTGTCAACATGACATCAGGTCTTTTTAAGATTAACGGTGAAGTAAGAGCCTAATTTGTATATGGGGGCTGTCAGGAAAAAACAGTTTAGTGAAATGACAGATCAGATCAACATTTACGTGTGGCGCATAAGAACAAACAGCTGAATTTTGGGAAAAAAAACTTTTGCTGTTTGTCCTCTTTATGTTTCTTTTACATAAAAAATACAGTGAAGAACCTTCATCATTAGACAATATTAAATATGTGTATTTGTATTTAATGTTAAAGAAATCTTCTGTTCAAAAAATCATTTAAATCATAGTCTGTTTAGTTAAAGTTTATAACTATCCTATTCAATTCTATGCATTTGTGATCCTTTTTGATTGTATGTTTACCTTAATATTACCGACACGAAGCCCATTGAGACGATCTGTTGTTGTGAATTTGGGCTATACAAATAAAATTGAATTAAGATGGAAAGATGAATAAAAGGATGATAAAAAAAATACAGAAAATAATGCAGTGATAGTTAAATCAGAAGTTTATCCCAAGTTTCATCATAATAAATTAAACAGCTTAAAATCAACAAATACATGTGCATTACAGTGCAGAAATAGATTGTTTTTTAGGCATATTTGTAACACTTTGTAGAGATGCAGCTTTTTGCTACATTAAAAAGCCCTGAATCATATTAAAGTAGTTATGTTTTTACAGTCAGTTCCTCTTCTTAACCAGCCCAAAAAATGGGCAAACAGAAAAAGTTGTTTTTAAAAACTTTAATGACCAAGTGTCATTTCTACAATTACCAGGCCCTCCAGATGTTCCCCAGTTGCAGTCGGAGGTTAATGCCCAGATCCTCTACTCATCTAGTAATTGTATCATTTGATAGACTTATTTCTTCAAACTTTTCTTTTGCTTCTGACCAACAATGTCAGCTACTTTCAGCATACATTCTTTTACAAACTCCCCGTCACTTAAGGGCTTGCTACACAGGGCCATTTCCAAAGTCACAGCAGAGCTTCTGCCACAGCTTCACTGGATTTAGAAATGTTTGGAAATGTTCAGAAACATTAGGTGTGTACCGTAGCCTCGTTGTAGTTGTTGGAGCTTACAGTTACGGTCCTCTGCGGTAAATTTGTTATAGATGTGATGATTTGTAACAGAGTGACGATTTCTATTGAATTATCTGAGCATTGCATTTACATTTACCTGCTATCAAATAAGGCACATGACTTTATCCAGTCCATGAGGTACAATAAAGTAAGCATTTGTCCACTTAGCTTGAAAGCGGCTTTTGTCCTCCCCAACACAACATTTTACCTAAAAGGAACCTGCTCTGGCTCTCTTTTATTGAGGGCCACAAAAAATCTTCAGGCGGGCTTTCAGTAGCCTTCTCCTTTGAGACCCCCTGGTAAAAACAATCAAATAAAAACCTGCATACTGAAAAACCAACAATAAAGGAAAAATGTGATAAATAAAAAAATAAAAACACATCTCACTTTTTTATGAAGCTGTTGTTATTTTACTCCTTTGAAAGGGTTTTGTAAATATCAATTTTACCTTTTTTGTATCCACTGTTCTTTAAAATAATATTTAAATCAACGGATGACAGCTTTTTGCTTCATGTGGTGTTTATGTACAAAGTTTCTGTCTCTTGAGTCACTGTGTGTCTTCTCGCACAGTAATAAACAGCAGAATCCTCAGCTCTCAGACTGTTCATCTGCAGATACACCTGCTGTCTGCTGTTGTCTCTGGAGATGATGAAACGGTTTTTCACTGACTCTGAGTAGTAGATGCTGGTGATGTCAATTAAAGCGATCCACTCCAGTCCTTTTCCAGGAGCCTGTCTGATCCAGCTCATTTGATAGCTGCTGAAAGTGAATCCAGAGCCTGTACAGGTCAGTCTGTGGGATTCTCCAGGTCTTTTAACCTCAGATTCAGACTCAGTCAGAGTCTGTCCATCAACAACTGGGAAGGAAAATCAGAAATCTGGATTTAAAAATAGAAAACATCATAAATCTACAATATCTGCATGATGATGTTCACCTGCATAACAGAGAGTTAAAAGCAGCAGTCCTGTCCTACAGTCCATCATGTTCAACTGAGTTCAGTGTCTCTGCTGTCATCTCTGCTGTCAGATAAATAGAGGAGGAAGACGTCCATGTTTGCATTGACTCCACCTCACAGAAGACATTCAGCTCCATCAGAATTTACAGTTAAATCAGAAAAGACTTTATTCAGATCTAATCTAATGATTTCACTTTATTGTTCAAAACTTTAAGTATAGTTAAAGATAAACTTAAAAATAAGACTGTCTTTGTTGAATTCCTGTCACATTTTTTATCAAATCTTTCTTAATGTTTCTTTCAGTCAGACGACTCATGCAGTAAAAATAAATATTTTCACATTCTTTTGTTTGGCATAAGGCCCCGTACAATTCCATGAGATAAGATTTCCATACAACTTTTGGGTTTTAACTAGCCATTACGGAGCTCACAGGTGGAAGCCGGGGAGGAGGGTGGGGCAACGAACGCAGCGCTTGCAGTAAAGAGAGGATGAACAACTGCACACCTGGACTTAAATAGGAAGCTGAACAGGTAAGTTATTTAACAGAACTGCCCTAGAGGAGTAACCGCATAAAACACTGCCGAGTGCCTGCCTGAAATACGACCAAGGTTGTTCATTTATTGTTTCAATAGGTATTATTCATAAACATAGAAATTATTTATGTAATATTTTTAAAGATTTTTTTTCAGATTCCAGAATTTGTCAAAGCATAAATGATAAAGCTTTTGTAATTTTAAAATCTTTATGAGTTTAAGGAACATTCAAACATAAACCCAATACAAAGAAGTACTAGAAGTACAATGTACTCTTTCCCTGAATTTGTTCATATTGTCTTTCTATTTGCTTTAATTTATGAATGTGTTCATATTTTAATTTTGTGGCATCTTTTCTAGGATATTTTCTAGATCATCTGCTATTCACTAATTGTGATTCCATGTGTATTGTGCATTTACTCATTTATTTATTTATTTATTTTTACTCCACTCCAGCAACTCAGCCTTTTCAGGGAACAGTGTTGTTGCTGTGGAATCTGGCTGGTTGCTTTGAATGGAAGGGGGGGGGGGGGGGGGGTCCTCTGGTGTGGACAGATTTTCTTACCATAATGTCATCACTCACCATCAAGATTTCTGATCCTTTTGTTTGTCATGTGACATTGTATCTTTAACAATGTGGGAGGTGGGTTGTGGATTTAAGGGCATCATATGTGTGTGAACATCTTTATATTGTTTTTTTTTAAAGTTTTTTTAAGGTGTTTTTATACTGTAGAACACTCCATGTAATTAAGAAAAGTGTCTCATAAATACAGTTTGATTTGAATCTGTGTTACTTGATTTTTTACTAAGACTCATTTGTTTAATCCATTTATTTTCCCATTACTTTAAAACAAAATAGTATTTATTAGTATTGGAACTAAAGCAAAAAATCATTGATAGTGTTAGAGCGCCTCCTCTGGTGGATTCATGCTACAAGTTTTCAGGCTCTGAGGGGTTTTTGTTCAGGTCTGCTGATTGTTTGTGTCACTGTGACTCTGGCACAGAAATACACAGCAGAGTCTTCAGGCTGCATGTTCTGTCCATTTAGAGTCACTCTCTTGTTGGAAGAGTCCAAATCAATGCTGAACTTGTTCTTCAGTGAATCTTTGTAGTGAGAGCTTCCAGTGCTTCTCATTCCAATCCACTCCAGTCCTTTCCCTGCAGGCTGTCTGATCCAACCTGTCCAGTAGCTGCTCAGAGAATAAGAGACCTGACAGGTGATGGTCAGCCTCTCTCCTGGCTGCAGACTCTCAGAGTCTGGCTGTGTCAGCTGTTCACACTTTACACCTGAAGAGGACAAACAGTTTAATGGTTAATGGTGGAACAACAGTGAACAGAGTCTTTGTCTCAGTCAAACTCACAGGATCCAGCAGCCAGAAGCAGCAGCAGAGGAGCTACAGGAAACATGATGATGAAGATGACTGATTGGAGCTTCTACTTGGCTGACAACATGACATCAGGTCTTTTTAAGATGAAGGTGATGTAAGAGCCTGATTTGTATACAGTAAATGGGGCTGTCAGGAAATGAAATTTTAGTGAAATGACAGATCAGATCAACATTTACATGTGGAGCAGAAGAACCAACAGCTGAATTTTGGAGAAATAACCACATCAGCAGATCAACTGTCTGTTCTCTCCTGATTTATTTTATATTGAATAACAAATTGTAATGACATATCACAACAAAAAAGTAACCTCAATTGTAAATATATTGTAATTTTTGAGGAGCACTGCCACACGGCACCCATGGGAGAGGGATCACTGCCAAGTAGCTCCTCCTCCCAAGGTGCATCGCAGGCTGACACCCCCCCCCCCCCCGTCTGCATAGAGACTCATTTTATGATGGCTGTGTTTGGTTTGAATTCCTTTAATCCTCTAATTCTGTCTTATTGCTGCAGCTGGAGGCTCAATAAATGTTGCAAAAAGAGATGGGTTGGCAACCCTGTCTGATTCCTCTTCCCAGAAAGTCTGTTTATTAGTTCTGACTGATGCATTGGGGTTGTGATAACATATTTTAATACAGTTAATGAATGATTCCCCAAACCCAAACTTTTGGAGGGCAGCAATGAGGAACTTCCAGTAAACTCTGTCAAAAGCTTTTTCAGCATCCAGCGATAGTATGGTCCTTTCCTGGTTTTTAAAAGTGGCAAAGTCTATTATGTTAACAAGTCTGCGGACATTGTCATCAGAGTGTCTTCCTTTGATGAATCCAGTTTGATCATGGTGAATTATTTGAAGAGTGATTTTTTTTTTTCTCTGTGGTGCTTTGCAAATATTTTTTTCACGTCTGCATTAAGTAAAGAAATGGAGCGATAGCTTGAAGGACTTGTGGGATCTTTGTCTGGTGTTATAAGAACAATTATGTTCATCAGTTCATGTTAGGTGGTAGTGATTGGCTTTCTTTGATAAATGTGACCTTCTTATAAAACGCTGGTGCCCGCTGCTCCTACAATTCTTCATAAGACTCTGCAGCAAAGCCGTCAGGGCCTGGAGCTTTGCTATCAGCCTTCATGAAGTTCAGACAATGAGAGCGATGAGTCTAAGTTTGTAATTTGATCCTCATTCAACCTGGGTAGGTTTACATTATTAAGAAATGAGTTGATGCTGTGCTCTGATAAAATGATCTGTGATGTGTATAAGTTTTATTAAAAGACGTTAAACTCATTATTAATTTTGACCGGGTCATGGGTGACATTTCTTTTGTCTGGTCCATAATAGATGTGTTGTTGATTAATGTTTGTATTAATCATTTTATTAATTTATTTTTTGATTTTTTTATTTATCTTAGGATGATTAGCAAAACATTTGCCAGATTTATTTGAATTTTCAAATCTTTCATGTCATAGCCTTGTATTTGAAATTGTTTTTGTCATTGATAATGTCATTTAACTGTCATTAACATATTTTTTCAGATCTCCCAGAATGTGATCCTGTGCAGGAGCAGCATCCGGAGTTTAAATTTTATTTTCTAGTTCTAATGAATCTGCTTCCTTTTTGTGTTTTTTATGTGTTGAGAAAGAAATGATTTTCCATCTCATCACTGCTTTTGCTGTTTCCCAAAGAAGACAAGGTGAGAAATCAGGAGTATTGTTGAATTCTATGAAGGTTGCCCACTCTTTTTTAAAGAATTGAAAGAAATTCTTGGTCTTTTAACAGAGATGTATTCAACCTCCAGGATGTACCTGACGATGTAGAAAAGTACTTTTTGTATGACTGTCTTCACAATGTCTCTCACTGTCTCTTCTGACACAGTAATAAACTGCTGTGTCCTCAATCCTCAAACTCACTCTAAAAAGAGTATTTGGGCTGTAGTTGGAAAGATGCACTTTTTTTTTACGTTGCTCTAAATTAATTATTTAGTTTGGTGAAAACAAATCATTTTTTTGAGTTCATTCAACTTAAAAATAACACGCAGTTGTCTGACATAGTTATTTTACCGTCAATGAACTTAATTCAATGAAGTTGGTGTAACTTTCGTGTGAAGCTGTCAATGCGTCATAACGTTATAATGTAAGGCAGCGCAAGGAATAATGGGATACCATTTTCTTTGCCTATCTGGGCAGATTGGGGTTTAAGTATGAGTTTTTGTCCATGGATTTTGTTGTCTAGCTGTTTCACTCTGTTTGAACCAGTCATTTAAACCGTTATGTTTATTTCTTTCTGCACCATGAGTTAGAGTTTGGTAGAGGATGATGACCAACCCCCTTGTGCGGTAAAATACTGTATGTCCCAAATATTAAAGACAAAGTTCACGATATGTCAGCTCTGTGGTATGATACATGTTGGGGGTTAAACCCTAGATAAGGGGACCTCATGAGAGGCGGGCCTACGAGGTGGCGCAGTAGCGAGAATTCAGGACTGTATGGACTGTTGTCCAGTTGTTGAAAAAAGCAGTCTACAGCACGTCCTGTCCTGGAGCCTTTTTAAAAGCAACAACATGAGAAGCTCCTGCCTTGTAATGCAAGACAATGCTGGGTCATTCATGTCTTTGATATGAAAATTACCAAGCCCTTTGGTGAAAACATTAGAAAAATGGGTCAATTTAAATTGTATAAACAAAATTGAAAAAGATTTTTTTAAGTTAGATCGACTTATCAAATTAAGTTGGATAGACATAAAAAATTTACTTGAATTGAAACTTTTTTCTTTTTAGAGTGCTGTCTGTAGACATCTGTAGATAAACTTTACTGCTGGAATCATCTCCGGAAAGGGAAAACCGTTCCAGGACTGACTGGGAGTAAGAAATAGGATGACTGGAGGTGTCAATACAAGCGATCCACTCCAATCCTTTTCCAGGAGCCTGTCTGACAAATGATAGCTGCTGAAAGTGAATCCAGAGGCTGAACAGGTCAGTCTGTGGGATTCTCCAGGTCTTTTAACCTCAGATTCAGACTCAGTCAGAGTCTGTCCATCAGAGCAGAAAGCTAGATTTAAAAAAAGGAAAACATCATAAATCTACAATATCTTCATTTCTATTTCTATTTCTATTGTTCACCTGCATAACAGAGAGTTAAAAGCAGCAGTACTGTCCTACAGTCATGTTCAACTGAGTTCAGTGTTAAATTCAAATGTAAAGACAATGCCGTGACCCGGAACCGGAAGCAAGTTTGAGTTCCTTCCTCAAGGCTTTAGATCTTACATCACCTTTACTTTTACTTTTACATCGTTTAATATTTACATTAAAACACATTTATCTTGTTAGCATTTGACAAAAAATAAACACAATTTTTTAAGTAGAGTTTAACAAAGAGTGCAAGTTTTGATCACATAAATCAGTTGCAGTACTCTTAGTGACAAAATGTGGAGAATTACTGTAACAAGTAAATATAATCAACATAAAAAGATGTTGCTTTCTGTCATCTCTGTAAATCTGAGAAACTGTCAGTAAGATGCAAAATAATTTAAAAAAACATTGTATATATTATTTAATATCAACAAAATCTGATGTCCTTCTGTTGTTTTGTGTAAAGCTGAACAAGTATTGTTAATGGAATTCATTGATCAAATCATCCTGGGTATTTTTAAATAACATTTTTGACTAAATTTTATCACAGTTTGTTTATTAAGAGAAATTAGCTTGAAATATGACTGTTGAGACTACCATTTCTCCATCTTTATACCACATATGAACAAAATGATGCAAGAAAATCAATAATTTATTAACTTCACTTCATTTTCTTCTGGTGCATGTAGCTGATAATCAAAAACAGGGAAGTTATCACTTTTATAAAACACAAAGACCAAATATGTCTCAACATAATTGTTCAAAATAAACAACATCTGTCTGACATTGATGAGATGATTTAAACAGATAAAAGAGGAAGTACTCTTTGAACGACCGTCCCTAAAATGTCTCTCACTGTGTGTCTTCTGGCACAGTAATAAACTGCTGTGTCCTCGATCCTTAAACTGTTCATCTGTAGATAAACTTTACTGGAATCATCTCTGGAAATGGGAAACCATCCCTGGACTGACTGGGAGTAAGAAATTGGAGAACTAGAGGTGCAAATATAAGAGATCCACTCCAGTCCTTTCCCAGGAGTTTGTCTGATCCAGTTCCACACTGAACCTCTAAAGTCAAATCCAGATGTGGTACAGGTGAGTCTGTGGGACTCTCCAGGTGTTTTAACTGCTGCTTCAGATTCTGGAATGATCCAACCTTCAGCACTACTCAAAACAGGCAGAACAAACACAAACAAAGGTATTTCTCTGTGAGCCATGTTGACTGTTTGCTTAGAAAAGCATTGATGCTCCTTAAATGTGAAATCAAATCTGCGTTTTGGCATATTTTAAGTAAACTCCTCCTACATCCTGGTTCAATTTAAAAATGCAAAAAAAGTGAAAATACTAAATGGTTGAAAAAACATTTTTAGATTTGGGAGTTTGTTTGAAATAACATAAAATAAAAAAATAACATAAAAAATCAGTGAATAAATAGGAACTGAATTAGGTTAAGATTTTTTTGACTGACAGTGAAATGAAAAACTAATGCAAGTTAGTGTTGAAGAAACAACACTGCTGCCCCCTGGTGTTAAAGGAAGAGAATGTACAACATCTGTTGACAATTCAGATTATTATTATTGGGGGCGGCCGTGGTGCAGCGCTAGGGCGGTCCACCCATGATCGTAAGATTGCAGGTTCAACTCCCGCCTTGCACGCCCCTGAGTCGAAGCATCCTTGGGCAAGACACTGAACCCCACCTTCCCTCTGGTGGAAGGCAGGTGCCTGTGCTTGGCAGCGGAGCCGCCACCATTGTGTGAATGGGTGAATGGGACTGTGACTGTAAATGTGCTTTGTCCTTGTAGATAGAAAAGCGCTATACGAGTATTTACCATTTACTCAAAATTGTGTTATTTCCAACATGATTTGGAGTTTAAAGTCAATTGTTGTTATTGTGATATTTATTTTGTTTACTTATTTACATGTTTCATTCAAATCAGCAGAAAAAAACATCGAAGTATTTCTTTTTTGTGTAAACTAAAATGTGAAATTTATTATTACAATGTCTAAAAATGTGATTGTTTTTATTCAATTCTCCTGAATTTACTGCATAGTCTCATTCCAATATCATGTAAAAACACACATTTTAAAATAAGAATCTATAAAACATTTAGGTCATATAAAATGTTCTTGTAAACCTTTGGCATAAACTGTGATGGACCTGTCCAGGATGTACCCCACCTTCATCCAGAAGCAGCTGGGATTGGCTGCAGCAACACAGTGACCCCAAAAAGAAATAAAATGGATGAATATTTCACTCATGACAGAACTGTTTCCTTTAGGATTTATTCTTATAAACCTGTTTAAAGGTAATGATTCAATATTTGCTGTTTGAAAATGGATAGACTTTTATTTAGGTGATGGTTTAGCATCTATTCAAGAATCATCAACAATTGTTCATATGATTGGATTTTTGTGTAAAAATGTCTTCAATATATGTTTAAAAGAAGCCATTGTATAAGAAAAATACAACACAAGAATCGTGTGGTCTTATTTCAAAACTTAAACTAGTTAAATAATTGTTCTCAAACACAAATCTCCAGATTGAAATTATGTAGATAGCATTAAAATGGTAATATATTTACATTGTGTAGTAATCCCACATAAAGATGTGCTGAAAAATGACCAAGGATTCAAAGATTTACCTTTCATGAAAATGTAACCAGATACAAAAGCTTCTCTGGATTTTTGTCTCCCACATGTGAAAATGTTGAAACTTGCACCTTATTCTGTTCTTACATAAAGTTGTTTCATGTAATAATGAGATGACTTTCTATGACTGTTAAAACTAATTGTGATAATTGTCTTTTAATATTTTTAGCAACATTTAGTGTGATATTATTTATCTTTAAAATTTATAAAGAAGTTAAATTTATGAGACAACTCTATACATTTTATTGATTTATTTATTTTTTCACAAGCAACATTGAATAGAAAATTGAAAAAAGAGATTCAAGTAATATTGAGTCATCTTTCATCATAACAATAAAGCAAAGAGAAATAGACAGTTATGATGTAAAATATTTGAAACTGAATAAAAACCGGTGAAATGTCATCAAAAATCCTGAGATTCCTGCAGAAAAGTGATCTGTCTCTTTCACATCTTCATTTGATCTGAAAAGAAAAACACAGATAATGTTTTAAACATTTGAAGACTGTGATGTAAAACATGTTTCATTGTTTAATAAATGCATTAGAGTCACAAAACTTTAGAAAACAAGACGAGTCACATTCATACAAGACAAGAACAGAATGACTGTTGATGATTTTACCTTTAAAGCTGTGATGACAGCAGAAAAGAAGATGGAGATGAAGAATAAAAGGAGGAAGAAAATGGCCACGCCCCAAGCTTGCATGACTGTGTCTTGGCTCACATCAGCATGCAGGATGTCATCAAAGAAATGACAGTGTTCCAACGTGTCTGTGAAAGAAGCAGAAGCACATCTGTTACTTCATTGTTGCTTTGATTCACACAGTGGAACAAAGAGATTCCACCACAAAAGTGATGTGACGGATGTAGATTTTATAGACGTGAAGACAGAGCATCAGTGTGACCTGTTTTGGAGACATTCACAGACAGAGTGGTGTTTCCATGTGTCACCCTGCAGGTGATGGTCACCCCGGGTAAGGAGTCAACTGGAGACAGACGGAGGAAGCTTTGGATGCTGAACTTTCCATCCGGGCCTCTGTGGGGATGACTATTATTGTAGTTCCACAGCTCTGTGCTTCCATCACCAATCCAGGTGATGTTAATGGATGCAGGGCTGAAGCCAAAGACCAGACACACAAGTTCATTTGAACCCTGGAGCAGGACGGCTGATGGTTCACTGTGGGTCACTGAGGCTGAGGAAACAGGTCAGAATCAAATGTTTGGAGGAAACCAATGGAGCTTTTAGGAATATTCACTCTGAAAATGAACTGCAATCTCACCAAAAACATCCTTTATACTGCTTTCAAATGGACTGTTGGAGGATTCATGTCTCACAACACAAGTATAAGTTGACTTCTTGTCATTAGTTTGAGACACATTCAGTCTGCTGCTCATTGAATAAGAGCTGCTGTCTGGATCCTTGAATGAAGGACTGTTAATGTAACGAGAAGATGAGACTTTCTGACCATTCTCCTTCCAATGCACCGAGATGTTAGATGGAAAATAACCAGAAACTAAGCAGGTTAGTGTGAGAATGTCAGACATGGAGAGTTCAGCAGCACTTGGTTCCACAATCCTCACAGTTGGAGGATTAATGTCTAAAAAGAGTGAAGGAGACAAAAGTAAAAGTCCATTCTTTAATATTTATTGATCATTTCCAAATCAGTTCTGTTTTTACCTGAACAGAGGCTGATGTCCTTTCTGTCACGTTTATTTAGAAACCTGTCAAACACTTCACAGGTGAAGGTCTTCCCTGTTTTCCACTCAGTCTGAAGAACATCCAGTCGACTGATTACAGTCACACGTCCATTTGGATCCATGCTGATGTCTGTGCTTGATGCTGATTTGGACTCTGAGTCAGAAAACCAACTAATTTGTGGATTAAAGCCTGATGCAGAACACAGGAGTTTGTGTTGTCCTGACTCTTTACTGGAGACCTGAAGGACTTCCACTGATGGATCCACTGATTAGAATGTAGAGAAAAACACATGAAGGATTCAGTCAGTGAAGACATTTGTTCGATTTCTCCTTTTTCTAGAAAAGAACCATTCTCACCAAAAACACTGATAGCTTTGGACTCAAAAGACTGGCGGGAAAAGCCTTGATGGACTTTGCAGGTGAAACTCTGGTCACTCTTCCAGTAGATGTGAGGAACAGAGAAGCTGACACTGACTGTATGTGAGGCTGGAGCTTCAGGAAGATCAACATACTGTTTGTCAGAAATGTCAGCTCCTTTGGACTGAAGTGTGACATAGAGGTGCTGTGAGGAGAGCTGTGAAAGGTCACAGTGCAGCTTCACATCATCTTTCTGCAGGTCTGACAGAGATCTCCTGATGTCCACCTGAGGAGCTGCAACTGCAGAACCTGAAGGATGATAGAAACTATGAGGCTTTAATAGATCAAAAAGGCTGCAAACAGTCATCAGTTCCAAGTAACTTTGGGTTTTTAGAATGAAATTATTGAGCGAATCTCCTGTTTGGCTTTGTAGACCCAAACACTTTCTTCATTCTTTGTAATCATTAATAAATGTTTCTAGTCCTGTTTTTTCACTAAACCAGTAGCTGTCGGTCTTTTTGTTGTTTTAACATAAGTGAAGACATTTGAACCTGTTTTAAAATATTTTCTTTAATCTTTTTGGGCACACAGACCTCAGGTTCTCTATTCTGTTTTCTCTGTAACTAGTTAACTTGTTGACATACAGTTTCCAAACTAGTTCAGTGGTAAATATTCTATGAAGCTCTAGTTTACCAATGAGAAAATAATGTGAACACCAGTCAAGCTGTGGAGATTTTGAACCACTGTGACTAACTAGTGGATTTATTTCCATCACTGGTTTACAACTAACATTTAAGTGAGAAGTTCTAGTAAACCAGAAGACATTATTGAATCACTTTTTAATTATTTGTCTGATTGTGTTTCAGTCATAAAATAGTGAGCTCAAATGGGACTAACTAATGATATATTGATAGACACTTTAGAAAGTCACTAGTTAACTTTCATCAACTTTCGGGATTAAGAGTTAAACTATAAACAGTCTAATAGAAATCGATTTTATGTAAAAAAATAAATCCTGCCAATCTACCATAAACCCACCCAGAATAATCACTAAAATAACCAATAATTCACTTTACATCTACCGTTCTTTTGACATTCTGGGATTGTTTGTGATTAAACCTGTCATATTTTCTTGCTTTGGGATCTTAGCTCATTTAATATTGTTGTATTTTACTTCTATATGTTTTATGATCAAAGTGACTTTAAAAGTAAGAAAGTAGTGAAATGACACTAAATTTCTGTCAAAGTAAAATTGTAAGGGGAGATTTAACTAAAAAAAGTAATGAGTAATCTGTAATGTACTTCACATAGGAAGTTAGTTACACAACACAGATGATTGTTGATCTTCTCACCTGAAATCTCTACAGTCTTCTCAGCAGAAAAGCAGTGATGCTGAACTTTACATTTCAGAAGTTTCAGGTTTTTCCAGCTGCTGGATGGAACTGTCAGTTCACTGATTAAAGTGCTTTTGTTTGAGAATTCATTCACTCTGTCAGTGGATGGTTGTTCCCCGTCCATCAGCCAGACCAGCTTAGCATCAACATTGTGGATGAAGCATCTAGCTTTCACATCAGAGTTGGTCATCATCACTGTCTTGAAGCTGGGAATCTCCACATGAATGGAAGGAGGATTGAACCCAAAGACTGCAGGAATCAAATATCAATGACCATCTGATAACACTGATCAAATTAGTGATTCAAGTGTTTCCTCACACTTACTGTGACAAATACTTGTTGTCTTTTCATCTTTGTGTTCCTTGTGAATGAACTTGCAGGTAAAATTGGAGCCTCTTGTCCACTCTTCCATGTTTGGCTCAATCTCAGAGGTCAGACTGTAGGTCTTCTCTCCCCCCTCCACACTCTGCAGATGTCTTTCTGTGGGCTGGATCTGTGTCAGCTGCTGCTTGTTCTGCTGCCACTCCACACTCAGGTTTTTGGGAAAGTAACCGTTCAGGGTGCAGATGAGTCTGACCTGGGAGACTCCAAATTCACCTTCCCAGACAGGAAACAGGCTGATGTTTGGAGAAACAACGCGCAGCTCTGTGATAGAAAAGAGATGACATGTTTTTGCATTTGTCCTTCTGAATTTCAGCACTGATTATTTAAAAGCTGATTTAAGCTCATTCATACTAACCTTCATGTTTTAGTTTGTAGTCTCAGTTCTAAGTGTAGTTTTTTAGTGTTTATGTTTACGGCATAGTTGTACTTTTACACAGTTTGGTGTTGAAGAGGTTTGCAAAAACACAACTGAAAGTCAGTTTCACAGACGTTGAGCTGGACAGGACAGAGTGATCCGGTTATTCAGTTAGAGGAAGCTTTGTTCAACACCCAGCTCCCAAAAAAGTCCAGAAAGACAGAAGTGAAAGGACAGAAAGAGCAGCAGAGCATGGCAGACTGCAGCTGTGAGGTGTGGTTATGCCAGGAACAGAAACAGAGAAGATGGAAATATCTCATCTTCATTTACATAAGCTTTGCCAAAGGTTTGACTTCAACCATCAAGTAATTATAGACTGAAAAAGTTATCGACTGTAAAATTTGCACACTGAGTAATGGACCGCTGACTCCAGCTGTTGGTGGTTTGATGAAAACTTCAGAAAAGATAAAACATAAAATGTTACATGAAATCAACCAAACACTGACAACATTTATGTATAAATCTATCTACAAATGCATAAACATGAAGAACTTCACAAAAATGAAACACCAGAAAAAGATGGAGGAGCAAATAAATTCTTATTTTCACTGTTTTATTTAAATCAGGAAAAGATACAAAGAAATAAAGTTCAAAATTAAAGAAAAGAGATTACTTACTGGATTAAATCAGATTAATAGAAAATAAAGAAAAGGAAAAATGGTGGAAAAAAAATGAAAAGAATGATCTTTCTGATTCTTCCTTTTTTCATTTGATCTGTAAAAAGAGAAAAAATAAATTTTAATAATGATAATAAAAGTTCTGTTCAACAAAGTTTGGCTGTGAATGTCATTTTTGTCTCAAATTATAAAATATTGAATAAAAATTTAACAAAAATGTCAAAGGATAGCATTAAAGGCTACTTCTTCATTTGTTACTTCAAATAAAACTATTTTTAAAAAGAAAATTAGAAATATTAATATTTACAAATACTAATCCTTATACAGATTACGCCCAAAATGCATCTCATTTTTATTATTTTAAAAAAGTACAGAAAAAAAATGGTACAAAAAATTAAACAAATATCTAACATGATTTATTTTGTTTTAATTGACTTTTTACATTTCAGGAACGATGTTGATATATTTATAAAAAACATCTGAAGATGAAACATAATTTTTCTTTCTTTCATCATGTTGAGCAAATAAATAATAACTACAATGACTAAAATGTGTATTTTCTAATTTTAGCTGTATTCAACATTCTTCAACTCCTAAAAATATATTTAATGCTGACTGTAATAATTTGCCCTCTTTTAAATCTTCTCACATAAGTTTTGTTTGTTTTTTTCTCTTTGAGCTGAAATCTGAGTCTGTTATAAACAAATGAAGCATTTACCTTTGACAATGTGGTTCCAACACTGAACAACAAAGTCATGATGAAGAGGAAGATGAAGGTCAGAGCTGTGTTTGCCATGTGATCTTCCTCTGCTTCCATCTCCTCTTTGCAGGAGCAAACAGTTTCATTCAGAAACTCTGGTGGGACTGCAAAGTAACAAATCAATGAACTGTTGGGATCATCCACACTTCACAGACTGTTCCCAGTATTTCTAGAATGCTCCTTTTCCAAGTCAACACTATAGAACCTGTTCTGTCCCAAAGAGCAAAGTGGCTTTAATCTGGAATGGCATCAGTTAGTGTCTCTACTGTGAATGTCCCATCATCTTCAACTGTCCTGCATGTGTTTACATGATCCTGATCAGTGTTTTCTCCTTCATTCAGTCAGCTAATGATCCTGACTTGTTCTTGAGAAACGTCATTCTTGGTTTGGTTTGCATGACTTGGCTTGTTAGTCAGTAAACTCACAGAGTGAGTCTGTTCAGTAACTGAGAGACCAGAGTTAGAGGATTTGTCTTGGTGGGGGTGCAAGACCCAGTAGAAGACACACAGACACACACAAGCTTTGTTAACACTCTGCTGGAAAATAAGACAAACACAACATTGTTGTATTCAGGAAGATTGTGGTGTTCTGGAGAGTAAAGTGTGATGCTGAAAGATCAGTGTGTTCAAAATTTACACTAGTGTAACAGTGTCTCACATCACAGCACTGTGACTTCATAGAAAGTCAAACTTTTATACTTTTAACAACAACAGGAAGAGCAAACAACAAACATGAAAAGTGTTTTTTTTTTTCGTTTTTAATCTGCAATTAAACACAACACAATGACTCATCACAAAGTACAAACAAGAAAGAAAAAGTAGACAACAACAAACAACATCTACTACGCCTTGCACTTTTCAGAGATGTTCAGGTTGAGGTTGACCAGGTTGTTTTTATCAGCTGTGCTGAAACCAATGGATCTGACAATGGATCTGGTGGAGTTGGTAATGGACTGGTGGTAAACAGCACAGCTGTACACCACACCAGACTGTTTCCACTGATCATCTGTGAGGGTTAACTGGCTGTAAACCAAGTAAGATCCTTCTTTCTCTACTGGACTGGTGGTACTGATCTTGTACTTTGAGTCTACTACATCATCATCAACAAGCCAAGCTACGAAAACCTCCTCAGGGAAGAAGTCTTTCACAGAGCAAGTCAGGGTCACCTCTTTGTTTTTAGCATGTTCTATAGGAGGCAACATAAACACTGAAGGACGCTGAACAGGTCCGCCTGCAAGTACCAGAAAACAGAGGAAATAAACAACTGACTGACACAAGTGTCATCATTTGTTCTGACTGTAAAGGATTCAAAACATCTGTGAATGTCAAAATGTAGAAGAAGTGATCATACTGTTTTGTCTCTTGTATTGGATCTTGAATGGGAAAACAATGTCTTTATGTTGGACAACACAGTAGCGTTCCACTCCCTGATGCCATTCATCATATGTGATGTCAAGCACAAGCTCCTCCTTCTTTTTTAACCCTTCACTCTTTACAGTTCCAGCCATTTCTACTTCATTTTCATTCTCCCAAAAAATCTTTTCAAGCTGACCGTTATTTACTTGAATCTGGCATGTTATTTTTCCACTTTGTTTTACAAGAATGTCCCTGTATGTAGGGCCAATGATTTTTATGTCTACAGCTGCCTGAGTACATCCTGTACTTCCTGAATGAAGGACAAATGAAAAGTTATTGATCAGAAACTAGATGTTCAATCATTGCAGCTGGATGTTCCACTTACCTCCAGAAGATTCTTCCTTGTAGGTGGCATTAGCCTTTTCCAACACGTCAGTATTGTTCACACCTTTCCCCTTGAACACACATGTAAATGTTGCACCAGGAGTCAGCTCAGTGGGGTTTACTGTCAGCAAACTTGCTGCAGAATACAGCTTAGCTCCATTTGTGTCATTTCTTCCCTCAGAGAAAACACTGGTCTCATCAAGGATGCTGGCTTTTTCGCTGCCAACTTTCTGCCAAATGATCTCATGGGTCCTAGGAGAAAAATCTTTGGCAAAGCAGTAGAAAGAAGCCTGTTGCTTTTCCTCATCAAGGGAAAAACTTGTTGTGAGATTGGGCGACCTAAACAGCACATCTGAAAAACAAACACATACACAAACAGATTTTTGCAGAAGCAAAGAACTTTTTTTTGTGCAAATATATATGCAGAAGCTCAGAAAATGACAGTTTTTATAATATTGATGATTTTTAAAAATAACAATAATGACTTTCAGCAAGCTGATAATTATGATGCTCCTTAGATAAATTCTAGTATTATGATTTTGTTGTGACTTTAATCTGAGACTTTGTAAATCATGGGAGAGCATTGATACTGACTTCTGCATATACACTGACAATGACTGGCAAGCAAACATATATTTAAAGTCATTGTTAATAATGTTAATTAACAGCAAACAGTGAAACAGAAACAAAGGTCACAGTTATGAGGAAGATTATTCAGAGACATACAAACACAGAAATAAACTGCTCATCTGTGAAGGTAAATACAGACACTGAATGTCTTTTTAATTCCCTGTTTTTTTTTCTGTTTTTTTTGCTATAATTTAGCAAAAAGAAATTTAGATTCTTCTTTTAAATTACGGTTTTTTGCACCAAAAATTACACATTTTGTACTGTCTTTCATCACATTTATGTAATAATTTTTACATTCACAGAAAATTGTTTGTGCCAAGAATATGATCAAATAAGTCCTGAAAATCAATATATAAAAATATAGTAGTGATGCAGTAATTAAAGCTAATTATTATACAAATTTATAGACATTAAACTGACTAATGCATAAAAAGAGAGACTATGTTTATGTATCTGTAATTATGGTCAAAATTCTAAGTTACTTGAAAAATGCGTTTGATAAAAGAAAATTAAAATATAAATAAATCATTTACTGAAGCTTTTATTTCTCAAGGTCTAAATTATACCAAAAAGCAAAGAATCCGATTTAAAGTGTCTCCAAAACCTCCTGTTGATTTTTTCCTTTGAAATCTCAATCCTTCAAATATTTTTTTAAAACTTGTAAATTTTCTTTTAGTAATTTGTACATAACATTTTTAAATGTAAAGATTTATTCATCAATTGTACCTTTGATTAACAAAAGCTAAAAGCAACTTATAAAACAAACTTACCTGGTTTAGTAAAGGGAATCGTAAATTCATCTTTTTGATGATTGGCAACACACTGGAAAGTCTTTTTGGCGTCCCAGTCCTGTCGGCTTACTTGAACCTGACTGATTCCCCAATATTTGTCATTTTTCAGTATTGAAGGGTATTTCGTGATGTTTTTCAAACTGTTGGTGCCCTCTTTCCATGAGAAAGTCAATGAAGATGGAGTGAAACCGGTGGCAAGACAGCCAAGAGTGACCGTGTCTCTACTTTGAGGGCCGCATGGCATCAGACCAATCACGTGCGGTGGAGCCTGAGGAGGAGTACCTGAAGAAGACAAAGGAATGAAGAATTAAAAAAACAAAATATACAATTTTTACTCTATCAAGACAGAGAAACACATTTTTTATTGATCTAATTTATCCACAGCACACAGACCAAATTGAAACAAAGAAAATAACTAAATATTTTTTAAATCCCCTTAAAAAAAACACTTTTTTTTAAAGTAACATCACTCTCCTAAAAAAATGACCAACAATTTATGACATTTTGTATTAACAATAGTAATTCACTCTTAATACAGATTAAAGAATATTTTGTTGCTGATGTTTCTCAAACTTCCATGAAAATAATTGTAATCAAAATCTTATAAAAATGAATTTTTACGTTAATTAATTCGACTTCTGTAATAAATGAAACACTGATCTTACCTGAAGAAACAGTCACCATTGTACCTTTTCCCCAATAGTCAAAAGCTTCATAGTAACACAGTGCTCAATCTGCTTGACTCTCAGAGTAAAAAGGAAACTCTACTAATGGTGACTGCAGCATTCATCAATCATTAAAATCATATTTTAAGAAAAATCTATCTCTACCTCTAAAATACATTAAAAACTTTGGTGTGTATCATTTTACACAGGAATTCATTTTCACATGACAATAAAAATATCCTTAAACTCTTTGAAACCAAAATTTAAAATAAATATAAATATATATAAATATGAAATAAAATAAATTAGAATTTTAAAATGTCAAATAGGGCTGGCAGCACATTTTAAACAGATCTTACCTGAAGAAACAGTCACCATTGTACCTTTTCCCCAATAGTCAAAAGCTCTGTAGTAACACAGTGCTCAATCTGCTTGACTCTCAGTGTAAAAAGTTCACTACCAATGATGACTGAATAGTTTCTCTATGTTTGAATTATCATAATTCTAAAAAATCTAAATATTAACAATTCCAATCAACAGTGAATTATTTGTAAGGATTTTAATTAAAATCTTTACACCAATGTAAATTATACTGAAGTCGAAATCACAGTAAAAAAAAGTCTATTCTGAAAGAAAAAAATGGGCAATTTAACACAAAGTTACTTTACATTTTTAAAGTACATAATGTTTTATATTTTTAATTTAAAAATCTTACCTGATGTCACTGTTACCACTGTGCCTTTTCCCCAATAGTCAAAAGCTTCCCAGTTACACAGTGCTGAATCTACTGGAGTCTTAGAGTAAAACTCATTCTGACTACGATTCATTCTTATTCTCACTGCTATTGCTTTTAAAGTATTTTACACAAAAAAAAACATTTCTTTTAAAACATCACTGAAGTCAATTTTAGGTAAAAATATTCTCTAAGAATTCAAATATTTACAGGCTTTACAACAAATAAAAAAAAAGAACTTTAATGATTTAAAATCATTCCTGATCCACATTCTAAAGAAAACAAAAAAATCTTACCTGCAGAAACCGTCACCGTTGTGCCTTTTCCCCAATAGTCAAAAGCCCAGTTATCACAGTAAAACAAGTCTGTGACTTCCCCAACAAAAACCTCTTTACTATTTTATCCTGATTTTCTCTTTGGAAACTTTGATTTATAGAGAATTCAAAGCCAAATTAAACCTGCTAAATATTTATCTTAGATTCAGAAGAAAACTGTTCATACTTTTATATTTTTAAGTAATATTTTTTTTTTAAATATTGGCAGCCAGTGGTTTGGGGTTTGTGGAGACAAACATTTAAAACTAAAGATTTTGAACTACTGATGTTAAATAAAAAACGCAGTCACAGTAAAACAAACTATCAACTACTCCATGCTAAAACCTGTTCAGCTTTCTACAGACCCAAGAGACATTATTGTTCAGGTCTGTCATTGAACAGTTAGTAGTTTAGAAATTAACAGTTTTGAAAAAAAATCAAGTACAATTTTTCAATTTTATAATAAAGTTTCTTTTACCTGAAGTAACTGTGACCGTTCTGCCTTTTCCCCAGTAGTGAAAAGCATTGTAACAATGTAACATCCCAACACATCCGACTTCCAAAAACTTTTAATGCATCAATGATACCAATGTTGTCCAGAAGTCTTTTTTTAAAAGGTTATTTTTTACAGATTAAAACAAATGTATACCTGTTTTGACTGTTTTTATCTGACGTTGTCAGTAATACTTTAGCTCTAAAGTTTTTTTTTTTATTCTTGAGCCTTCTGAGTCCTGATTAATCTAAAATAAAAAGTTAAAAATAACAAATTTAAAATAAGGATAAAAATGTTCATTTTTTACCTGAAGTTACAGTCACCGTTGTTCCTTTTCCCCAGTAGTCAAAGCCATAGCTGTAGTAGCCGCTGTAGTAGTCACAGTGATAAATTTCAACAGCACTTCTGTACAAAAATGTCTCTCACACCTCTGTCAAACACTTGATGATAATACTTTGTCAGAAAACACTTAACCATCACCAATATTTAACTGGACGTCTTGATTTTATAATTGTATTAAATTGAATAAACAAATACCTACATTTATTAATAAAGAAAGTTTGGAAAACTAAATATTCTAGATGATGACTTACCAGAACTTACTGTTCCTTGTGTCCCTCAATAGTCAATATAGCTGTCTCAGTGATATTCTACATTCTGTTGATAAAATATTAAGTTTCTTAATATTAAGTATATTAAATATTAGTTTATTAAGTTTCTTGAGAGTAAAAATGTTTACTGTGAAAAATGTCCACCTTCTTCTATTTAATACCCTAATCCCTTGAGAACTGTTTTTTCCTGTCTCAGTCACATAAAATTAGATCTCCATGGTAACAGTTGGAGAACACTTCCTCTTTGTGGGTCTCAATATCAACTTTACTTTCTTCAGTGTGGACTCACACCAGATAGACCTGATTCTGTTAATATAATACTTTAACTGTTGTGTAGAAATACTAAGCAGAAAAATGGCTAAAGTGATGAGAAGCACAGTGGGTGTTTGCTGTTTTGTCCTCCAAGACACTTATGTCTTCATAGATCATTTTTAAACATGCTATATTTATTTTCTCTGATTACGATTCATTTTTTGTGCAAAAACCACCATTTAGTTTATATTTTAATATATTTTTAACATATGTTTTTGGACTGTGGGAGGAAGCCACAGTGCCTGTGAAAAACCATGCATGCACAGGTAGAACATGTGAACTTCACACACAAAGGACCAGATGGGATTTGAACCCAGACCTTCTTACAGCTACAGTGCTAATCACTACACCTCCATGCACTCTAGCAACAAACTAAATGCTGTAATTCACGGGTCAGGAACATTTTTGGCTTAGTGAGTCATGAACACATGGCATATTTTTAAATGTAATGTCGTGAGAGCCATACAATATGTTTAAAACTAAAAATACAAGTGAATGTGTGCTTTTTCAACACTTTTAAAGTACAATAAGTTTGTAGATTCAGGATAGGATGGTGATCATGGGGGGGGGGAGGGGGGGGGGGTTAAGACCATAAAGCGGCACAAAGCAACAAGTTACTGGATGATTATCATTACGGTGAGGTTCAGAAGTAATACAAATCTCAAAGGGGCGGGGCCTGTCCACAGACACACTCAAATGTTATAAGCACCCCTGTTAACTGTAAAAATGTCCAAGTGTCAACATGAACACAATACAGATAATGTTCACACACGTATAATTATACCTTCAAACCAAACCAACTCCTGCAGTCACTTTATTCTCTCCTCATTTTTACTTTTACGCTATTTATATTTAAGCCTCTTCTATTTATAGTTTGTTTATAGTCTGTTTATTGTATGTCTGAAGGTATCTCCCCGTTAGACTGAAGAGAAGAGAAAACGCAATTTCAAGTTCTATGTATGTGTCAACATTGTAGATCTTGACAATAAAGTTACTTTGACTTGACTTGACTTAAGACAACTTAATTGTCATCAGTTACTATGAATCACAGTTTTGAGTTTTAAAGCCACAGGAATAAGTTTGCATAACTTAAAAAATAGGGAAAAACAACATAATTTTATCTTAACAGAACTCGATATATATTAGCTACCTTCTTGTACAGGGATAATCAATTTGTTTGAGTCAGTAAACTCAAAACCATGCTTTTCAAAACTTATTTTCTTTAGGCAAATGATTGCCTAAAAAAATAGAGTAATGGTAACTTAAAACATTCTAAAAAGAAAAAAAGTTGATCCAACGTAATTGAATTACTTCAATTGGTAACACCTAATTGAATTGAATTTATGCAACTTAGTTTTTTATGGCTATTCAACTTAATTTGATAAGTTGGTCTAACTGAACAAGCATATTTTCAATTTGCTTCAACAATTTACATTGGCACATTTTTCTAAAGTGTCAACTACTGGACCTTGAACTATTCATATCATAGACATGAACGACCCAGCAATGTCTTATAGTACAAGTCAGTAGTTCAGGAGCTGTGTACTCTGCCTCTAAAAATGGGACATACAATGTTTTCTGCTCTACGGGGTTGGTCATCATCCTCTACCAAACTCTAACTCATGGTGCAGAAATAAATAAAAATAATAGTTTAAATTACTAGTTCAAACAGAGTAAAACAGCTATACAACAAAAACCATGGACAAAAACGCACACTCAAACCCCAATCTGCCCAGATTGGCAAAGAAAATGGTATCCCAAAACTCCTTGCGCTACCTTACATTATGACATCATGGTGCATTTACACCAAAGTTACACCAACTTAATTCAATTAAGTTGATTGAAAGTACATCAGACAACTACGTGTTATTTTTAAGTTGAATGAACTCAAATGAACTCAATGATTTATTTTCACCAAACCAAATAATTAAGTTAGAACAATGGAAAAAAGTTAATCTTTCCAACTACAGCTCAAATACTCTTTTTAGATTGTACAGCAAAATGTTGTTAACACCTGCCTAACAATATTATTGACTCACTCCTTGCTGTGCAATGCCTAAATAAAACTAATTAAGTACTTTTCTCTATATTTATAAATTTATAAAAAGGAATAAACTTTTATATAAATTGTTACGACCCCTGGTAGTTGTCTGCTTGTCTTGTGTGTGTGTGTATGCATATGTGTATATGTTCTCAGCTCCTGTAGAAGTCCAGCTCCTGCACAGCTGCTGACTCCGCCCCCTTTGCAGAGCTGATTGAGGCTGCCACCAATCGCCTGGCTTGGAGGGCGGTTTAAAAGCTCCCAGGATCCTCTGCTCCAGTGGCGGCTGCATTCCTGAGTGGGAATTCGTTCTTCAGCCTGCCCCTGCTGTCTGCCTGGCCTAAGCTCGTGAAAGCCTCTGGTTTCCCCCCGTAGTTTGGTTTTGGTTTTGTCCTTTTGTTACATTTACTCTTGTGGTCTGTTATTTGCATTTGAGTCATTTTGGTGTCCTGCTATAAAGCCTGAGAATTTAAGTTATATCATTATTTTATTGCACCTTTGGTGTTGAGTTGTTTATTTCCCTTTTAGATCCCTATGATTGTTATTTGTCACCGAAGAAACGGCTGTGTGGCCAACCTGAACCCCGCCCGGTTATCATAATTTTCTTTATGTTACACATTTCTCCCTCCTCTCTGAAGAGGAACGTAACATGAATATTTATTCTTTAATTTTACAAGAAGTATATTATTAGACAATGTCTTTTATTGTACAAAGGAGCCTTTGCTTCTGCCCACTTTTTCCATTTATTTGAACACACAAACAGCCAAACAGCATGGATGTCACTTCTGCTTCCAGCCCTCTCACTCATGGTTTTCACACCAAGATTCCCCACTTCCAATGAGTCTTAGGGGCTGAAGGCGGGGCTGCAGGTTGCTACAATATTTAGAAAAAAAAAAAATAAAAATTTGAGAGCATGCGGGGCAAGGAATTGTTTAATCCGCCTGAAACAAGAGAGATAAGAAATCCAGGATGCAATACTTAAATCTATATATTACACCTTAATTATATTTTTAAGTTTAATTTACTTAATTTAAACACATTTTATTTAAAAAAATATATATATATTAGTTACATATACTCAAAACAGGGGATGTGTTGAACAAACTTTATATGATTGAGTTAGAAGAGCTTTTTTGAAAACTTTGAGTATTAGCTACTCATTATATTTACTTACTTTGAACGTTCGGGTTTACAGTGTAGAAGAAAGGCCGGGGCCAGGTGATTTCACTCCTTCTTCTAAGAATTTCCCCTTCGTCCCTGTCAAGCTTTGCCATGCATCTGAGATCATAGACTTACAGGCTTTAATCGACTCTGAAGCTGAACAAAGCCTTATTGACCACAGTGTTGTTTTTCGTCTGTCACTGCCCACCAAAAGACTTCAAGCCCCTGTTAAAGTTAAAGTTCTTCTTACCTCCGGCAACCACAGAGTTCACTCGGTTTTTTGTCACCCACTCTCCTCAAAACCCCATCGTGTTAGGGTTTTCTTGGCTTCAGCGCCATAACCCTCAGTTTGATTGGGCACGTCACCGCCTCACTGATTGGAGAGATTTCTGCCTCGCTAACTGTTTACAATCCGCCGTTCCATCCGTTAAGGCCTCCACTGTTAACACTCCTGAAAGAATTGACCTCTCTAACGTGCTGGAATGCTATCATGATTTACGTACGGTCTTTACTAAATCTAAAGCCAGCTCGCTACCCTCTCACAGACCGTATGATTGTTCCATCAATCTATTGGATGGAGCTTCTCTTCCTACGGGAAGGCTATTCAACCTCTCAGGTCCCGAGAAAGCAGCTATGGAGAGTTACATCCAAGAGGCACTTTCTTCGGGACACATCCGCCCCTCGTAACTCTTGGAAGGTTTCTGTGTCGTCTCAACCACTCAAGACTCAACTTTGGGCATGTGACTTTTTTTTTTTTTTTTTTTTTTTTTAACTTGTCCTGTCCAACAGCTGGGCAAACAGATGAGAGCTGAAGGCCTCTTGTGTTGGACATATTTTGCTTTAACAACAGGGGTTATTAATCTTCAGACAAACCAGAGGAATGTCTGAATAAACCCCTTTCGTAGTTGAGGCCAAACTTTATTAAATTCCATCATGTTTGAGAATCTTTGGTGCTGGACCGGACGGAAAAGGAAAGGAGGGAAGAAGAGAGAGGGATGTTAGAGAGGAGGGGGGAGAGGAGGGTGATAATAGGAGGGGGGGGGGGGGTAGAACCATGAAGCAGCCTAAAGCAACAACTTTACTGGATGTTTATCATTACGGTAAGGTACAAGTTTAATACAAATCTCAAAGGGCGGGGCCTGTCCACACACACATTCAGATGTTATAAACACACCTGTTAACTGTAAAGATGTCTACATGTCAACATGTACACAAAACATGCACACAATACAGATATTGTTCACACACGCATACTTATGCCTTTAAACCAACTAGTGTGAAATATTTCATTCATTCAATCCTGCAAATTATTAGTATAAAGGTGAGCTAACACCTGTGCTCAGGTGAGTGTTTAAGTTCTAAATGAATGGTGGAATGTGAAAAGAAGGAGGGAGGGGTGACCAGCCATCCCCACACCAAGACCCCCGCCGCAGCAGCAGCGGCAGCCGGAACTCCCAACGCCACCCGGCAGCAGGTAGAGAACAACCACCCCCTGGGCGATCACATCCACCACCCCGGCCAGGGCCAGCAGGATCACCACGAGGACCCCAGAGCCAGAGAGCAGGGAGGCATGGGGGGAAGAGAGCGCCGCCCCAGCCCAACCAGGGGAGCAGCCCCCCCGCCGCGCCGGGAGGGCCCAACGCAGGTCCCCACCCGAGAAGAGCGCCCACAGCCCCAGACGAGCACCTCGTCACCACCCAGGAGTTCTGGGTATCCCCCCGCCCCAACCCCAGGTACGAGCCAGGACCCCCCAAGGGAGACCACTCCAGGCAGCCACCCACCCAGCCTACAGTTGGTCCAGGAAGGAGCAAGGCAGGGGACAGCCGGCCCCGCCCAGGAGGGGGGCACCCCGGAAAGAAGAGGGGCCCACAAGGGGTGTTGTTAACATGGCCCGACCAGGCTCGGCCACAGTTGGAATGTGGGCGGGGGCCCAGCGCCCAGGGGCAAAAACCCGAACCCACCCCACAAGGAAACGGACACCCCCGGCTCAGGTGTAATGTGAACTCCCTCCCTGCGCGGAGAGAGCCCCGCCGGACCCAGGAAACCGGCACCCAGGGGACACGGCCGCCGCTGCCAAGGGCCCAGTACCCCCCACCAGGGATGGGGTAGGGGACAGATGGATCTTGGACCCGCCTTCCTTGTATAATGTGTGTCCTTTTGTTCGTAAGGGTGTATGTGTGCATGTGTGTGTGTTTGTGTTTGAATGTATATTATGAGAAGTAAAAAGGTGTGTGTACTAGGGGGGGTGTAGTTAAAATTGGTGGGTAGGGCACAGAGAGGACATTCCCTGATTACTCACAGTAATGTCCCCTCACCCTCCCCACCAAGGGTCCCTAAATGTCTAAGGTGCGGTTAAAATTGGCGGGTAGGGTGCTAGGAGGACATCTGCTGCTTGCTGGCAGTGATGTCCAAGCACCCCCCCTACCAAGGGCCCTACATGTCTAAGGTGCAAATAAAACCGAGAGAGGGGGGGGCCCATTCCATACGGCAACCATGGGAGGGAGACCACTGCCAAGTAGCCCCCCCCAAAGCGCATCGCAGGCTAAACCCCCCACCCCCTCACCCTAATATGAGATTATATGAGGAAGGGGGTGAGTTGGGGACAGCTGGCAGACTCTCTCCCGGTGGTCAAACATCCGTCCCCCAGCCCCCCCCAGCATAGAGCCCAGGTCCCCCAGCCTCGGGGCCCCATCCCCCAAGGCACCGGCGCCCCAGGCCCATTTTTGACCTTCTCACAAAGTATTTAAAGCAGGTTTGCGACTGTTTGATTGACAATGATTTAAAAAGAGAAATAGAAATGCAAAAATGAAATTTTATTTTATTATATTTGTTCTCTTTCATAAGAAAAATTCCACATGTGCATGTCAAAAGTGCAAAAAAACTGATTTTCATTGGTGGGGGGGCTTTAAGCAAAAGTGCTTTCCATCACATCCCTATTTAGTCCCCTATATGGATCTAACAGAATGTAAATAAAATGGTTTTGGTAGATTCTTGCCTTCCAGTGGTGTGTTGAAATGTTTTATTAGAAAAAGGTGGGAAACTGTGTACATTGCTGTTCTTTTCTGTTTATTCGTCTTGTATTAAAAATAATATTAAGCTTAACTAAGAATAATTCTATGCTAAAAATCAGAGAAAAATGTTTCTAACAGTGCAACATTTTCATTGTCAGTCATTTTAGAGCTTCTGTCTTTTAGTCCAAAGATTCAGTTTCCTAACAGGATGAGGAAACACCTGTTTCTGTGGTGCTTCCTGTTTATTACATTATTTATATGATAGAGTAGGACGTTGAAGACTGAAAATCAGCTGCTAAACTGCTATGTATATTTTTAAATGTATTGAAAGTTGTGAAAGTTTGTCTATTTTATTAAAATGTTTCATCCAAGCTCAAGGCCCGTGGACCACATCTGGCCCAGCGTGTAATTATATCCAGTTCATTTGATATTATTATTATTATTAGTGGCCCAGTGATATGTAGTGATGGTACCAAATTACCAAAGATCCCACAATGCAGCTGCCTTGTCAAATACCAGCATTGTGAAATTGGGTTGTTTCCTGCCCAACTGGATGGTTTTGATTCTAAATTTGCAGGCAGAAGTTGTTTTGTTTCGGTGGGTGGACATAATTTGGGCGGGTTTGGGATCTGTTCTGTAGTTTTTGGTTCCTGATTGAATCACGTCACAGCAGGGACGTGCGTTCAGGGGAGCCAGTGCCTCACCTCTAAACTATCCTCATCATTGTAAGCAACTAATAATAAAATTTAAAAAACATATTGTCTAATCTGTTCTATTAATCCTTATTATCCTCAAATTGTCCTTTACAATAATGGAGAAGGCTGCGAGGTGAGGTAACACACAGAGCGTAGCCTCGATTGCGCAATCCCTAATAAACTGGGTTGATTGCCTTTAGCTTACTCTGCATATTTGCTATTAATGTCATTCTTTTTTTATGTTTAATGTTTTAATGTTGGTGTTGCACTAACTTAGGAAAACATCAAACATATTTAAAGTAATCTCAATTGATGTGTTATTTGATTTAGTTTTTCATGTTTTATTAACACTTAAAAAATATTATGTTCAAAAAAATAATAAGGTTTTTAAAAATCAAACCACTCTGTTACATTTCACATGAACATACACAGGACCTCACCCACATTATAATCTGTTTCGTTGATTAAAAATTAAATGATACATGAGCAGAGAAAATGGAACGATTTGATTTGTTATTGAAAAGCAAACATTTTATTTAAATTTCTAGGCTTTGGTGTGTTCATATTTTAAATTTAAACATTTTTTTAACATTCTTTTTTCTCTTTTGTATAATTTTGACAGAATATAATGTTATAGTGATTAAAATATAAGTTATTTAAGGTTTAAGTTGATTTATTCTAGAACAAAATCCCTTGTTTTTAAATGAATATTTATGTTTTTAAAAGTTACATTTTAAAGGTTTTGTTTTAGTGTGTGCAATAAATGTTAATCCTGGGACTTGAAGTCTCTTTGGAATTATGGCCCTCTGTGCAATAAATTTTGAGAGGACATCATCATGACCAGCATTTTTTTTATTTTATTTCCTGTAATTTCATCCATCCATTTTCAGAACCCGCTGAAGCCCTTTTGAAAAAGAAAAATCATGTATTAGAAATCAAAAAATGTAAAAATGGAGAGTCATATTGACTAAAGCTCGTAATAAGTTTGGAGTTCCTGCTTTTTAAAAACTATATTGACTTAATATTTTTTTTTTCATCTTTAGGCTGGCTTTTATATTAGCTTCTATCAGTGTGGCTCCAACCTCACACAGTCATATCTAGTCATTCCAAAACCATTTTGTCAATGAAAAAAAACAAACGTGTCTATGACACAGACACATTCTGGCTTTTCAACTTTCCATTGCAGCTCATCTTGCAGTTTTCATGAGCAGATGTGGTTAGTATCCAGCCTCTTTCTACGTATGTAGTTCTTGAAAATAAAAGAACAAATAACATGGACATAAATAAGAATAAAACACACCCAAGTGTTTTTTTCATACACAAAAAAAGTAAGTTTATTTCTTTTTTTTTCAGTCGAATGCAATTCACTTCTAAAGAGTAAAAGTAAAAAACACCCATTTGATTAAAATTAAATGTTTACTTTCAACGGAAACCTAAAAAATGTAAAAACTTTTCAATATTTTTCAATTTATTTGAAAGCAAAAAAACGTTTTAGACTTCAGTTGAAAGCAGAAGAGGTTTTTGTATTGCCATTTATCACTGTGGCCCCCCCAGTCTACACTGTGAGAAACAGTCCTACAAAAACCTGCCCACAAAACCCGATGGTGTTTTCTAAATTTGCAAATTTGTACATTTTGTAAAAGTGCAAATTTATCGTAAAACATTTTTTAAATTCTTTTTATTCACAGACTTCTGTTTAGTTTAATTTTTGTGATATTTTTTTTCTCCACTCTGTAGAACAGTGCTTTTTAAAACATGTATATTTTTTAGTGTTTTCAGTTTAGATTAAATTATTTTTGACTTTCTCACAACGGATTTAAAGCAAATTGTCTTCTGGAATAAACTGAAATAATATTTAGACATATTAGACATGAAAAATGTAAACAAAAGTCTGAAACATTAGAATGATGAAATTAATTTTAAAAACTGCTTCATGACAACGGTAGAATGACAAATTAATCTAAATCTTTTCTCTGTTTAAAATTGATCAAAATAATTAAAAATAACAATTACAGTCGTCTACCATAACACCTGAGGTACCTTTATACTGTAGTAAAAGCTGAACAGTGCCTCTAAAATGAATTTTTTTTTCATTTACTATTAAGCACAAGAAGGAAATGTGTCATTCATTTTCTTAGATAATTAAAAGTCACAGGTCTAAGAAAATAAATGACATCTTTATTTAATGATCAGGTAACTTTATAACCTTTTTTAGACGAATTCTTTTCAGCTCATCTTAGGTTTTTGTAGTAGCAATTCACACAGTTGTGGCCATAATCTCTAGAGTGACACATGCTCTCTAACATAAACTTCTAATGGATCCTAACAGCAGAGCAGACAGATATTTACATGTTTTTATTTGTTTTATTTTTCCCTTATAACTGTAACTGTAAAAAACTGTAAAAAAAATTATTTATATATATATATATATATATATATATATATATATATATATATATATATATATATATATATATATATATTATCATTTATGTAAAGGTATGCTTTAGTTAATTCAGTGATTAAAAAAAAATACATACAGACGATTCTTTTATTATTTAAAAAAATATATATATTTTTTGCTACTTGATGTTATTACATAGGTTTATTATATTATTGTGTCATTATGTTTACTTTTATGCATCGAATTTCCTCTTTAGTGAATGTAGGTTTTTGTCATTGCATGGATCACTGTGGCTCCAGTCGTATCCACTGTGACTCAGCCCCTTACAAAAACCTCCCACTGTTGATTATTTCATGGTTGCTTAAAATGATCATTTTATTGAATATTAAACACATTTACTTTTACATTGAGACATTTAAAATACTGATGAGCTTTTTTCCTACTGTGACTTCCAAATATGTAAGCAAAAACTAACTTAGTTACATTTGAAGTCAATCAATGTAATAAAAATGTTTCAGATACATCTTGATAGATTTGTTTTTCTGTGCAACAAATCCCTCAGTGTTTTTTCTGCAAAAAAGTTAGAATATAATGGGATATAATATAATAGAATGGGAAATAAAGATGGTAAAAACTAATAGGAGAGAATTAGACTTGGTTCTTGTGAATGTTTTTTTAATGTAGTGAAAGAATAAACAGAGAAATGAAAGAAAACAAATTCCTATTTATTTCAATTCTGACTTTCAGTGGGGTCCTAAAAACTATGGAAACATTTTTAATTTTTTTTTTGGTTTAGACTTCAGTTGAAAGCAGAAGAGATTTTTGTATTGCCATTTATCACTTTGGCCCCCTGTATAGACTGTGAGAAACAGTCCTACAAAAACCTGCCCACCAACATTATTTTTTAATACTTCTTCATATATTAGTGCAAATAAATATTTGTGCTTAAACATAAACTTTTTAATGGAAATGTGTTCAAAGAACCAAATTTAGAGAAACAGAAAAAAATCAGACATTTTTTTATCTTCAAATAAATGATAAAATTGTTGTTGTTGACAAATGTTTTTTATCTTTTAAAGATGTTCACTTATTGTTTAAATTAAATAAAACTAGGAGTTGTATTTCTGACATCACTGCTGTTTATTTATTTAAAATGTAGCTTTTAAATATATTTTTTCTTGTAAAATGTAACAGCTGGATTTTGTTTACAAGTTTGTTTTTTTATGCTTATTTTTAAATATAGATTTAAATATTACACATGACTTATAAAGGCAGGAGGTTTTTGTCATGGCGTTTTTCACTGTGGCCGCTATACCACACACTCAAAGAATTTTGTTTAAATTTGAGAAAGACTGGATTACTAAACTTCAACATACTATCTTGAATAAGTGCTACATTACACAGTTATAGTAAGTTTACTTAGTGCTATTATGTAAAATGTACACAACAGTATTGAATTGAAATTATTATTAATTATGTTGAATTTAATTAACATTATTACGTAAAATCTATTAATCTTTATATTTAATTTACTCAACATTCTTGAGTTGAATTTATGAACTCCTATGTCAAATTTACTCAACATTCTGGCATTATATTTATTAATCATTATTATTTATTAATCATTATTATTATAATTATCATCATTAATCATTATGTATATCTTTTCTAAACGGTAATGCATCTTTTGATTCTGTTGAATTTTCTTTATGTTTGCTGTAACTGCAGTTATGGAATGTTAATGTTAGTATGTCAGGGAATGAGTAAAATAATAATACAATATGATAAAGTCCACTTTTGTGAAAACAGCCAAAAATCAACATTGTGAAATTATTGTTTTTTGTCCGTAATTGCATCACATGGCAAACAAATAAAGAAAACAAAACCCTTATTTATAGTTAAGGTAATTTCATTCTTCTTTGCTTTTTTCCTTCTTCCTTTAGGATTCATAGCAGTGAATCATTTTCCTCCATCTAATCCTTTGTCTTCCTCACTCACACAAACCACCTTCTCAATAAGTTGAGAAAGTCTCTTAGTGAAGAAATGAAACGTGAAACGTGGATTTCTTCACTGCATAAATTCATACTGTTCCTCACAAATGCTATTTTCTGACCTTCTTCCTATAATTTAATTGTGCAACTCATCAGCTTATTCCATTTCTACAGCTCTGCACGTCTCCTTTGTTCCAAATTAAGTTAGAAATTAGTTTGTGATTGACATATATGATTTGGCTTTGTTTGAATGTCACATACTCTTCCTGACACAACCCTCTGCATACCACTGTCAAATAAAAAGCATTGGATTGCGCCCCCTTGTGGTTGTAGGGGACAAAGAATGGAAATGCAGTTGGTCTTGAATGTAGAGTAAGTGTTAAGGAGAGGTGACAGCAGAGTGTCTGACTGAACTATTCAATAAGATCTTGACAAGTCTTGAAGTTGAGTCATAGCAACTGGACTTAAAAGAGTCCAAGTGGTGCAAGATTCACTCCACAGTAGTTTCCCCCAGGTGGGACACCCACACTCCTGTAATTGGATGATTCATTAAAGGGAACAGAGAAGAGAAACCAGATTTTGAATAGTGAGACGAGGTCTAAGAAATAATTAGATGTTCTGGTGCCCATTTTAAGAAGAAGGTAGACACGCAGAGTTGTGGAAACAACAGAGAAATGAAGCTGATGAGTCAAATGATATACTATAGGAAAGAGCTGTGGAAGCTAAACTGAGGTCAGAAACGACCAATGAAAAATGAACTGCTCCAGTTCAGGGATTACTGCCCCAAGTTCTCTAATGACCACAGGCACCAGCGTCACCTTCACCTTCCTAGCTTCTCTAGTTTGATGTCTGGTCGGTTCATCCATTGAATGTAAAACAATGGACAGCTCAACCCCTCCGTTCTCGAGATCCAAAATAGGAAGTACAATTGCTTCCTGATACGGGCGGCCCCATGTTGAAACCGGTCGACAGTGATTGGTGTGAGAGGCTCTGAGTACTACTACTGTTGCCATTACCATAGATAAGATGACTGAGACCCACTCAGACCAATCAGTGTGGACTGGTTTTAACATGGCGCCCCCTCTATCAGGAAGCGATGGTGAGAGATTTTGCTTCATTTTTCGAGAGCAGGACGCAAGGTAAGTTCACTAAAGTATTCAATAAATTCTATACGGTATCTTAAATATGGCCTTCAGGCCACATACTAAAAAGACTTTCCTTTATCAGCCTATTTCATGTTTGGTCTTGTAAAGATTACAACACTGAAATTGCATTTTTCATTAAGCTTGTCTTTATCATTGATAGTGTTACAGCGCCTCCTCTGGTGGATTTATGTCATGTATGGTAGATTCAAGTTCGGAGGAGTTTTTGTTCAGGTCTGCTGATGGTTTGTGTCACTGTGACTCTCTGGCACAGAAATACACAGCAGAGTCTTCAGGCTGCATGTTCTGTCCTTTTAGAGTCACTCTGTTGTTGGAAGAGTCCAAATCAATGCTGAACTTGTTCTTCAGTGAATCTTTGTAGTAAGAGGCTCCAGTGTATTTCGTCCCAATCCACTCCAGTCCTTTCCCTGCAGGCTGTCTGATCCAAGCTGTGTAGTAGCTGCTCAGAGAATAAGAGACCTGACAGGTGATGGTCAGCCTCTGACCTGGCTGCAGAATCTCAGAGGCTGGCTGTGTCAGCTGTTCACACTTTACACCTGAAGAGGACAAACAGTTTAATGGTTAATGGTGGAACAACAGTGAACAGTGTCTTTGTCTACGTTCACACTGCAAGGCTTAATGCTCAGTTTGGATTTAAAAAAAAAAAAATCAAATTTAACTTCAATTAAATCAGAACTTTTGTGATCTTCCTTGTGACCGTGAAATGACCCAGAAGTGACCCGCATTCACAGAAGAGTACTCAACTCAGTTCTGCTCCAGGATGTCATGGATCATCAATTTTGGTAAGAAATATAGATATTGCTTTTTTATAATAGTTTAAAAGTATTGTAGTAGGTTTAGGGGATGTCATCTGGATTTGGTTTTTAAAGTTAGAAGATGTTTCGCCTCTTATCCAAGAGGCTTTGTCAATTCTGAATTAGCTGGTCTAAGAGCTGGTATACATGCTCTCATGGGGGAGGAGTCAGACCTGAAACTGGAGGTATTGTCCACTTAGCCTACATGGTTTCGGGTCGTTAATAGTCCTTTGTCCTCAGCTGGGGGTTGTGGAGCCAGTGAAGAGATGACCAATTTGGAGAGTGAGTGGAACCAATGGAACCAACCTGGATGAATGAGAGTCTTCATAGACATAGTTTGAAAGTACTATACTTGCCTCACTGTCTTTTGATAGAACCATACATCTGCAAGAATATTATCCTCGAAAATACTGTACATAGGAAACCGTACACTGTTCAGTAATTTAACACTATCTTCCAACAGCTTCACCAACATCTATGCTGGATGGCCAGGGAGTGTTCAACCGGAATTCCGATGTGTACTCACTCGCAGAGAGAGGGGAGCTTTTTCCACCAGTGAGTAATCCAGTAATAGTGATTTTTAACGTATACAATGTCTTTAATTATTTTGATTTTTTTTTGTGCTTTTAAATCTTAAGGGCACTGAGGAGATAATGGGCGTGCCAATCATGCGTCGGTGAACCGACCTATCCCCTTCAAAGCTGGCTGGTAAAAGGATACTGTGACACAGGGACCCTAACAGCTGAGTGAAGAACTTCAATGAGCGCCAAAGCAGAGCCAGGATCACTGTGTAGTGTGCTTTCGGAGAACTGACGGGCCAGTGGAGGTGCCTTGCTAAAGGGCTGGATGTGGACATTTCCCTCGTCCCCCACCATAATTGGTGCATGTTGCACACTCCAACATGCACAGGGAGAATTATGAAGAGGCTGGTGGAACTGTTCCTTATGTTGAGTGATGGGCTGAAGGAGAGGGATTTGTAAATGTGCAGATGTGCAGCCATCAAGAGTCAGAAAAGCGCTGACTCAGCTTTTTTTTTAGCCAACGTTGAGCCACAAACTAGGCTGTCACAATAATGTTAATGTAGTTCATCATTTTGTACTTTTTGACCTCAATGTTTATCTGTTCTTTTAATTGTTATTGTTAGTTTGTCATTAAAAGGTCTTCAATATTTTAATAGCTCAATATATTGAAATCTGTTTTAAAAATCTTACATCATTTTTTTAAGTTACTTGACTTGTGTGTAAAATAAAGTTGAACTTCATGCTTTTAAAAGCCATTTTATGAGATGTTTCATGAGCAGTTTTTAAGTGAGTTGCTTTGCATGTGGTGTTAAATGTATTAAAAAATAAATGAAATATAAATACATTTGATTTAGGCCTACTCTAGGATTAAATGGGATGCTGAAGCCTATTTCAACGCACAATTGACACAAATAAAATGAAATAACCTCAGGATATGTATGATTTAAACATTTAAGTCAAATTATCCAACAAATCACAGGTCAGGAAAATCGGCTGGCCTTGACAGGCCTAACCACAAACTAGTTATTTGTTTAGTTTTGTGCTCCTTTGCTGAATTGTTACCACAGCTGCAATATGTTTTTTATATAACATCAATACTACTATTGCAGTTTCCTTTTTATCAAGAGAAAACAGTGTGGCTATAATAGTGCAAGCAAAGTCATTGCAAAATGTTCAATGTTCCATCAACAAATCAAAATAACCTTGCATATCAATAACCCTCACATTTCAACCTGAACATTGTGCAAAACTGCATCATTAACTGGCATTAATGTTTTAGAACCATACATAAACTTGTAAAGTGGGTTTCATCGTCTTTAGACTGGGAAGGTGGCTGATGATCCTTGTTGTCGAAAGCCTGTTTACCCTGAGAATTTACCGGTGCCCAGAAAAATGACTGAGTGAGATGAGGATGAGTATTATTGAAGGGCAGTGGTTGATTTAAATCTTGAATAAAGGGCAGGGCATTGGTGGGAGATGGAGAGGAAGCCACAGTAAACCGTGTGGAATGATGAGTAGGAGGACAAATTGAGTTGTAAACCTGAGAGGGCTGAATTGGTGCTTGGTAGGAAGGTGGCTGTCGAGGCTGGATTGATCTCTCCATAAACTGAGTTATCATGGCGAACATTTTACGGTCATGCTCATGCTGAGCTGCTTGCATCTTCTGCAAAAGATCTGTGTCGTCATCTATAAGGACACTGGAAATCTTGTCAGCAAACACCTCCAATGTTGCCTCCATCTTTGATTTTCCTTTTCTGCTCTTGGCAGTAGTAGCTGTGAAAAAAAAACAAAAAACATTTAGTTGTAGTAGGTTTAGGGGATGTCATCTGGACTTGGTTTTTAAAGTTTGAAGACGTTTCGCCTCTTATCCAAGAGGCTTTGTCAATTCTGAAATTAGCTGGTCTAAGAGCTGGTATATATGCGCTCTACAAGAACCACCTCAGGTTCAACATGAGATGCAGACAAAGCAATGTGATTCCCAAAAGCCTACAGATGGGCAAAGGGGTTAAAGGACACAGAGCCGAGAACATCATGCACAGAGCCAGAACCCAACTTTTAAAAGACAGAATCAGACAGACGTATTTCATCATCAACAACCTGGAAGGTAAAATGAAGAATCTACAGGACAACTTGGCCGCAACTGTTACTGAAGAAGTTCTTGAGAAGATTGTCGGTTTCACCCGGACAGCACAAATGGCACAACACCACAAAAGCAAGCAACGGCAAATCAAGAAATTTCAGATTCTCACAAACCAACAACAGATCCTTAAGGACAAGCTCAACAGGGAGAATAGAGGAAACCACACCAAGGCACGGATTGATAGAGAGAGGTGGATTAAGAATATTTCCGACCGTGAGCTGACTCAAACTGAGAAAGAGGTGTTATCCAAGGGGCTGAATTTCTCGGTTACACCAAATCATATACCCGTGGTAGACCTCATCACAGCTACAGAAGCGGCCATAAAGAGGAACAACCTGACTGGATCTCAAGCTGAAGAATTACGACTCAAAATTTCGGCTGCACTGTCCAGTGCCAAACCCCCACCTTCCAATCTTTCCTCAGATGAAAGAAAGGCCTTGACAGCCCTGGAGAAGGACCACAGTATCAACATTTTACCAGCGGATAAGGGAAGATGTACTGTGATCCTGAATGCGGCGGACTATGAAGCTAAAATAACCAACCTACTCAGTGACACCACCACATATGAAGCACTGAGAAGAGACCCAACCAGCGGCTACAAGAAGAAGGTTATAGACTGCCTACAAAGACTGGAGAGAGATCAAGTCATCGACAAGCCTCTTTATTACAGACTGTACCCGGGTAATACCACTCCATGCATTTATGGCCTTCCAAAAATCCACAAGGAAGGAATACCACTGAGACCCATTGTCAGCAGCATTGACTCAATAACTTACAACATGGCTAAACACCTGGCTACTATTTTGGCCCCTCTAGTTGGCAACACAGAGCATCATGTTAGGAATTCACAAGATTTTGCAAGGAAAGTCAAACATCTTCAGCTGGATTCTGACGAGACGATGGTGTCTTACGACGTAACTTCCCTCTTCACCTGCATTCCCACCACGGAGGCAGTGATTGCAGTGAGGAAGAGATTACTACAAGATTCTCAGCTACAAGACAGAACAAATCTGACACCAGACCACATCTGCGAACTGCTGGAAGTGTGCCTCAACTCCACATATTTCCAATTCAGGGGAAACTTCTACAGGCAGAGGCACGGCTGTGCTATGGGCTCTCCAATCTCACCTATCGTGGCCAATTTGTACATGGAAGAAGTCGAGAAAAGAGCCCTGGACTCTTTCCCAGGTACTACTCCAAGCCACTGGTTCAGATATGTGGACGACACTTGGGTCAAGATCAAAAGCCAGGAAGTGGAGACTTTCACAGATCATATCAACGCAGTCGACAAGAACATCAAGTTCACCAGAGAAGACACAAAAGACAACACCCTAGCCTTTCTAGACTGTGCTGTGATCATTGGAGAGGACAGACAGCTTCAGGTTGAAGTGTACAGGAAGCCGACTCACACAGATCAGTACCTTTTATTTGACTCACACCACCCTTTACAACACAAACTAGCCGTCATCAGGACATTACAACACAGAGCCCAGGAGGTGCCCACAAGCTCTGACGGAAAGAAGAAGGAAGAGCAACATATCCACCAAGCCCTCCGAACCTGTGGATATCCCAAGTGGGCATTCACCAGATCCCAACATACAGGAAAACAAGACAAGAAGGAACAAGAGCCGAAAGGGAACAGTATTTCAATTCCTTATATCTCAGGCCTGTCTGAAAAACTTAAAAGGATTTTCAAACAACATAACATCCCAGTTCATCTCAAACCAGTCAATACCCTCAGACAAAAACTGGTTCATCCCAAGGACAAAATTCCCAGCTACAAACAGAGTAATGTTGTGTACTCTATCCACTGCAAAGAGAACTGCAATGAACAGTATATTGGAGAAACCAAACAACCTCTACACAAGCGGCTTTACCAACATCGCAGAGCCAACCCAAGTGGACCAGAGTCTGCAGTGCATCTCCACCTGAAGGCCACAAACCACTCTTTCGAGGACAGTGAAGTCCGAATTCTAGCCAGAGAGAAAGGATGGTTTGAGCGAGGAGTGAAAGAAGCCATCTTTGTCAAGAAGGATAAACCTTCTCTTAATAAGAATGGTGGTCTCAGGTTTATTCTTCCATCCATCTACGGAAGTGTTTTGAAACCAAAACAAACCAAACCAGTTTCACCTGAGTCGTTAACCTCTGAAAGAGATGACCAACTTGGAGAGTGAGTCACTGGCTCCTCAACCCCCAGCTGGAGACAAAGGACTATTAACGACCCGAAACCAGTTAGGCCAAATGGACAATACCTCCAGTTTCAGGTCTGACTCCTCCCCCATGAGCGCATATATACCAGCTCTTAGACCAGCTAATTTCAGAATTGACAAAGCCTCTTGGATAAGAGGCGAAACGTCTTCAAACTTTAAAAACCAAGTCCAGATGACATCCCCTAAACCTACTACAATGGAACTAACCTGGATGAATGAGAGTCTTCATAAAAAACATTTAGATCAATATAAGGATTACCATGTTTATTTTTTATATTAGTATAACATTGAAAACGCCAAGCATTCCAGTTTATATCTAGTAATAATTAGGATTATTTATGGCCATTTATAAACAATAGTATGCTGTTCAGGAGTGGAAACCACACGTTTTAGGTCGAAGGTTGCCAAGACTTCTATCAACCTCTTAACTTCTGCTTTAACTGAGTGCATTTTCTTGGTCTTTACCCAAATCTAAAAGTTTACAGCCTACACTCCAGACTAACAACTCATTTGAAAGCTATAAAACTGATAAGTGCTGATAAGATAAATAAGATAAGACAAGACAAGACAAGAAAAGATAAAATAAGATAAAATAAAGGTACTGTATTGATCCCAGCTTGTAAAATTTGGTTGTTACAGCATCGGCGTTCGGCTCAAAATACAAACATACAAACATTAGATGACAACAGAGAACCAGAACAATCAATCAGAAAGAAACATCTGTGAAAAAGAACAGTTGTATTGCGTGAAAGCTCAGTAGAAAAAACAGACAGACCTTAAATGAGTTTATCTATTGCACATGGATAACAAGTTGTTGAGTCCAATGGAGTGAGGTAGGAAAGATCTCCTGAAACGGTTGGTGTGACAGCGAAGCTGCCTTAGCCTATTGGAGAAGGTCCTCCGCTGAACGTCAAGAACAGTATGTATAGGATGCTCTGGATTATCCATGATGGATACAAGCTTATTTAAAGTCCTCTCCATCACAGCTTCAAACGTGTCCATTTCACATCCGATTATTGCCATCACTTTTTGACTTTTTTTTTATGATCAATCAGCTGTCAAATTTGGTTGCACTTCCAACATATTTGTAATTTCTTTTTGTCACGTTTTCATCCCTTATTTGTTGCATTTTCATAACATTTTTGTAACTTTTTTCCCCAAGAAGCTATAACTTTAGAAAATGTATTCAGTTGTGGGGGTTAAGAGGTTAATGGAAAGTTATAAAGTTATAAATTATGAAGTTTGTAGCATATCAATGACGTACAGGTCGGATACATGTGGCCTGGCCGGTCAGACTGAGACTGAATTTATAAAGGTCGGATACGTATCGGATTCAGGACCACATACCCAAGTGGCCTGGGTCGCATTTGAAGATGTCATGGTTATTAGTGACGAAGAAGAAATTACAGATGGATTGAGTAGATTTTTTTGTGAATATCGGACCTGAGCTAGCCAGAAAAATTGAAACTGGAGATGAATCCCCGTGTGATTTGATTGAAACAAGTGGGCAGGAATGAGAAGGAGGTATTGGAGACCATCAGGACATGTAGCAATAAAAAAATCCCAGGATGCAGATGGTGTTGATATATGAGAACAATTAAAAATGTTGCTGAAGCTATTACCAAACCAATCACACATATTTTAAATTTGTCACTTAAATGTGGAAAGTTTCCCACCAAAAATGAAAACTGCCACAATGATTCCTTTATTTAATATAGGAGATAAGCATTGTTTTGCAAATTACTGTCCTATTTCCCTTTTACCTCAGCTTTCAAAAATATTGGAGAAACTCTTTAGTCAAGATTATTTAGCTTTGTAGAGAAAAATAATTTCCTATTCAAGAGTCAATTTGGCTTTCGACAAGGAAGAATTACATCACTTCCCATAATTGAACTTATGGAAGAGATTACTAATTGTATTAAAAAAATTTAATTCTTCTTTGGAATTTTTATAGATCTACGTAACGCCTTTGATATGATTGACTATCATATTTTACTGAATAAATTGGTAAAGTATGGAATCAGAGGATTAACACAAAACTGGTTAAAGAGCTACTTGAAAGATAGACAGCAGTTTGTATAAATCGGTCAAAATAAATCTAAAAATAGGAATATCATATGCGGTGTACCTCAAGGTTCAATTCTTGGACCAACTCTATTTTTACTTTATATTAATGGTATTAGTATTTGATCAAAAATTATGAAATTCACACTTTTTGCAGATGATACCAACATTTTATATTCAGGGTAAAATTTAGAGAAACGTCTAAATAAAATAACTCAAGATTTTTACAAGTTAAAATATTGATTTAATAGGAATAAGTTATCACTGATCATTTAAAAAAAAAAAGACTTATAGGGTGCCGGTTTAGCTCGTGCTGGTTTGCGGCGCCTTCCGTCCGTGAAACCAGGGTTCGGATCCGGGCTGCTCCCTGTTCCCCTCTCCACCTCTGTGCCAGTCCCAAGCCCAGTTGCTTTGAGAGGGTTGCATCAGGAAGGGCATCCGGCATAAAACATTGCCAAGCTTACCACTCGTTCACTGTGGCGATCTCTGATGGGAAAAGCCAAAAGTGAAAGGAGAAGATTTTAAAAAAAGACTTAATTCATGCTGCTTAAGAGATAGATTAAGGAAGTGCCAGCGCAAATTATTATTAATGATGCAGCTATTGAGAAATTCCAAAAATGTGTTTTGGGGTGTAATTATTGATGATAAGTTTAGTTGGAAACCTCATATTCATTATCTGCGTTCAAAAGTGGCTGAATGTGTCGGAGTGATGAAAAGATGTAGCTCAGTGCTTAATCAATATGCCTTATTTGTATCATTCCTTCATAAAGGCGTATTTGAATTACTGTATAGAAGTGTGAGGAAATTGCTACAAAAGAAACATGCACATTTAATTATACTCTAAAAGCGAGCCATCAGATTTGTTCACAAAGTTAAATATAATGAGCACACCAATACACTTTTACATTTAACTTAAAATTACAGGATTTGTAATTTGTAATGCAATGTATAAAGCGTCAATAAATTATCTGACGACTACTGTTCAAATTATATTTCAATACATAGATGCTGTAAATAAATATAACTTGAGAGGAACTAACAAATTATATCAACCTAAAGTAGGGACAACCCTAAAATTGATGTGTATCCCAGTAAAGGGTGTCACACTATAGAACACTCTACCTGACGAAATGAAAACTTATAAAAGTTATGTTCAGTTTATAGGTATGTTTAAAAGATATATAATAAATAAGTACCAAGAAGCAATGAAACACAGAGGAACAGGCTTAGAAATACAGTGTGGCTATGGTATTCTGCACATACATGTAATGCATTTATTAGTATGTGTATTTTTCTGCGCTGTTGAATGACCATAATAAGCAGTGGGGGAAAAAAGTAAATGAAGAAGGAAAGAAAAAGAAGAAGATAAAAAGAAGAGATAAGGAAAGAGAGAAGGAAGAGAAGAAAAAAAAGAGGGAAAGAAAAAAAGGGAAAAAAAGAAGAAACGTGTTCATGTGTGTTTACATGTGTTGTTGGTTGTTTCGTTTTGTTCTTCTTTCTTCGGCTGAGGGGTCCTGTCTCTTTCTTCCTTTTTTTGTTATTTTTTTATTTTCTACAGCAGGTGTGGTGTGTGGTCGGAGTGTTTAGACGAGTCTGTCTGCCTTTGTCTTGTGTTTGTCAAATGTTAATGTTATAATGGCGTTATAAATGTTTAATCTTGTTGTTTTTCTGTTATGAGTGTTATTGAGTGGGGGATTAGATTCTTATAAGCATACGCTTTTTCCATTCCAACTTCAAATCTTATTTTCATATCTTATTAATTCTTGTTTTTTAAGTCTTGTGTATATTTCATTTCATCTAAATGTGGATTTGAAATAAATCTTGTACTACAGTTACAGAAGGTTTAAGTTCTTTACTATCTCAATGTATTCCATTTGAATTTGTCTTTATTGTTCACATGTAGTTGTGTATTTGTTGCTTACTGTCTGTAAACAAATGTGTTTCATGTCAATTTGTGCACAAATATTAAACTGTTTTCTCTGTTCAAAAAAACTTTTGTAAACCTTCCATTTTTATAGCTGCTGAGTTTTTGTACGAGCTTGTGTTTATGTGTATCACTGTGAGGCGTCTCACACAGTAATACACAGCTGTGTCTTCTGGCTGCAGATTCTGTCCTGTTATTGTCACTGTTCCTGCAGAAGTGTCTCTGCTGTAGCTGAACTTGTTTTTCAGAGCATCATTTTGATAGAAGCTCCCACTACTACCAGTGCCTCCCCACTGATGAAAAATCCAGTCCATTGGTTTTCCTTCTCGCTGTCTCAGTGAATATCCAGAAACCTGACAGCTGATGGTCAAAGACTGTCCAGGCTGAACAACCTTTGAGTCTGGCTGGATGAGATCAATACTGTCCACACCTGTGGAAACACAAACCAACATCATCTCCATCATTCATCTGAATCTGAAATGTTTCTGATCTGATTATTGCTGTGAATCCACTGAAATCTCCTCACAGGATCCAGCTGTCAGCAGCAGCATCAGAGCTGCAGAGAACATGGTTGATGCTGAAGATGAACTCATTGAGGTCTTTCTGACTCACACACTCACACTTCACTTCCTTATAATAAAAATCACATTTGCATAATGTTAAATGAAAATTAAATTTAAATAAAATCAATGGCCTTTTTAAGTCTTTTATTTTAATAAAAAATAACAACTTTTAAAGAGCAAAATGATGATTTTCAATGACCAGTCTGGCTACAGCTGTATTATAATTATAAAAGCAGATGTTTTGAACATGCAGATCATTAAACAGTCAATGTTTCAGGTGAAACATGTTAATCTGTCATTGTGTGACCTTGAACACATCATCAGTGTTGTTTCCTGACCACACAGGTTGCTGTGGGTCTCTAAACAGAAACACTACAGGGAACCGAGGCTGATCGAACCAGAGCCTTCGTCCGAGAGGCATCAAATGTGTTTAGAATCCCTACTTTATGGTTCAACAGTTTACTAAAAATGCAGTCGATTAATTTTTTATAGTTTTTTATTGTCTTATAGTGTTTTTTTTTTTTTTTGCTTCTCTAAACTAAGAGATTTTTAATGTCCAAACACATGACAGGTTTTATATTTGAAAAACTGAGTGAAAATAAAAACATTTAATTTATTCAGTTAAATTCAAACAGTCTTTATAAACAATTTCTAAAAAAGTTACTTTGGGGCTGCTAAGATAAAAAAATTTCATGTATAAAATAAAATAAAAATGTAAAAATAGTCAAATGTAACACAATATGATAAAATACAGCTAGAGTAAGTTAGAGTAAATGATATTATGAAAGTTATAAAACTTTGTTCTTGTTAGAATAGCAATGGCTAAAAAAAACGGTTGGAGAAAAAAAATTAACTAAGATAGGAAAACTCCTCCCAAACTAAACATCGATCAGTGACTCCCTTTACCAGCTCCAAAGTATAAGTACCAAAGTATGAGCAATCAAAAAAGTAAAAATTTGACAAAGAAAAAAACACTTCAAATGTTTCCTAAAGCCGTTGTTCTTTTATTTCTTAAAAAGAGATTTAGCAAAATATCAATTTTCCCTTCTTTCCATTCACTGTTCTGTAGGATAATATGTAAAAAAAATGATGACAGCTTTTTGCTTCGTGTGGTGTTTTTGTACAGAGTTTCTGTCTCTTGAGTCACTGTGTGTCTCGCGCAGTAATAAACAGCAGAATCCTCAGCTCTCAGACTGTTCATCTGCAGATACACCTGCTGTCTGCTGTCGTCTCTGGAGATTATAAAGCGGTTATTCACTGACTCTGAGTAGTAGATGTGGCTGCTGCCAGTGTGGATCCAAGCGATCCACTCCAGTCCTTTGCCAGGAGCCTGTCTGATCCAGGCCATGGGATAGCTGCTGAAAGTGAATCCAGAGCCTGTACAGGTCAGTTTGTGGGATTCTCCAGGTCTTTTAACCACAGATTCAGACTCAGTCAGAGTCTGTCCATCAACAACTGGGAAGGAAAATCATAAATCTGGATTTATAAAAAGGGAAACATCATAAATCTACAATATCTGCATGATGATGTTCACCTGCATAACAGAGAGTTAAAAGCAGCAGTCCTGTCCCACAGTCCATCATGTTCAACTGAGTTCAGTGTCTCTGCTGTCATCTCTGCTGTCAGATAAATAGAGGAGGAAGACGTCCATGTTTGCATTGACTCCACCTCACAGAAGACATTCAACTCCATCAGAACTCACATTTGAATCACAAAATACTTCTTTCACGTCTAATAAAATTATTTCACTTTTTTAATTCATAAACTTTAAGTTTAGTTAAGAATATATTGTTTGATTGATTTGATTTAATTTATTGAATTATTTCAAATATTGTAGTCAAAGCAATAAATAATTTACAAATATTTATCAAACTCATTACAGAAATTCTGAAATGCATAGATAAAAAAACAGAAAATAAAACAAACAAAAAAGACACTTAAATCACATCTGC